>JACBWW010000015.1:24310582-24640036 GCA_020086605.1 Lanius collurio | reverse complement strand
TTTTAATATATATAATATATAAATATATCTATTTCACTAGCCTTTGTGATTATTGTCAAAAATCAAAGCAGACAGAAACACCTCTAATTTACAAGCCCAGGTTTCCATGGAAGTATCACATTAAAAATCAAATTTCCCCTCTCTATTCATGGTCTAGAACAGATTCTCCAGGGGTGTAAATTACTATAGCTTTGTGGGGCTGTGGTCTTCCAGAGCAGCGCATTTTCTGACATGGATGAAAATTGGAATTGTGTCAGTACTTAAATAATTCAAGAGCATGGAAACAGTGGGTCCGTAGATTTGTTCTTTTTCTTGAAGTCATTTTAAAAATTTTTTCTTTCAATGTTCTTTTTGGGTTGAAATACTGAAAGCACAGTAAGATGGAAAATAAATTGTACAGAAACATCTTCACAGCAGGCCTGATTGTTGTTAGGCCAAGAGCAGGTCTCTTAATTTACTAATGTATCATTCATGTCAAAATAACACTGTAATTTTGTGTTCCAAGTTCAATACTTGCCATTTAATACTGCATAAACTGTATTGCTAGTTCTCAGAACTAAACTTATTATAACAGCTGTATCCAACATATACTTGCTTGGATAGTTTGAAAGTCTAGTGGATTTCTAGCAGCAATTTAACAAAGTCATTGCTGACAGACTTGCTGCAGTGTGGTTTGTCACAGATTAACTCTTTGGGTAACTAGAACTTTACAAGTAGCCCTAAAGTCCCAGTGACTTATGTAAACATAATTCTGCAACTTGCTTGAATCTTCATGTCCTCAGGAAAGGAGACAAAGTGGTCACAGATTTCTAACTTGTTGGGTCACATCCCGGGCACAGGGACTTGCTGGTGTGTTATTTTGCTTTTCTGCCTTGTTGAAGTGCTGTCTCATAAGCTGGTGGTATTTAAGGCCCAGAAACATGTGGAGATCTTTTTAGTAATAGTGGTGTGAACTTTTGTTTGTAGCAACTCCTCTGCTGTCTGTATAACTACTCTTGGCATTAGTGATGGTTTTCAGAAACCTGCAGCTGATGAAACACTGAGTTAATGTACAGTTTTCCATCACTTATCTTCAGATAGTACAGATGACCTCAGAGGTACCTACTCATTTTATGGGCACCCCACCTCTGAAGTCATTAGTGCTTAATTTTCCCTGCTCCTTGCACTCAACTACGTTAGTAGTGGCTTCATGAATTACTAATGTGGTGCTTAAAGGTGAAAAGTAAAGACCTCATCAAATTCTGGATATTTGCATATACATTGCAGGTAATTAAGTATCTAAGAGGCAATGCTTTTTTCTTCTCTCCCTCCTTTCTGTTTGGATGTTCAATAAGACAATCCACTTAGTATCTCTTGCTGCTGAGGATTAACCTTTGTTTAATACTGTCTGGTCCTATATGGTGTATCACATGCTGCATTAACCCTCATTTGCAAAGCAGCTTCTTGGGCTCTGTCATGTTTACACTGGCAAGATCCAAGAGGTGATTACAGAACTCCTTTGAAAGAAATTAAGTACTGCAGATGAAGTCTTCTCAAGTAAATCAGAAATCACATATCCAGTTCACTTCAAGAACTCAGGGAGACCCTCTTTTTCTTTTCCCTCTGAAACTCTTCTCCATCAAATGAAAAGCAGTTCTTCAAAGCATTGAAGTATATACTTAGCATTACACTCTTGAATTCAATAAGACACTTCTGCCTTTACTAAGCAGGCATGTCTTTAAACAAAGCACTTAAACACATAATTAGTTATTGAGACAAGAGGCATATGGGGTATATATTCTGTTCCCATTCTAAAAAGGGGATTTTTTTTTCCACAGTATATATGATCTCTTCAAGAAAGAAACATATTTCAAATTTGAAGGATGTTGTTTTTTCTTTTCCAATTGCATTTCAATTCAGTGTAGGCAAAAATTATCTTTTATTGAATAAGTCAAAAGTTTAAATAAATTATTGTTTTGCTCAATCCCTTTTGAAACCCTGTTCAGATGTACAGCCTCTTCAAAATAAATAATTGTGCCAGAAGCTATGTTCATCAGGAAACTGTTTTTAGAATCACCTGCATAAACCAAATCACACATGTTTCAATCAAGGATGATTTTTTTTAAAACAAAGGCTTTAAACTGCCTGCTCTGCAGTATCACATGCTTGCTTGTAATTTAGTGCCTTATCCAGTAGAAGGTCACAGGGATTAGTTTCTTCTGGAATATAGAAATTATTAGGAAATTAAAAATCCATATAAAATTTCATGATACTTATAGAATACCAAAACCATTTGAAATAATGTTTCAATTATTATAATTCTTCTAATCAAATTCTAAAATTTTTTTCTGAAGTCTACCTTATGGGGAGGCAGTGGGGAGGGAGAGCATGAAAATTAGACTTCGGGTTATGCACTATTTGGGTTTTTTGAAGTTTTTATCTTTCTTAAAGACTGACACTCTGGTGTACATGGGCACCACACAAATCATTACTTGGAAGCGGAACTGTGAGGGATTTTATCTCTTGTACATCTGAGCTGATTGCTTTAGGGACAGAACTGTGATTTTCTCCGTCTGTCCTGTGACAGGCGTCATAGCACACGCTGTGTAGGCTCTGTGGACATCACAGTCACTGCTCATGGGTTCCAGTGTCATGGCGAAAATCCTTTTTTAGTAACAAGAGCAACGCACTCTGAGTAAAAATGATTGTTCAAAGCTTCACTGGAAACTGGTCCTGACCCGTGTTTATTTGTAACAGATGCTGGAGAGAAAATTCTAAGATGCAGGTACACGTTCGCCTGACTGAACCTGTTGATACAGAGACTGAATTGTATATTCCTGGATCTGTAACAGTGAAGTTCAGACTTGATCAAAGAATAATTTAGGGGCGTTGACTGCCAGTGTTGAATGGACATCGTGCATCATTTGGAAGTGCTTCCACCTCTAATTCACCTAGCAGTGTCTGAACTGTGAGCAAGAACCACAGGGGGTTTAAATGTCCTTTCAGCTAGTTAAAACACTAGCCTGGCAATAAAGCCTGATACAGACCTGGAGTGTAAACTCCATCAAATGCAGAGATGTTCATGATCCTTCCTAGCTCCACTTCAAGACAGCAAGAACAGAGGTCTATGCCTCTTCCAAAGGTATATGGGCATTTTCATTGTTTTTGTTGTAAGGCATGCAAATATCAGTTTGCATTATAGACAAAGGATATTCTTGAAAAACATAATTGGCTGGAAAGACTTGATACTTATGTAGAAGCTGTCAAAACAACTTCAGAGTTAAGTGAATGCTTAACTTAATTTTCCTCCTTCTAATTCAAGTAGACATTTATAAACTACCCTCCTGTTTGAAGCAGAAATAATTAATTTTTTTCTTATTATTATGAGGATGTTGGTCTGCATTTGGCAAGACTTCCTTTTGTGATGCATGAAAATATCGAGATGATTCAATCTTATGAAAAGATTAGGTTTGGAAAATACCAGTTAGCTGTGCTCTGCTTTCACATACTCCTATTCTCCAGGATAGATCTTAATTGCAGGTGCAGAGATGACCTATCATCTCTTTGTAGGAGGCTGCAAGATCTTCAGTCTCCACTGTATCTGTGCCTCTTGCACCATCTTTGGGAAGCAAAGAAGCACCATTATCTTGAATCATTTGTCCAAGATCGCAGAGGAGGTGAGTGGTGGAGCAGGACTTGAACCCATGCCAGCACTGTAATCTCTCTGTAATCAACCCTGTCTCTGCCTATGCTTAAATGACTTTAGGGACTGACAGCAAAACCCTTGGAATGCTGCTTTGCTGAAGAGGATTTGTCCATTGTCCAGTGCGCAATCCACCTACTTGTGCAAAATGCCCCAAAGCCTAAAATGTTCCAGTAATCCGTGTGGACGTAGGAAGTTCTGAAATCAATTGACTGTCAACACCTGTTTAATGGTAAGCAGGTGCTTAAATGTAGTGTTGCACAGTAGGGAATGGTGATAAAAACTGCCACGGTCTGGTGTTTTGTTTAGCAGCAAGAAATTTAAAAATCAGGAGTAACATATATTTTATTAGTTAGTAGATGTGGCTGTGCTGCAATATCAGGGAATATGTTAAGTCATGCTCAACTATCTATCCAGCTCCTACCCATACTCTGTGCTCTGATAATGAACTAAAAATTCAGTCTCATGAATTTTAAGTCTATACCTTTAACATGAAATTCACTTAAACTATTGTGGAGAGTGTTGGAGGCAGAGAAGAGAAAGGAACATCTCAGCTCCAATCTTGTTTTCAAAGAGACATATCAGCACATAATAAGTTTTTCCATCATATTCAAGTAGATGATCATTACCCAGCTTGCAGTAAACATCTGACTTGATCTAGACAATTGTTCAATGACTTGATACTTAATCAGTGTGGACCTGACCTTTACAAAGCAGCTTTAAAAGTCAGATGGCATCCTTTTTCTAGTTTCTATTCCTATGCAACAAGGCTACCCTTCACTTGGTTGTTTATTGTCTAATTTTCATTGAAATAGTTTGCTGGAAATCAGAGCTAGCCACATAAGGCTCTGACGTTAAAGTCTGAAGCATGTTACAAATATCTTACCAACTTACCTTTGTCACAAAAAATACCCTCCAAAAGACATTAGGATTTCTGTGTTCCAGCTCCCATAATAGGAATGCCACTTGCCAACTAGGACAAAACTTGAAAATTCATGGACTCAGATTTGGTTTGGTGGTAAAAGGCCTCCTGTCTGCAGCATTTTGAGAGATATCTACTTATCAGTGAAGCTCTGCCAGGGAAGGGAAGGGTGGAGTAACTATCCCATCAAACACATTACCTTTTTTTTGAGGCTTATCTAAAACAGCTTCAGGCTACTCAAAATTTTATAACCTTTCAAAACCTTACAAGCCAGCTGTAAAGCAAGAGCTCCTCTTGTTAAACAGCCAGCAAATCAAGGTGTGAAGCTAAGGACATGCAGTAACAAGGGAAGAAATGTGCCTCTTCCGCTGCATTTATCTTTAATAAGAGGATGACTAAAAGCTTCAGCTTTCTTTTATCTTTCACAAAGATTTACCAGAACTAGTGGTACTAAGCCTTTAATTCTCTTGCTTTACATAAACCAAAATGTTAAATTTTGTTTCCATTTTCATTCATCCTGATTTGAAAAACTTCTATGTTAAATAACAGTCTATTATTTTGGAAGTTTGTTTGGGATTTTTTTCTGAAATGCCAAGTAGTACTGATTATATCACTGGGTTATTTTGAATTCTTTTTCACCCTCATATTTGCCTTATATAGCCATGTAGCTTGGTATTTGACATGACTTTTTTTTCCCCTCCTTTCATCTTTGTGGAAATAATCAGTACTGCATTGTAACCAGCCTCAGAACTTCATTGCGACAAATCTCCTGTGCTTGTTCAATGAAATGCAAAATGCACGATGTGGAACTTAAAGCTTTTGTCTGACTCCAGGGTCTGTTCATGACAAAGTGAACTTGACACCTTTTTCCTTTGGCCAGTGGCTGCATGGTAGATGATGTTCTGCAAGATCTGAGCCTTGAAGGCAAGGCACAGGTCCTGTAAGCAACTTGCCTGACCCTTTGGTGCTGGTACAGCCTATGGTAGAACAGAGACAATTGACCAGAGGATGGGTACGGCCCACCCTGGGTTTGTGATGTTTCTTTGACATATGCTGGGACCAGTCACTGTAGACTCAAAGGAGAGTAAATATATATCCCTACTCTTTCTCATCTCAACTTTTGCAATGGTCTGCCATGATCTTGGTTGGTGTCTATGACCAAGATCTATTGATTTTATTCAAGTGGTGGTAACTTATGTTACCCAGATCACAGCATGGTAAAACTTCAGTCTTAAGGCCAGTCCTTCCTCTCTGTCTGTTACATGGCTTAACAGACAGAGTTTATATCTCCTAAAACCCAGCAGTTTCCATTCCTGACCACAGGTGCCATTTCTGCTGCAAGCACATGAAAATGTTGTTTATTCTGTGACAGCATGCCCATCCTCTTGACTCTGAAACACAGCTTGCTTGTGAGGATTAACTCAACTGGTTGTAGCCAGGCCATGGGAGTTTGTGTGGGAAGGGTTTTCTCCTACCCAGAAGCCACAGAAATACTTCTGACTATGTAAGTTAGAAACATAGAAAGATCCAGATTTTAATTTGTTTTTCTTAATGGTGAGGAGAAAAAAAAGGAAAAGCACAACACAAAAAACAAATTAATTGGTCCTGTATTGCACAGAGAGAATGATTAATCTCCTGCATTCAGGAGCATCTGTCTACTACTTCTGCTTGAATTCCTCAAAAGGCTAAGAGTGTTTCTAATGGTCATTTAAATAATAAATGCCACCACACTCATTAAGGGTGTATCAGTCGTTCTTTTTCTGCTCTAGTGCTTGTTGTATTCTATTAATATTTATTGAATTCCAGGAAATTCATCCTGAGCTACTGGTCCACATTTCTTTTCAAGGTCACCAAATATAAATATTTTATTTATCTAATTTAGAAAAACGACATTAGATGCGATGCAGCAAGCATGACAAGAGTATGAATTAGTGGAAAGCTTCCCTCAGGAAATGTATTCAGGTACCAGTAATGGATAATTATAAGTCCAATAGCTTCTCTCCTTGCAAGTAATAAAGATACATAATGGCAATACAAGCCCTCACCTGAAGGTGTGCATATGGCAATAACAGTTAGTAGCACTATAGACTATTTACTGTGAGGGTATTGAAGGCATCCAAATCTCTTGCTGGTATTTGGGCCCTAAATAAGCTTATCAGAATTTCACCTTCAAATTTTGACATGTGGGCTACATGGCAGATTTTGAACAGCCTTTTGGGAATTAATATGCTTACATCTGTCAGATGTTTGATACTGTGTCTTGTGCTGGCTAAAAACAACATGCCATCATAGGAATGGCCAGAGTACCTCCTTTTGAGTATTGTGTGGGTTTTCCTGCCCCTGACAGTCCACTGTTCTCCCTTCAGACAGGGCTGAATTGCCTGCTTGCTGTACGTGTGTAGTCCAGGAGTGCCCTGTTTATCACTAGTTTTGGGATGAAAAGAAGATTCTGTGTCTGAGATTTTGTGTTCTTAATGTTCCATGCCCTTTTCTGCTGCGTATTCGACCTCTGCCCTCTTGCACTATATCATCTTTATGTTCCCTGGAGATATAAAAATTCCTCTTACGATGATTTCACTTTAACCAGCATCATCCTGCCTTCTCCAAAAAGAAGGCAATATGATGTGGGGGGTACATTTCAGAAATTGATAATTGCATTCTGGCAAACACTGGCTATAAGAAAACAATGTTTCAAAAAGGAAAAAGCAAGTAGATTGTTTACCTCCTCAAAATGTTTACCAAAGAACAGTTCCCCCAAATTGAGTATTGAGCTGTCAAGACTCAAAGAAAACAAATGAACTGGCATTTAATTTAATTGAATATTGTGCTTGTGGCTTTTTGTTTCTGTATTCAATTTTTAGTGCATTGTAGTCTTTTGCTACTGCTAAGGTTAAAATTAAAATTAAATGTTTGCTGCTATTGTTTAGAAATATCACAGACAAAGCACAAGCTTCTGAAGCAATGAAAAACTTGTGGGTTTTAGCAGTACTGTTTTTTAAATAAAACACAGTATCTAAGGGAAGATGCTACAGGAGAATTTGTCATAGAAGGGAAAGGCAGTAACTCTGGAGCTTTGATTTAAGTGTTGTGACCTGTGCTGCTTCCTGACTTTCCAGGTTAGCAGGTCAAGTGAAGGAGCGGGGACAGGAGGTGCTCCAGGTGCCAGAGCAGAACTGCACCTGTGGAAAGGGACCCACAGTGGAGCAGTTTGTGAAGAACTGCATCCTGTGAGAAGGACTCATGTTGGAGAAATGGTGGACTGTCTCCTGTGGGATGCTCCTTCCTCTGGAGCAGGGAGAACAGCGTGAGGAGTCTTCCCCCTGAGGAGGAAGGACCATCAGAGGCAACATGTGACAAACTGATCACAGTCCCCATTGTCTGTGGCCCTGCACTGCTAGGCAGGGAGGAGGTAGAGGAAATTTAGGATAAAGCTGGGACTGAAAAGAAGGGAGGGGTTAGAGGGAAGCTGTTTTTAGATTTGTTGTTATTTCTCATTATCCTTTTCTGATTTGAATTGGTAATCAATTAAATTTTTTTTCCCCCAAGCTGAATTTTACCCCTGCTGTTAATTGGTGAACGATCTCTCCCTGTCCTTATCTTGACCCAGGGGCTTTCATTGCATTTTTCTCTTCCCTGTCTAGATGAGGAAGTGGAGTGATAAGAGCTGCTCTGGAGGGCACCTGACATTCAGCCAAGGTCAACACTGCACACCTTTTCTGATCTATCAAACTGGAGATTTACGGCTCTGTCTCGTTGTTGACATTACTGATACTGAGCTCTGATAATGCAGTACTAATTGGCAGCTCATTGATAGTCTCAGTGGCAAGGCCTTGATGAGAACAGATATGGGGAATAAATCACTCCATTTCCCTTCTTGCAAGGTTTGCTTCATGCTGTAGGGAACAGGCCTAATCTCCTGCATCCTAGTTGAAACCATTTCAGATGGGTCTGTGGAATAAAAAAGAGGAGAAAACACGTCGTTATGTAGTCACAGGAACAAACAGAGCTCTGATAAATATTGAGCTGAGTTGCTAAAATAAGTGTTAAAAGCATTGAAGCATCCTTATGACTCTAACCCTGAGCAGTTGTTATGGACAAGTGGCAACAGGGACACAAAATGCTAGGAGAAGAAAGACTGGAAAAACTGAGGTAGCAGGAGAAATTGAGTAAAATGGAAAGAGTAGGTACCTCTGGTGCTGCATTTATAATCAAAACTTAGATCAATGTCTGGAGGACCTTTGTCATGAGTAAAATAGATTTCTGTGTACAGGGACACAAGGTAGAAAGCATAGATACACCTGAATAAAACAGCACATGGGTGACCAAACAGCTCAGTAAGCCCCTTAAACAGGTAGGGGCTTGTGACAAGGAGCTGAGCAACCTCTGTGACAGAGCAGAAGCAAGGTACATATGGCAGGGGCACAGAGAGAGGAGTGCTCTGGGGACTGCCAGCAAAGCAAGCCAGGAGGGCAGAGCAGCAGGTTGTTTGAGTGGGTCTGAGCTGGAAACAGATCTGGAGACATGCCTGTTATTGCAGGCACTTCAGAGGGTTAGGCTGGACAGGGAGGAGAGGCTTAATGGGTTTGGCAAACAGCTGTGATATTTGGAGTTTATCATGTGCTTGAGCAGAGCAAAAATATTCATGGCACCTCCGTTGTTGCTCTTCTCTAGAATCACATCAGAAATTATGCATGCTGCATTAATGTATATATCTTTGTGTAATGCACCACATCCTCCCCTTATTTCAAACCATGGAAAATATGCATGGCAAAAATATCTTTGGCAGCAAGCTCTATCATGATAAGCTCCTGAGTAAATACTGAACAGTTGCTAATTAAAGTGAAGTGTATAGTCCTTGATTTTTCAATTAACACACCCAACATATAGTAATGCCTTAATTATTTTTGTGTCTAAATATACTTGAAAGAAATTTGTAAGTGTGGCAGTGAACTTTAAAAGGCAAGTGATTCTGTGTATTTTCAGTGGTAGGGTAGGGGTGGATTTAACTGAAATTGAAGGCAGGCTCTCATGCGGGTGAACCATATTCTGAAAATCTTTGGCCTTAAATAATCTTGGCTCTTCCTGGTTTTTCCATTTATTTTCACTTCAATCTCAGATAAGCCATTCTCAACCAATTACTTTCCCCTTAATGAGGCATGTGAGCAACTAGTCTGCAAGAGAGCATGCTGATCTTCTGCAGATAGTTCTGTCCACACAGGGATCAGCATTCTCTGCTGTTAGCTGTGGAGTGCCCTGGCATTTTGTTCAAAGCAGGCAGAGGCCTTTCCTCTGGAATTGTTGTGGAGGAGGCTGAATCATGAGATCAGTGTTTGACAGGCAAGATGAATTGGAGCCTGGACATGCCTGCTCTCACTCGGGACAAACATCTGTCTTAAAGAGGTCACCTAACAAGGAGATAGAGGGCAGAAGGACAGGGAGGTGCCCATGGCTTTGCTGCTGCCTGGACTCCCGAGTGCCTAATGACAGCCTGCTGCTTGCCTGTTCCCGTGGCAGTGCTCCTAATGGCCATTCCTGTGAAAACCGGTTTCAAAAAGGATACACCTTTACAAATGAGGGATAATGGCTTAAATCGCTTGGTAGTGGAATTTTTCAGGAGTGCTTAGCATTACAGCTTGTCAGTATTATCTCAATTGTTTTTAATCAGAAAATGCTGTCTTATGGAAACAGAAAGTTTGGGCATGTTTGCAGGAAGTCAGCTGAAAAATGTAAAAAGCAAAAAGGCTAGATTTAATGTGTTTCCAGGCCAACATGTGCTGACTGAAAAGTATGTCTTCTAGCCTGAAATGAATTTTAAAAGCATGTGTTACTTTGGTGATTTTTATTTTGATTACTGATCTTATTTAGAACAAATTCAAGTATGATTGACTTGAGCTGACACTGTGCATTAAGTTTTAGAGTGTGGTTTTGTGTTATTGCAATTTTAGTATTAATGTCAAGTTGACAAAGGGAAATTTTTTGTATTTTATATTTTCTACTGTCCTATCTATCTCTATTGAATGCTCATCTAAACATGCTCCATTTTAGTAAAAGTGTGATGATTTCTTTCTCTTTTTTCTTTTTGATGCCCAGTGGGAGAAAATAGTAGGAAAATTCTGAGTACTTTTGAAAAACTCTTCTTATATTTTGCAATGGAAACCCTACTATATTTTGGGTTTTAATATCCAAAAGTATATTTCCATTTAGCATGAGGGCTATGAAGGTGTCTTCACTTTGGAAGGACTGGGGAAACGGGGACACATGTCCATTGAAGTTGGTTTTTGCTGGTAAGAAACATGCACTGGTGCTTAACCATGAAATTCAAGCCACGAAACAAAGTAATTGGACTGAGAGTTGCTCTAACAGTTGGCTGCTAATTCTGAAAAATAATCTGCCACCTGTTGTTTAGTCTGTAGGATTAAAGGGGGTTTAACGTTTGAGGAATTTATTTCTCCAGATGGAGGACAATTTTTAAAAAAACTATGGGTGAAGACCAATTCAATGCAATAGTCTACTTCTTTTAAAAAGGTGTTATTGGCACAAGCCACAGCACTCTTAATAACAACGTGTGGACAGAGACGTTTTCCACCTTTAGAAATTGTTTTCTCTACTTGGAAATCATCACAGAGGAGTTTATCACAATTCTCTAACAGATACTCTGTGCAATTGTCACTTTTTTTTTTCCCCCCTGTGTATGTCATCAGATTTTAATAAGAAGCAATAATATTATTGCCACACTAAGAATGTAATCAAAGATGTGTTTGATGCACAGGATAAACAGTTGCTGGAGAGGAAAATATGAAAATTCAAGGGTTATTTTGTTTGGATTTTATTTACTGACCATCTGGAAGAAGGAAATACTGGCAAAGAGAAACTTTCAGAAATCAGTGATATGAAATCGATGAGAAGACAGGATAAGGTAAATCTATTAGTTGGAAGGACTAGAGCATATTGCTTGGAATACTTCTGCTCAGTAAAAAGCAGAAATTAGTTTTCTGATAGACATACAGTTTTTGTGACAGAAGGGCTTTCAGGAAATATTTCCTGGTTTGGAGAGAAGGCAATGGGGGATGGGAAAATACTTTCTGGTAGGGCTAGAAGAAGGGACTTTACTGTCAAGCAGTCATTTGTTCAGGGCCTGGGGAAGGGACATGGAGATGTGGGTCTCATTTCTGGCCTGCGTCAGCCTGGGATATAAATTTGAGGCATTTGGTGGGAATAGAGGAAACTTGAGCAACATCATGCACAGGTGTATGTTGTCACAGCAGGCATGTTGGTGTTCAGTCAAGCTGGACACACAATGCCCTGGTGCTGATAACCAGGTGGTCAGCAGGAGCCTCTCACACACATGCGCTGCTCCATCCTTGGGGCAGATTTTGGGAGATATTAAGTGGAGACCCTATGCTGGATAGGATATATTAAGAATCTTGCCTTACTTCTGGTCAAGCTTTGTACAGAGCCCTTTTTTCCAGTCCTGTTTCCCTCACAGACTCCAAGTTTTCTATCTGGTCACTCTCAATCCTTGTTTTTCCTGTCAGATTCACCAAGCTGGGTGTGTTAAGGCTGGAAATCCACAGTGACACAGATCACTATAATCACAGAAGTCCTATTCTTTCTGGTGCTATTCCCTGGCACCTCCTATGTGCCCAACCTGTTCATCTTGAGGAGTCAGCAGAAAATTGGGGGGTTTTCTTTCATTTGTCTTTGTGGGGATTTTGCTGCTTGTTTTTCAACAAACTGATCAGGCTGGACACAGAGTCAGAGGTTGTACTTTACAGCATGGGATGGCACTAGGACCCCTAACTATTCAGTCTGCTCTAAAGCCAGGGCCTCAGGTCCTTTGTTCAAAAAAGTGATCCGAGCCTGTTGGATGGGTCTTATGGTTGCCAGAACAAGGCAAAAACTCGTTGCCTTTTGTTCAGCTACAGCTTCTGTAAGAAAACATAAGACAATGCAAACAGAGAACAAATCAGATGGTGCTGCCATCTGTCGTAGGTGTGTGGAGTGGAAACTGGTGGCTTTTGGAAAGCTTTGTAGAAAGCAGCTTGACCAGCACAACCTCAGAGTACACATTTCATACTGGTTTAAAGCACTGAATTTAAAGCATCTCATTTTTTACCACTTGCATTTTTCATTTCAGTGGCAGTAAATATTCAAAGTCCTGAAGACATAAAGAATCCCCAGGGATGCTGTAGTTCTCCCTTGTTTTTCTTTCTCAGAGACATGAACATTAGTACAGCTGATTAAGAAGAAATAGCTTTGTCTAAATGAAATCATTGAACCAAAGTTTACTCTTTACTAAAGTATTTTGGTTTTCTTCAAATTTTCCAGCAGAGATTTTTTTTCTTCCTTTCCTTACTGCTTGGGTTGCTATTCCCACCTCTCCATGGGAATAAATTCAGACAGGACTGACAACATCCCTCTGTCTATTATGCTATCCTACCATGAAGAGTGTTTGTCATCTTCTAATGCTTTAAGGAGCATTGATGTTTTGAAGTGAGTTACGTCACCCAACAGAAGGTTTAGCAGATCAGCAATGATACTTGAGAAATTCAGGGGAAGGAGGCATCTTTTAAGCTACCTTTCTGCCTGGAGCACCTTCTGGCAGGCTATAAATGTTTATAAATGTTGTTTTATTTCTCAGTGTCTGACCCAGTTCATAGTTATGGTCCGCTACAGTATGGTGGGATGTCAGTTGGGAAATACAACTGCTGTGCTTTTGTTCTGGGTGAAACTTGTACAGTTTGCAGAGCTGGGTCCCACTCTGGCATGCAGTCTTTCTGACAGCTGCTTCTGAAGTGGCTGCATGCTCTCCATTAGGGAGGCTGGTGGGCACATTTACGTTGCAGTCCCCAGGCTGCTGCGATTGTCCATCAAGTAATTCCCAAGCCACCTTTAGGGAACCTCTGCCTCAAGGAGTGCTTGCAAGATTTTAAGGGAATTCAGAACTTTGAAAAGCCAGTCTTGGGCAGATAAGATACCAAGAGAATGGATAATGTTGTGCTATGCAGAATATTCACAAATACTTACTTAGAGTCACACTGATGCTGCCATAAGAAAGGCCCTGTGAATTAAAGATGCAGTCCAAGGCCATAATATTTCTGCTGCCCCAAAGGGAAAAATAATCCTTATTAGAAGCACTTAGTGGACTTTTCATTATCAATGCATTGCTAAAGGCCTAGAATCTGAAGGTCTTCAACCAAAAGACTCAACAGCATGATGATATCTAGCAGTAATATTTTGTCAGGTACTAATGTTCTACTGTAGGTGCTAGACCCTGTCCTCCGTCAGTGCCTGAGAATCAAATGTCTAAGCACAAAATCTGCTGAGAGAAGGAATCTACAGCTAAAGTGCTGTGTGTGGAAACTTGTGCATATACATCACATGTGAATTAATCCCAAAACTTGCAAGTAAATTTAAAAATCCCCAAATTATCCAGGATTTCTCCCCAGATCCAGTATTTTCTTAATTCATTTATTATAGTGACAGTGAAATTCTTTGTGGATATGAATATTATTTTTTTTAATCACTGAACTGATAAACATTTAGCAGAATTTCAGGTGGAAGAAATGGAAGAAAACAAATCCATTGACTGTCTTAATAAATTGGTAAATGTTGACCTAGGCAAACTGACAAATGTCAAGAATTTTCCTCATGAAGGAGTTGGATGGACGGTAGAGAGCATGAAACAAAAACCTGAGCCAGTAGGATACATAAATGCTGTGCTGCATTTTATCCCTCAAAGGATATTCTGTTATATGCCACACAATATTGGTGTGTTCCATGTTTTCTTCTTTATATTTAATTCACAGCTAATTTCACAGGGGACAACAAAAACCTTCCTAAGCTCATCAAATGAATAATGTGTGATATAAATAGTGCTCAGGGAAAATGACAGCCACCTTCTGGGAGTTTTGCTTCCACGGTGGAGGATACGTAGTGTAGGTTGTGTGTAGAGACATTGGTGCAATTCAAAGATTTGTCTGGAAGCTTGGAAAAGGCACTGGTTTGGCTTTCAGAAGATGTGGTATTTGAAGACTATGGTAAATAATGTCTCTGGGAACTTGGAAGTTCCTTTTGTTCAAAATTACTAGCCATTCACAGGGATAGCAGTGCCTGCATAGCCTAAATCTGACCCCAAAATATTTGTGTCTGCATTCCTGACACAGCCCTTACACAAGGTGTCAAATTTTCCTTCTGAATCTTATTGAGAATTGGAGGTCTTTGAGAGTGGGATTCTTCCACTCCTGCAGTCAGAAGGTCTGGACCAACATGAATTAGGCTTATCAGGGCCTTTGATTTTCATAATTGGCATCTTTTGGCATCTATCACTCCTTAGATGTGTTTAAAATCTGACCTCTCATCTACAGCACTCCTCATTCTGATAGCCCAAAGTAATAAATTTCCACCACTTCCCTGGGATGACTTGGGGTTATATCACAGGTTGGTGAAGGCAGAAGGGATTGGTAACAATCCTACAACCTGTCTTGACATGTGTGAGTACCTTGCCAAACCTACTGTATGGGTCAGTTACTGGCCTCATCCAAGTCAAGAAAAGTATATCCAAAGAGTTTTTGTCCTTTTCAGTCAAAATGGACATAATTTTAATCTCATTCTGCTCTTAAAGTGAGGTGTATGTATGTGGGTGGAGGTGGCTAAACTTCAGCTTCCACAGTAACAGATCTTTTTTTGGCATCAGGAAAAGATGCAAATTGTTTTTATGTGGCAGGTGTTTCAACCAAATATCCTGGGATCAAACCAACATTTATCAAGTAACTTGAATCCTAGCTTTGTGCACTCAGCAGGCATTGCCCACAAGGAGGTAATGCATCAGTAGGCAGAGAAGCTTAGAACACAAAGAAGGGGAATAAAAAATCACAAATCAACAAACTCAATTGCATTAAACATGCTACCCAGGGATGCCTTCCTTGGGCAAAATACTATTTGGATGCAAAGCTACTATAACGATTTTATAAAATAAACCAGCTGTAGGTAGATCATAGTTTCATAACAAACAGTCAGGACCCTGAGCTCCATTTCAAATATCTCCTTGTCATATCATTGGTCCTGGAAGGGATCATTATTGCTGTTAAATTAAATGGAATTTGGTATGACAGAATCTTACTGAATACTGGCCTCTGAGAGGGTTGTTCTTGCTAAAATTTGAATAACATGCTGTTATGAATGATGATGTTTTAAATTAGTAAGGATACTAAAAGAAGTAAAAATAGACAGAACATTGTGAGATTTCCCAGCAACTGACGTGTTTGGCCTATTATTATATAGCCGAGTTAATTTGAAAAGACACATGAGTTTCCAGGAGTTTTAAATGCAAATATGCCAAGTAAGTTAAACGTGTGGGTGTGAGCTTTGCAGTGGGTTTTGGTTAGTCAAAACCAGAAAACTTTTGCATGTTCTTTTTTAACTTATTAGTGTCCAAGAGGATGCTGAATTTAGATTCCCCATGATTACATTCTTCATGTGGCTTTCAAATCCCTTATTATAGCTTTGTTCTAGGACCAAAATTAACACAGACAATTAAATACAAAGTGATATGGGGGGCTTGTTGTTTTTGCCAGTCTCAGATGGGGTAACCAACCTGCCAAAGGAATCCTGATTGTTGCTGTGGCTAGAAGATCTACAGTGACTGTCAGAGAACTGCTGCAAGACTGAGAATATCCTGGAGATTCCTGCAGTCTGGAACACTAAAGTTCCCTGTTCTGGACCTTTAAACATCTGGCAGCTCCTGGCATCTCAGCCTGGCAGCTCCAAATTTTTGACATGAGACATGATGAGTGACTATAGTATCTCTGGTACTCATGTGATGGAGCATCAGGAGTTGATAACAGACATGAAAATCACACTGAAACCAACATGTGGTTTTTTCATGTGTTCTGTTTCTGCAGGAAAAGCAGTGTGTTAGTCTCTTGGTAGTACTGATCAGATGGGATAGATTTGAGGCTGTTCAGACATGTGACATGAGAGACGGCCTATGTTTTCTCCAGCCCATTTTCTTGTTTTCTGTTGTTTTTCCTGAGCTTGTTTCCCCTTTTTTTCTGAGGGTGAAGCTCTGGGCCAGTTCTCACTCAGGAGGGCTGGAGGCAAGGCACTGTTGCTTATACTTTGTACCTCAATTAAAACTCTGCATGGTGAATTAAATTTAGCAGTAAAGCTACTTGCCTGTGTCCTGGCTTCGCCGTTCCCCATTTTTTCATAATATCTTCCCTACCAATTAGATACCATCGTTTCTGTCAGTAACATCTCAAAACAAAGCCCACATTGGAACGTCTCTTAATTGAGCATCCTTTGGCTCTTTACTTTCTTTCTCATTTCTTAGCTCCTTTAATACTGTCTTAATAATGGTTTTCTCTGAAGACTTCTTTTCAGAGTTTCTTTTCAAATAAATTGCTGTTGAAATGATCATAGCATAGCTTTTATCTTTTTTTTTTTTTTTAACACACAGAATTATCTCAATTGGCATAAAGTTCAGGGAGTCAAAAGGCCAGAGGTACCTTCATAAATCTGAGATGACTTCACTGAAGTCGTTGAATTTACAGTCTCTTAACAGAGAGCTCATGTTGACCCCAGAGCCCACAAAATTAGCTCTAATGGAAAATTTAGAATTTTCTGGTGCACTGAATACAATGAAACCTTGTTAGGATTATCCAAGGATAGAAAACAAATGTTTGCTGTACCATAGCATTCCATTCTCCTCTGTATTCGTGTCTGCTCTGTTTGAATGGTGAATGACAGTGACTGAAATTTGGGGTGATTGCATTAATAAATACTAATTGAATTCAAAACAGCACTTTTGCTGGGAGGATTTTTCTTTCCTCTTTCAAGTTGAGATTTTGGCCAGGGTTTGGGTTGATTTTTTTATTTGTTCTTTTAGTATTAGTCTTCTTAAGGGCTTCTCTGTGGCTGCAGCACTGGCCAGTGGCTTTTTGCCATCACAGCCACTTCCCACAATGTTACCCCAGTGATTATTTGGGAGCAGCAGTAATGAACAGTAAGGCCTCAGGTTATTAACACAGGATGCACCAAGTGAGGAGTAGTGTTGTGTGGAGTCCTTGAACTTGAACAATGATACTCAGGATGGCAGTGCCTCATCTTGCCCTCAGCTATTTTCATTAGGTTTTTGTATCCAGACTGTAATTTATTAGCTGCAAATGACTGACTTTATGTGTCTTGGTCATGCAGGTTTCCAGGCAAAAGCACTTTCTTTTTGTTTTTTAGCTTCCTCAGAAATGAAATTCGGTATTTGCAGTGCCACATCTCCTATTTGTTTGTTTACAATATCAATTACCTCCTTGTTCTACCTTGTCTCAGTGCTGTATGTTTGTTTGCCCTCTTCTATCAATGATAATCAAGGTTCTGATCAAATCTACATCTCTTTGTCTTGACTTTGAAGTGCTTGCTGATTAAAGTGGGACAGATAATAGAATGCAGTAGAAAGGATATACATTTAGTGAGTTCTGTATACAACATGATATAGCAAACTTCACCCCAAACATGCTTTACTTCCTTTTCCTGCTGTCCCCTGTTTATCCATCCATGCCTGTTTTCAGAAAAATGTTGGCCCTGTCCAGAGAAATGTTGGCCCTGTTCAGAGAAATGTTGGCCTTCTGGGTAGGGCTATGGAAGTCAAGACTGCAGACCTGCCTCTTCCAAGGTCCTGCTGAATCCCTTCTTCCTGCCATGTTGGCTGAAGTGGTGCAATTTATGTCATATTGTTGTTTGTGATAAGAGCACCCAGCCAGTGCAGCTGATCCGTGTACCTGTGTCAGCAACCTGCTCCTCTTCTGGCAAGGCTCAGGGCTGCCCCACAGTACAGGACAGCCACTGGTTCTGTGCTAATCTGTACCTGTAATGTCAGATGTCAAAGGATCCAGGTAAGCAGGAATGCCATGAGCAGGCCTGCCAAGGCTAGCTGGTGTATAGGGCATGTTGGTACCTGGCATATATTGGAGAAGTAGCCAAGCTACTGTAAATCATTGCAGAACACATATGGGGAGGGAAGGCAGGCTAAGGTTGACCCTTGGGGTTTTTTTCAGTGTCTTGAACAGAATTTGGCCACAGACAAACAAAATACTAAATTCTACTACTTCAAAGCAACCTCACACACACTTTGACCTGCTTGCTAGGGCAAATGTCTCTTGTGCTATATAAATGTAAAACCACATCCTGTAGCAACAGCATCCATGTCACCAGTTCAGTGATAACCATGTTGTTGTAATCTGTAAATATTAAAATTATACACAATTGGCTTGTCAGTTTTGCCACATATGTTTATATGCAAACAGATCTTATGACTAGCGCTTCCAAAAGTAACTAGGAATGTGTCAGAGCTGAACACACAGAAGGTTTTGTTGGTTGGGTCTGACCTGAATATTAATCATGTTTTTCCTTAGATGAGCATTAAATCTCTTCTGCTTCTGGAGACCAACATCAAAATTCAAATATTTAATTTGCTCATTGACATTTATTAAAATAGCTTTGTGCTTGAATATCAAGTTAAGGCAGTGGTAGCTAATTTCGTTAGTCTAGATGACGTTGGAAGTAAATTTAAATCTGATTGAGAAGCATTTAATACTCACTAAGAAAAGAAGGGAATGAAAGGTCAATGGTATAAAATGTTGATATCTATAAAAAGCAGAGCTTTAAGTTTTGCTTTTAAAGTAATTGAATGAAGCCTTTAAACCAATGGCAGTAGGGATATTTCAAAATGTTAAGAGAGGCTCTTCTACTGCTTCCCAAGGTAGGCCTTGGTGCCCTAATGAGACAGAGATGAGTGAGAGCTGCTTGGTTCTGCCAGGTCTCTCCACTCTCACTTGAGTTCCTCTGAGTCCAGGAACCCCTCCCCAGCTCCTTTGGGAGCTTTGCTCCAGAACTTACCATAATGACCATTGCAGTCACTGCTGTCGCCATGTACCTCACTGACTGAGGAGTAAGTTGCTAGTTTAGATGTTGCCATTTAAGTGGTAATATATATATATATTATATATATATATATACACACACACATATATATGCACACATATATTGTGGAAAGGCCTTGTTTTGAATGATATTAAGTACATGAGACCCTTTAACTTCCATTTAATATGAGGAAAGGTATTTATAAGTATATGTGGAGGAAAGACCACATTTTTCAGCTGAGTTTAAAATATAGGAAGGAGGGACAAGAATATTTGGCCTCTTGAATAACTTTTTCAAGTAACTGGCTGGTCTCCTGTTAATAACTGGCTTGTTGGGTATAATTCCAGTTTTACACCACTTGCTTACATGATTGCTTTTATGTTGAGCTGGAATACTGAATTGTGAATTTTATTTAAATTCCTTTTCATTGTGAAACCATGCGCCAGTAACTGAGAGAAATATGTTTAATCCCCTGGGGTGGGGATCGACTAGGGCCATGTAAGTACAAAGGATTATTTTTCTATTTTTCGGAACAGTTTCTGTATATTTATGGATCGGTAGGTTGGAACGTATTTATTCAGTAAATAAAGAAGAGCTAGGCCTTTTAGCAAACAGAATGAGGTTTGCTTTGAGAGTTTCCAGTTTGGTCCTGGTTCATTGCATTTCTCTAGAAGCATTTCTTTTGGACATCTCTGAGGGGATTTTGTTGTTTCTTTAATCTTGGCTGTCATGCTGAACTAGCAATGACCTCCTGAAGAGAAGGTTAATGTTAAGTGAAACCTCCCTTACTTAAAATACAGCTATCAGCCCATGTGCACAGGGGTCCAGTGACTAACAGCAGTTTGAATAAAGCTGGTTGTTTACCTAGGAAAAATTGTTCTGGATTCTCAGTGGAGTGTCCTTCACACAGCCTGAAAATTCACAGAACTTCTCAGACTGAGAGTCAATTTGAATTAACCCCAAGTGGAAAGTTCTTCCTGGGTGCTTTATTTCAGGAATGTGTGAGAGGTACCATATGGTCATATTGAAGAATGTAGATGAGGACATTGCTGGTGACAATTATTTTGTCAGGTGCCTGCCCTAGGAAAAAGTGGCCATCCTATTTTGAAGGCAATGAAAGCAGACATCAGTCCCAGAGCACCGTGTGAACATCTGTTGCTTGGGTTTTGGCAAACATGGTTTTCTCTAACACTTGGAATTCTGTGTGCAAAGCTTGAGGTCAGAAGGAACTTCTGTTGTTAACCTTGTTTTGAAGAAAATGCCTTGAAGCCCTTTAAGTAACTTTGTAGATAAATATGGCTTTCCTGAGAGTAATTATTTTCATTTGGGTTTTTTTGCAGTGTATGGCAAAATATACTTTATTGTCTCTCTCCTACTCTCAGTGTAGCTGAAGGAATATAGAACAATTGATTAGGCGTTTTTAAATTTAATATTGAAAGGAAATGATAGAGTATTAATGATGGAGTGTTAATGCTCTCATTCAAGAAGAGGAATTTGAACAAACATCCAGTTGCTCTTCAAATACAGTTTCTGTCTGCTCTAGTACTCAGCTCCTCTGAGAAGTGATGCTTGCAGCTAATTTAGAGAATACCTTCTGCAGAAGTATTCCATCCTCTGTTTGAGGAACATGCCTTTCTACAATCTGGAAAGTTCATATGTAGGAGAAAGCTGAGTCTTTGAACTCTTGTAGCTTTTGAACTGAGTCCAAGAAATGTCAGCCTTCCTGGGCTCTTTGTGCTGAGAATGCCTCTCTTCACAGGCCCTAGAAAACAACTGAAAGTAAACTGCTTTGTCGCAGCAACATAGTCTTTGAGACTAGATCTAGAGCTGATGAGGAGAATCTCCATCCGAAACCTTGCAGCATCCAGTTTTATAACTGGACTCAGTTACTGGAGCTTTCTGGAGCAGTTGAGTTCCCTGTGCCAGGCAGAACCTGGGAGTGGCTCTGGAGGTTTGCTAGGGCTCCCAGTAGCCTGCTGAGTACTCAAACTTCTGGAATCTGTGGTTCTGTGGTGAGGATGTAAGATTGATCAGCTTGTGCTAAAGGAGGTAAGAATCATTCCTGAAGTCAGGATTTCCAGCTTTCTCATGTTTATTGCTAGCTGGCAAAGTGTGTGCACATACATGTGTTTGCAGTTGAATGGACTGTGGCTTTTCTTTGCACAGATGTTAGTTTGGAACTAGGAAGAAAACCCATATTTATGCTTTGTTTATAGCTCTGTCCAGGGTGTCAGAGAATTAATTCTAATTTGCAGCTGGATGCAATCTGTCTGTACTGTCCTTAGAACACCATCATACTCTGTAACCTCTCAAACAGAATCTTTATGTGAATACTCTTCTCTGCTTTCTTCTCTCTTATCTAACTTTTAAGGTCTTGAATTTGGGGATAGCCTATGATTTTAGCTCTTAATTTTGAGACTGCTCTCAAATGAACTGTTCATTTTTCATGAGCATTGAAGCTCAAGAAATTTCTAGCCAAGTTCAGGAGATAGTTTTACAGGTATTAACCAATTGTCAAGAAAATTTTTGTTTACAGCAAGTTGATGTCCTAACAACAGTGGGTGTATGAAGAATCTGTGTTAACTTCTTTAGGTAGCACAACTGCTCTGATCATGCAAGGAAAAGTGCTCCCCCAGAGGAAGAACTGTCCCTGAATGACTTGTCCCTGTAACTGGTGCCTTCAATTGGTTTCTGTATTGAGTGAAAAGTCACTGCAAACAAACCAAAAGAAGAAAAATTCAGCCTGGATTTCTAAATCTTCAAGGTGTTTTGATCCCAGGTGTTACATATCCTGTTTTCAAATACAAAGGTAAAAATGACAATGTGGTTATTAAGAAATGTTGAACACTGAGCTGGTTTGAGGGACATTTACTGTAGGAAATTGTGTTGGTTCCAGGAACTGTGAGGGAAGAAGCATCACAGTAGTATTTGTTTTTTAATTCATCTTAGATAATAACTGGGGAGACTTTCTTGCCCATCTCTATTTGAGGATGGGTGTATTATCTTGGTTCTCTGTAGTTAGGAGAAGAACTCATCAATAAAGAGCTCTGAAAGCAGCTTCTAGTGATCTTGAGATCAGACACATGCAAAATGAGATTTATCTCTTGATAGCTTGTGATACATGGTGAAAGCAAGCATTTAAAGTTATTTCTGGCTCCTCCTTTACTCCTGATTCCTTGTAATTTCTCCAGCCATGTCCAGGCTTAGATTTAGCCAATCTTTCTTCACCCAGATACTTACATTTTTTCCAAGGACTGGCATTGCTAGGAGCTAATGCTGTTTGTATTTGATGTAATAGAGATACAGAGTTGAAAGACCTGACGTTTCTGCCAGCTGGGTCTAAACCTCCTCGCTATCTATCTTTGCAGCTGTATGTAAATGTCAGACTAGCTGGGGAAGGAGACTTGCTCATTTTTATGGTCCATTGTTATGGGTTTATCAGCTCTAGCAAGAGAAGGAAAATTCTCTAGAACCGAGTGCTTTTATGAATGCTATACAAAATCTTGGCATCACATCTCCAGTGTTAATTAAACTCTCATGATTGTGACCAACCCCTTTGCCTCTGGGACAAAATTGAAGAATGTAGCCTTAAACATGAGCGAGCCCTTCTTATAAACTACATGAGAGTCCTAGGGCCATGGATAGCAAGTCCTATGTCTGTTGAAAACTATTTTTAGTGGTATAGCTACTGCTCTTGTGTAACTTGTCTGCCATTCAGAATATCTCCCATGTTATCATCTTAATGCCCTAATGGGAACTGCTGCCTGTGAACTCAAGTGGATCGTCCCATCTGACTGATTCTATTGTATTGCACACACCTCTGGGGCTGCAGAGAGGCCTTTGAGTTTGGGGGAGAAGGTGATTTGCATATGCTTCATTTGTATTCTTGCAATAGCCGTGCTCTGCCAATTACGCTATAAATAAACTGGTTTGTAGGAAGGCAATATACAGTGTGCTCCTGGCTATCTTCTCTGCAGCAGGAACCATGTAGGTGCAGTGTTGGAGCATTTCAGGGTTTACTGCTTGATTCACAAGCTGGTAAGGGAAAATAATTTACATACCTGCATACCCACAGAACTCTGAGTATGCAGCAGTAGAGTGGATTTCGTGGCTTGAAAGCCACATGCTCTGTTTTAGAAAGTCATTACTGTCTCTTCGATCTTTGCAAATGGGCACAAGCAAGGACTTGGTGGATTGTTTTACCAGGAGCCAGCTGTCATATATTGGCATGTAAGGCTGTGCTCTATTCATCTTCCTTAAACCTTTACTTTCAACCAACACAAAAAAAAAACCAAAAACCATGATCAAATCAAACCAACGTTTGCAGTACAGATAAATTCTATTTGAATCCAGGAGTAAGGAGCTAAAATTTTACAATCCACCTCAGCCAGTAAGGAGTCCGGAAGAAAAGATTTTTAAACAAAGGATGCAGAAAATGGCTGAAGGGATAAATGAAAGCTCTGAAGTGGGTAGGATGCTTTGGAAAATCCTATTATATTCCCAGACATCTTTCCATGCTAGCCCATGGCCCATGTCTCAATCACGACATGAAATTAAAAAGCAATTTTTAAAGACATTCTTAAGTCAAATAGGAATATTCAGTAGAATTTAGACTCCTCTGTGTCTAAATCTTAATCTGAAGATCCTTAAGCAAGTAGGTGCTCTGGAAAATTATACCACATGGGTCTTATTCACACTCAGGCAACAAAATACAGGTTCTTCTTCATGACTTCAACCTATGCACTGCTGAGAACTTTCAAGAGCAATCCCCTTTCCTGAGAAGCAGCAACACTTCACAACACATTTCAGTTTTGGGAAAGTGAATGTAACATGGCACGTGGAGGGCCAAATAAAGGAATTGGTCGTTCTCTCTAAAAATACATGAGACTTTGCTTTGAGATAGTGAAGGTAACCTACACAGATCCTTCATTCCTTCCTATTAATGGAAGAGGCCCTTTTGGAGGCTCTTTATACCCTGTGGGGAGGTGGAAGGCAGTGTGGTGACACATTACTTTTCAGTTCCTACAGAAGACCAGGAACACAAGACCTCTCTTGTCCTTCAGCTCTTTCCTAATCAGCTTCAGAGCTGTTGTCCAAGTCTGGACCCTTAATAGAGGTTGGCTGTTCCTTATAGTTTTTCTCCTACTGAATCATTCCATGTCCTACGTGCTCTGGTAATGTGCCTACCCTTCTTTTTTCCTGTTTCTGTTTTTATGTCTTCATTATTTTCCCCTCCCAGTCTCTCAGGATTTTTACTCCCAACTCCAAATACAATGACAAAAATGAAAAAAGTAATCCTGGAATCAGCAAACCTTTTTGTTTAACTGACTGACTTTATTCAGACACTTTCTTCTCTTCCATAAGAGAAAACTGACACAGTTATCATTTTCTAAGTGCATGAATTATTTTTCGTGTTCACCTCAAACATATTTTGCTGTTCTAGAAAGGTAAGTTGTTTTTCACTTTAGAAGTAACTTCCAAGCCATAAACAAATGGAAGATTTCATCTTACATCAGCAATGAAAAGGTATCAAGAATTCTACTAGAAGTAAATGTGTGTGTGCACGTGCACATAGGTGTCTATTAATAGATGATGAAGGGAGAATGAGTTAACTTGTAGAAGATGATGATTTCCAGGCTCTCAAGTAGCTGGTATCTAATTCTTTAGTCCTGGGATTTTTTTGGTTTTTTTTTTTTTTTTTCAATCTGTTTCCTAGGGGAGGGACTCAGGCAAATATATGGTTAGACAATTCTTGCAATAATTTCAAAATCTCATGGAAAAATGGCTGTTTAAGGTTGTTGTGTTCTTATGGGATTCCTGAGATATGGTGGGTGGAAGAGGTGAGCTATGCAGATTAATGCCCTTGCTGAGGGCGTTAAGTTAGCCAAATTTACCCCTTAAATCTTGTTAGACAATAACTGTTACTGTCTTTCTTGTACTGAGTAGTGTCATCTGCATGAGTTTTGCTCTAGATTAGCCACAGCATACAATAGCTTCTGCAAGACTGGTTTGTCCAAGAGAAAAAGAGGTACAGGGATGTGCAGGAGTTAATGTCCTGTAACACCATTCTTATAGGGGCAGGAGATCTATGTTCACTGGCTTCATTGCTCACTGAAAAACTTGTTTGGGTTGTGTTTTGTTTTCCATGCACCTTCAACAAACACCAAATTATTACAACAGTATTTAACAGTGTTGAAAGGTATTAATAGGATCTACCCACAGAAGATTTGGCTTGTGGTTGTAAACTTTCTTACCTGTTCAAGTGTGGATACTAGTATTATAGTATAAAATGTAGTGTGTACTGAATGCACTAAACCCAACTGTACGGTAAAGCCTTTTATTTTCCAAATAATTGAATATCCTAGAATAAAGCTGAAAATACTTAATATGGAGGTAGAAGGTGGCACTTTTAGGTGAGTTACAGGACCTTGCATGGAAGAGCAAAACAACAGTTGGTGACATTGGTAGGTAGACATAAAATACAGGGTGAGTTACTGGGTTCTTGTCGCTAGAAAGATCATCATGTAGAAGATCTACTCTCCTTGGACTTTAAGAGAAATCAATCACTCCAGTTACTCTAAGAATTTAATAAGGTGTTCTCAAGATGCACCATCTTCTTTTCATCAGCACAACAGCAAGCCTGATGACCACTTCTGAGGAATTTTGCCTTGCACTGTGGAGAAATGGCTCTGTGCAGAAGTTAAAGTTTGTGGGTGTGGGATTTAACTGGTGTAACCCAACTGAACTTCTTGGGGAGGAGGTAGGATGTCTTCATAAGGATTTTTCATCATACCTCTGGGTGGTCTCTATATTTTGTTCAGCTGTAAATATGGCATTTTATACAAAACATTTGGCTTCTTCATTGAACTGTGCTTTGGGATATTTCCATATTCTGAGCAGCTTAGCTCACTACTTCTGTTATTCAGTGGAGCTTTTGGATTCCTTGATATGTTTTTTCACTGCTGTTAAAAGCAAGTAGTGCTACCACCTTGAAACCTTACTCTCTGTTTTATGAAGTGCTAGGTCTATTCCTAGAAGCATTAATAATGTATGCACTTTGCAATTTCACTATTCAATTACTGAAGACGCCTGGTACGTGAGAACCTATTTAAGTTGATACAGCAAAGCTAGATGAATAAGACTGTCTGTTTCCTAAGCATGCTGAATACAATGGTATATAAATTTTATACCTGCAATGCTCTTTGTGAAAACGTCTCAGAACATGCTTTAGTTCCCACTTGAATCTACTAGAATTGATATTAAAGTGAATAGAGTTCTTAAATTTAGAAGAATATTAAAGGTTAGATAAGTGTCCTGTTGGATATCTAGGTTGCCAATACCCTTTTGATAGAGCCGAGCATAGGATGTGAAAAACATCATAGAAAAAAATGCAAAAGAACGGGAAGTTTCTCATTCCATGTCGGATTTTTTTTTTTTCTGGAAAACCAGAATCCAAATCTTTCTTCCATTTTGGGAAGTGATCTCAGACCTTATACTGACCACTGGGACTGCAGAGAACCCTGGCTTGAAGAACAGCACTTCTCATAAACTTCACTTGACTTAAGAGAAATGTTCTAATGAATCATTAGCAAAACTTATTTAGCCTCAGGACATTCATCAGACACTCCACAGCTACGTCCTGATCTGCTTTTGCTGAGGCACAGCAGGAGAATTCTGACAGGATCAGAGCTCGGGGAGTAGAGCTGCCGGGCCTGAGCTTGTGTTTATGTTGCTCCAGGCTTTCTTTTTCTTTTTTTAATAACAGCAGATCTTTCTGAATTTTCTGGTTTGAGGTGAACATGCTATAGAACTGCAGTTTGAGTTGCTCTGGGGACTTTTCCAGAAGTTTTGGACAGTCTAACTGGAAAAGGACCTTGTCAATGAAAAAAAAAAAAAAAAAAAAACAAAGTAAGGGAACTAAATAAGAATTGGGTCAGCTGATGTGTAAAAGCTTTACCAGCCTTTTTATGTTGCATGGTATGGAAGAATCATCCAACTCAACCTTTCACTGGAAGGCCCTTTACATTGTTCCAAGTAAAAGGGCCATGGCCTCCCAAGCATGTGACCCTACATGCCGGCATACATGTGCTTTCTAGAGTGGCTTCCTCTGAGAGTGGCAGGCCTCTCATGTGATCATACCATACAGGCTGGATTTCATGTTTTGAAACTGGCTGCACCTTCCACTCCACCTGATCAAACTGGATCCTTCTCAATCACATCATGCCTCATTTAATTTTCAGCAAGATACATAAGAACTTGCCTTACCAGCTTAGAATAATCCTATTAGTCTCAGTGGGCTTGCTCATACACTCCAAGCTGGAAGGCACTTTGCTAAATGAAGACTTTTGTAATGAACTCAGCATGAGAAAAATGCAACTTCTGTTCCTTTTGATTCCTTAGAAAACTCAGTCTGACTCTGAGAAAAGGTTTAATCAGGCAAAATTTCCAGGCACTTCAGGAAAAATTTTAATTACCAAACATGCCCGTCAGTAGGGGTCATTGCTCAGGGAAAGTAGCTGATGTTAGCAGTCCTTGAAAAGACAAGGTTTTAAGTATTCCAGTCCAAATTAAAATGCTGTTGGTGCTTGCAGTTACTAAACAAGAAAGAACAGAGTGACAATAAATAAGGCTGGATTCCTATTGATGTCAATAGGAAAACTCTTGTCTCCTTCACAGCAGTCTGGTCTTGGCTTCTTTTCCACACCCAGCAAAGGAAGCGAGGGTGATGTCCTGAAGGCTGCCATTTGGGAATTGCAGTGTGCAAAGTCCTTTTAAAGTCAATACCTATATTTTGTTGTGAAAAGCGCAGCAAGGGCCGATGATCTTTGAATTGTGCACAACACAGGTTTAGCTTCCTAAGCTCTCGCCTATCTCAAACCAGAGTGTGTTGTTCTGGGCAATGTCACCAAACTGGAATCACAACAACATTGTTCTGCTGAGGTCTTCTGGGTTTTACCTACAATTGTTAGAACCAGATTGTTAGGGAATGGAAAGACAAGGGATAAAGGAGGCATGTTCAGAATTCAATGGGGATTATGGCAAGAGCTGTGGAATGAAGTAACAAACACATCCTCCCCCTTCTGTATATCCCTCATTACAAAAGCAGCCATCACCTCCCACAGCCAGAAAATGAGTGAACTGCCTGTTTTCCTGAGGGCAGCTGGTCCCTTCAGGAGGTGAAATAAGCTCAAGCTTTACTTCAGACAGTAATAAGAGAAAATGCCCATTTGGATGAAGGAAAAAACCTCCTGATATACTTCCTGGGGGATAAGAGAACTTTAAAAATCATACAACAGCAGGAATTATATATGCTGTGAGTCACAGGAGAATTATAACTATGACCCTACCCTTCTCTGTTGCTTCCACAATTTGTCCCTGCCTTCTGGCTATGCTGGGAGGGGTGCTGAGATCATGAGGTAGCTCAGCGAGTGGAGACAAGGATGAAGGGTTATTGTGCCTATCAACCCACCACAAACAGGTCTGTCACTCTAGGACTTGCATGTGAGGACTTTGCAGAAGGGAAGCTTGCCATGTCCTTGTTGCTGGCTGGCTGCATGCCCAACAATGTGCCAAAAGATCCTATTTCAGCCATATTCAGCAGTGGTTTGGCAAAGGGAAGTGGTGGAGAGGCTGCTGGATGTTGGGTGGTTTGGAACTTGTCTGTAGGTACCTGACTTGGACTGCAGTTCCTTGAGAAAACTTGTCCTCTGTGTGGGTGGTTAACATGTGAAAACTGGCTCTCATCTCCATGGTATGATGATCCAAGGCAGATGCTTTACAGGATTGCCGGTAAACTGATGATCAATGAAGTACAGCATGGAGCACTTTTTTCACTACTTATGACTGAAAAGGCACTGATTTACTATATCCCAAAGTACTCTTAGTCATCATATCTTAAAATCTTAGCTCTGATCCAATAAACAATTCTTTACCTAGGGCAAAAGCATTCAGTGTTAATTAGAAGCATAATTTAGTAAATAAAGGTCAGAACTTTTTTAATGCTTTATATAGGGCAAAAGAAAACTTAATCTCAATGTTATAAACAGTGCTGTTGTTAAACAGACAGGAAACACTTCCAGACGGAGTCTCTGACATGTAAATGAGCTTATTTTACCCCTTGATTTTCACAAATCTCTCATCATGTTGCCCCTACAGAAGAGGAGATAAAGAATTCTAGTATTGCTTCCAAAGAGACCATGTGTTTACTGAAACCAGGCTGGAGCTAGCTATGGGTATACTGTTTTGTGGAATTTGTAGCATTATTTTTAATATTGATTCAACACAAATCATGAACTGAGAGACTGGTTTGGGCTGGAAGAGACTCAGAGACCATTTAGTTCCAACTCCCTGGCCATGGGCAGGGACACCTTCCACTATACCAGATTGATCAAAACCCCATCCAACCTGACCTTGAACACTTCCAGAGATGGGGCACCCACAGCTTATGTGGGCAACCTGTGCCAGGGTGACTCGCCACTCTTAGAGTAAAGAAGTTATTGAAATGGTAGCTTGCAGAAAAATCTGGTTTTGTACTGACAGATGGAATCATGAGTCTGAGCTCTCCTTGTGTGTGGATGGTTCACAATGGTGTGCACACAGCTGCTTAATGAACACCTAACAAAGGCCTCCAGTGCCATTATCATATGTGGAGATACTGGGGAAGCAGAACAGAGCTCGGAACTTAGGTTCTGGTGAATGGGGAGAGCAAACCAAGGAAACAGGTCAGTGGTCTGACTGATGGCATGAAGTCCTACAGATTCTTATTAGGAATATATTGTTGGATCTCATGACATCCTTTGAGCAGATCTGCATCTCTTGTGCAGATCCCTTAGTTATGATGCAAGGTCAGAGTGAGACAGAATGTGATCCTTTGCAGATAGGTTGGTGAAAAAGGATAATCCATGGGATTGACTGTGCTATGTAGAGCTCAGGAGAACAAAATTAGAAGAGTTGAACAATCCTACTGGTTTTACAGGTCAAGTGAAGTGTCTGCTCAAGGTCTGGACTTACTTGTGTTTGAAAGGTGAAAGGAGGTGCAAGGAGACACTGAGAGCCTTGGAGAGCTGATGTATCAAGGAATGGTAGGAAGCTAGGCGGTTTTTAAGAAAAAAGAAGCACAGGAAATTTGGCCCTTTTTTTTCCTCACTAGAGGCTGGAATCTCCTGTGGTTTACAGTAGACATGGGACTGTTATCTCACAGACCTTCTAGATTTCTCCATCTTTGGAAAATAAATAAACTACCACCAGTTTCACCTGCTGCATTTGAGACAGGGAGTTTGAATGGCAACTGAGTTGCAACTGCACTGAGGACTGGAGCTGCTCTGTGATAATCAAATTTAGTTTGCTTGACACATAATGAGATTATTGATTAGACACACACAGCTTACCTTTTCAAATCACATCTCCTCTTCATTTCCAAGGGATGATTGACATAGCCTAACATGCTCAGCATCATTAAATGGAAAGAGTTATTTACGGTGTTGCATCAGAATTTATCACTAATTCCCAGATCTGACAGAAAAGAATCACTTTGTGTGAGAGGCATTTTTATCTTGCCATTAAAAATTGTATCGAAAGCTTTAGATAAGAACTGAAGCTGAAATTCCTTCCTAGTCTGTGTCCAGATAAACTGGCCTGCAAAACTGAAGCAGGGAGTGGTGGGACGTGACATATGCAGTTCCTGATCCTTCAGCAACTTCTGACACGCTCTGGCTGCTCCAGATGTGGATCTCAACTCAAAGGGTTCTTATAGTGAACGTCTTCTTTGTAAAGTTCTCTTAAGCCTCACTTTCCCCACATACCATCAGTTATCAGCAGCACCAGCTGTGGGCAGACTTCTGTGGCCAGATAACATTTGCTGTGTGAGCCTTCATTTAGAAATTCATAAGGCATCACTTCCATTCAAAGGAGGTGATATTTACCAGGAGCAGGTTTAATATGCTTTTATTACCTTCTCCTTTTCTTGAGGAGAAAGGTGCATGGCACCCAAAATTGTGCAGGACAGGCTGTGAAGGGGCACTTTGCTCTTGCTACTGATCCAAAGCTGTTAGATTTTTTTTTTATCCTGAATGTCAAGCATTTCTCCTTCAAAATCTCCCTCTGATAATTTGAAAGAGCTGAACTGGAATCCTGCCTGACAGGACAATTTTGCTTTAAAGTAACTGTACATAAAATCATACTGTCCACCCAGTTCTCTTGCAGATACTCATGCCATATTGTGCCAATGGAGATAAAGAGCTCTTCTGGGTAAAACTACATTTGATTTTTTTTTTTTCTCGAACATTCTCCTAGACTTTGTGACAGTACCTCTATATATGAGAGACACCACTGGTTCCACACTTGGGCCCATCTGGAACACCTCTGCAGAGTCCTATTCTAGCCTTCATGCTTCTGGAAGTGCTGTGAGGGTGGAGGGTGTTTGAAGAAAACACATGCGGTTAAATGAGCTGTAAAAATATGCATTATACAGAGAGACTCCAGGAGCTCTCTCTCATTTGTCTCATCAAAGCAAAGATAAATGAGCAACTACCTCGTAGGCTATAATTACCTCTAAGGGGAACAAAAACATTGATAATTGACAGCTTTGAGCTTGACCCTAGGAAATAACAAAATCCAGTAGTTGGAAATTGAAATTTAGAGTGTAGAGAGTGAAATTTAGAAACTCAGAGACATGAGTTTAACCCTGCATTTAACTAACTATTGGAGTAGCGGAGTTGAAATTTTGTGATCATTAATTTTCTATCTAAATTGTGGGGTTTGGGTTTTCTTTACACTCTTCTTCTAATATAATTTTAAGTCCTTGGCCAGTATTCCCTCACAGAAAGGGCCAAGAGGTTTTAAGAGCTTAGCTCTTGTTTTGGCAAAAAGATATTATACAGATAGTAATCCTGTTTGAAAGGCATTCTTTTATATCTTTAAGCTTCTGAAAGGGGGGAGGACTGCAGTTTTGAAAACCTGGTCCCAGCTGTGGGATTTGAGAATCTGAAGTACTGGGGCCATGAAGCTGAAGAACAAATCCATCCATCAGCATGGTAAAGGGTCTAGAGCAAATTAGGCCCTATTTTTGAATTCCTCTGTCATTTCCTCCCCTGTGTTTTGTCATACCTGAAATTTCCACTGTTTTATTTGCATTATACCTGAGATTTAGGCTGTCTAAAAATCCCATCTGCCCAAGTAAAATGCAATGTGAGAGCTAAACCTGGTCACACAGCACATCTACAAACTCCCTAGCAATGGAATGTTTCTTTGTATACTCCATGTGTTCAGTTGCAATTGCTTCCTACAGGATATTTTCCTTCTGCATCTCTTCCAATGTACAGCAGATGAAAAGGACTGACAGGCATCCTTGGCCTTGGTTCAATTTCCTTTGTCTTAAGTGTCCCTCCCCATGTGTTTGCAGTTTTTATTAATAACTCATTGGGCTAAAAGGGGTCCCCTCTGCCTTTCTTCTGGGTTTATCAACATCCTTACGCTTATGTGAGGCTTGGTTCATTTGGTACTTTGTATTTGTTCCCAAGCTATAGCTGATGCTTTGCTCACCTTAAAAAAAATCCAGAGTTTTTCTTTATTTAAAATCTTTGTCTCTTCTGTGTAGCATAAACCCAAAATGAGAGCATAAATATGCAGTTGAATTGAGGGATTCTCTAGTCTAACCAACACAAATGATGTTTTTAGATTGTCCTGTTCTTCAGCTTCTGTTGTAAGATTTAAATCAAATGAGAAATAAGAACTGATGCAGCTGAATCAGAACTGATTTACAAATCCAAAGCCTACATGTGATAATTACAATATTTATGTTAACTGTCAGATTTCTAGGTGTCATTTACCTGACTATGCCTTGTCCTGCCATATAGCTGGAGCCTTTTTTTCATGTTGCACAGCTGCAGCAAAATGGAGTGTGCTGGAAAATCAATGTTTGGATGTTAAATTAGAGTTGTTTTCTTCCCACCGTGTGTCACTCACAGTCTACAATTGTATTTTACCTGCCATTGGCCAGTCACCGAGTCTTAGATGTTCTTTTTTTTCAGTTCCTCAGGAGGTCCTCACCTCTTATATGTCCTGAACAATTCGGTGGCCTTATCATCAGAGGTGAGAGGAGTTGTTTCTACATGAGCGAGAACTTGGCCCAGTGTCACTATAATGAGAACATTATACCATAAAATCCAGAATCCATCCATAAGGGCCCAGGCTGGGATCAGGCAATCTGATAGCAAGCCATCCTCTAAGAAAGCTGGGCCTCAGGCTGAATCTTACATGAGTTCCCAGCCAAGCAAAACACTCCTCCTCTTTAGTGATCTTTGGGAGGCATTCAGAAAGTGCTTTGTGATGGAGCACCATCCCTCAGCTTCTCAGCCCAGTCTCAGCTCACGTCTTTCTGCTTATCCTCCAAAACAAGGTTGCCTCATGTTGTACAAAGTGAAAGATGCATTTTGAATGACTTCTGAATGATTTATGTTAACCCTAAATGTCACTGCAGCCAGGCTGCTCTTAGAGGATAGCTTTTTTAATTGCTCCCAGCAGGGAATCACAAAATGTGAGGACAGGGCATGCTTCTTATATCCAATATATTTACAGAAAGCTTTCTTCCAGCTTTTCCCATAAGTTTTTTGTTACTGCGAATAACATACAAGCCAGGGGTGAGTAATATGTTAGACCCTCAAACCTATTTTTTGAGGCTACCAAATAGGTTTGTCACGCTGTCAGTCACAAATAGAGCTTTCTTTTTGTCTGTGTGGAGAAGTTTGGTAAGGGTTTATTTGCCTTTTGTTTAGCTTTCTGAAATCGTAGGCTCCTGACCTTGATCTAGTTGGCCTCCCTTCTTTTCAAAGAGCTATAAAACAGCTGTGGCATGCAAAAACAAACAACACGCCCCCCCCCAAAAAAAAAAAAAAAAAAAAAAAAACCCAACCAAAAAAAACCTGACTGCCTTCCGAGCCAACCTTGGCAATGAGAGCCCTTGAGTGAGACTAACCTTACCTTCACTGGAAAAGGTTTTGTTCAGTACTGCCTACACCCAGCTTGTCGGGGCCACAGACACTTTGTCATTTGGCTCCACCTTCTGGGATAAGGCAGAAGAAACAGAAACCACTTGAGCTGACACTTTGCAAGTCCTGTCACACAACATTTATTGGTCTTTTCTTACTCTTCATTAATGCTTCCATGGAAGCTCACATTGGATGCAAACACAGTAGGAAACCTTTTGCTTTTCTGGAGATGTTTTAATGGGAGCAAGAATTCAGTACACAAAAAAAAAGTGCTGAAAATCAATAGCTTTTTTGTTTTCCGAGACTAAGAAAGGACAGTTAGTGAATGTTTGACTTGCAATTCAACAGTGACAGAAATAAAGAAGAGCTCAGGTAAATGGCTTTTTGATTCCTGCACGGTTTTGCAGAATTAGCTCTGACTCTGGTTCAGCCAGCACACTATTTGTTCTCTGCTGCTGGAGCTTTGAAGGAGAAAAGGGGATAAGGCATTATTGCTATAGCAACCTTCAAGTGGGTGCTGTAGGTGATAAAAGCACATTATTTGTTGAGGGAAGTTTTGACCATCACAGCCTCTCCATGCAGCACCCAGAGCTGTGGGCCAGCTAACTGAGCTGTAGTTTCCATTTGCTTCAATTTTCCATTTGTTTTTTGAGTTTTTCTGCTGTTCAAAATTAAAAAAGTCTAAAAATCTTTTCATACTTTCATCTCTGAAGACTCTGTGCTCCTGCTGTTGCTGAGACTAACATTAGTCCCTTCCTGGGAGCAACAGCAGGATCCAGCAGAGCTTCTTGTCACTCTGCTCTGGCTTAGGCAAAAGCAGTAGCAGTATCCTGGCCATTCACTGCATCCATTGGTCTGCTGTGCTTGCTCAAGGTGTTGCTGAAGCTGAAGTAATAGCTGGCTTTTGAGATTGTGTGGATGGTGGCTTGTTGCTGGCAATGAGCTCCCAGAGGAGGTGTCTGCTGATACCTGACAAGCTCTGACCTGCTGGTGCAATATCTGCTTTCATGTTGGAGTAGTGATGGCAGTGAGACACCTGGGAAAGAGGTCTTTGTATCCCCAGTACAAAGCAGTGCTGGTTATTGGCATGTCAAGGGGAGTTTACTGCAAGGGAAACTTGCAAAAAATAAATTAAGTGTTAAATCAGACCTCTATTTTGATCGCAATTCAGGAATAGCTTATACTTTTTTTCTCTTATACGTAATTCATGAGGGGTTATGGTTAACTAAATGGTTAATGCAATTTTAGATAAACTATCTGGAAATATATTGCCTGAAATCATGCTTTATGTTCATATATGTAATATCTACTTCTTAAGCAACATGCTTGTAGTATTTACTGTTCATTTAGTGAGCCTTTATGAATGCATTTTAACAGAAGTCCTGACATAAAAGGGAATGCACTTCTTTTTCTCTTCTGTGAAAGCCAAATGTATTTAAAATTTGTGGGTTTGACTTGAAAATTACTTCTTAATGTCAAAGATGAAGCTTAGTAATGAAATAGTGTGCACATTAGTAATAAAAATCTATAATTTTATAACTCAGGGATGTACTGTGTAACGTTTAATTTAGAATAAGTGAATTGTAATTTGGAGGAAAAGCAGCTACCCATACGGATGCCTCAGACATCACAGTCATGCAGGTGTTCCTTATGTCAGTCTTGAATATTGGACTTCTGGGAGCTGTCCTGCTGGCTTGATTCTTTCTCTCACTGCTGTGAAGATCCATTTCCTGCAGCCTTTGGGATGATTTGAACCTGAAGTAGGGTTTCAGTCTCTTTGGTTTGTAGTAAACTTGGTCTGGTTTGGAGAAGGCTTTGTGGGGCATGTCACTTGAGAATTAGAACTGGAAAATGGGTTGCTTAGAACAAGAGGCATTTAGCTTCTAGAGATGCTGGATTAAAGCTTTAGGTGCAACTGAAATTTTGGAGGGACAAGGCATTTGCAGACTTGATGCAAGTTCTTCATTAGCTGGCAGTTGATACAGGACTGTGAACTCTAGGGTTTGTTTGTACCATTTGGGGCTTTCAGATGAGATGTAGCCGTGCAGGTCCCTTAGCAAGCCTTGCTATCCTCTTACCCTTTGCCCTTAAAGATGACTTGGCACTTTGCACACTATAAACTTTGGTCATTTCCATCAAGCTCTTGAAAAAAACAAACTCAAAATGTGAAAAAACACAAACCCCATTTTTTTTCCCCCCTGAGTTTATGACTTCAGCATAGAATTGTAAAATCTCTGAGGATAAAGAGTGAAACACCTCCAATCCCCCACAACTTTTTCATCATTATTGCTTAGGCCACAAGAAAGTTGAGGAGATTTGTGCTTATAAATAACAGTATTATTCAGAAAGATGTGGGCAACTGGAAATACAGCTGCTATGTTCTCCTTTGAGTTTCCCCACTTTTCTCAAAATTAACCTAACCTAGGTGTTTCTTCAGTCAGATCTTTGAAGATTTCTTGCTGCAATTTTTTTTGTCCTGCCGGACTTAACACTGATACCCGGCACATGTTGTTGAATATTTGGCTTTTCCACTGACTCATGAGTGTGGAGCCATTGCCCTGCAGGTAGCCACAGTTACAGGAGGTAGAGGCTTGAGGAGGGGTGAGGAGAGCCTGTATGAGTCCTGCCTGGAGGCATCTGAGGGAGCTGGCACCTAAGTACCAGGGACAAAGTCCCTTTTCCCTGCCAGGCAGCTGTATTGGAGGGATGTGCTGAGAGAGGCAAGGAGCCTCGCTCTGTCCCAGAGGAGCAGCAACCCTGATGGTAAGAGGGAGACATGCCTGAAACCACTTTTTGCTGTTCCTTTTTTTCTGTTTTCTTTTCACTCCTGTGCAAAGCCTAAATAACACTCGGCATTTGAGCATGTACGAGCAGCAAATCATTGTTAGCAGTGAGCCCCCAGAGGACAAGCCTGCTTATACCCAGCTGGCTCCAAACTGTGGGTGTAGCAGATTTTTCACAGGGCACTGGCTGCAGGGCCAATAACTGTTCTCTTCCCCAGTGCATCCTTTGACTAAGCTTAAACAAATTTCAGCCAGTATTCTGAAGACAAAGATGAAGTGTGAAAGAACTCCTGTGAGGGTTTTCCTTCCAAAAGAAACCCAGGCATTCCGGAACATGGGACACTGATAAAGGTGTGCACTGAAGACAAGGTAGCCAAGGGTCACATATGCCCAGCATGTAGGCACAGCCAGCTGATGCATGTCATATATTTCTCTCTCTTACCTGTTAAATTGTGGAACTGTTGTTGTATTCTCTCTTAATACTGAAAGACAGACCAGGAGAGAGTTAGAATAAATGAGTCTTGCCTTCTATTCTCATGTAATCCAAGCCTCTTGACAACAGGAAAGAAAAGAGGGGGTGAATTGGCAGTGGCAGTCAAATACCTGGCTCTGGTGTGAGCTGAAGTGGATGAGACAGTAGCTGAGGTCTCTGCAATTGTTTCCATTGCACAGTGTGGACATGTCAAATCAGACAAAGCTCACTAGCAGTGAGTGCTTGACGTACTTGGTTTGCTTCAGGCAACCTTACAGTACTAGACATTATGTACCCTTATGTGCAGCATTGCAAACTCTCGGTTCAAAGCTCTTATCCACATTGTAGTCTGTAGTGAGATAATAAAATATTTTACTTTGCTGCAGATAGTTAAAAATGAAGGTAAAGGGTTGGAAAAATTGTAATTTTTTTGATGTCAGATATAGTGAGAATTTACTTGTTCTTCCAGATGGCATTTGCAAAGGCACAGAATGTCACAGGTTATTATCTTAAATTGAATAATAAAATATGCACAAGTTATTTTACAGCTGCTTTAATGCCTGATTTGTAAAATGATTGCCAGTTAATAACAAATAATAGTTGTTATAATTAGGACTAAGTCATTTGTAATTATGGAACTCTAGAAGACAGGCAATTGAAAGAAGTGAGGAGAAATAACTTCTCAACTCAGTAGCAGTGTTTATTGAATGATGAATATTAAAAGATTATCAATTAACTGGAGCTGAAATCTGAGTTTGTGGCTAAGAACATCTTTGTGGCCCATCTGGAAATAACTGAGAAACAAGCTGCTCTTAATTCTGCTGGCTTCAGTGGGACAAAGAGCTGAGGCTATTCTCAGATAAGTTCCATCTTCACTCTGTGCTTTTTGTTAATGCAAGCTGCAGAACTCTGCTGACTTCATTGGGTAACGCAGTTTCCCTGAGAGCATAAAAATGACCTAACCAAATTCAACAACAGGTTTGACAGCAACATGTACCTGGGGGAGCAGCAAGTGGAGGATGAGTGGTGGTGCTTTCCTGGGATGTGGTTTCTGTCACCCTGGAACTAAGAGGCTGCTTGGAGCCAGGGTGAAATTCTCATCTGATGGCTTTTAATTCATTGGTCTTCTACAAAAATGTTCAGCTGCTCTTTGAACCTGAGTAAAATTTTGATATTCACATAATCCTGTAGTAATAACCTTTACATTTTAACTGTGCATTGCATGGGAAATTGTAGCTTTTTTTTTTTTTGTCTTGACCCTACAACCTGCTGATGTGGCTTGATGCTTTTTAGGCTTTATCTTAAAAAAAGTCTATATGTATTTAAAATTCGTTTTTAATAACATTTTTTATTTTAAACCTATATCATATCATCCCTCTTATTTTAGGCTGAAAAGCTGTAGGCAATCCAGTTGTTCCTTGTTTTGAAGGTATGTCATACCTCTGATTTTCTTTTTCCTTTCTAGTTCTACAGCATATTTTTTGAGATTTGGGGAGAGGCCAAACCTTCAAGCAATATTCAAAAGTCAGGGTCACTTTGGATTTATACAGATATTTTCTGTTTTGTTCTCTGTTTAGTTATCTCTATTTTGTCTGACACTTTAACTGCCGCTCATTGAGTGTTTTAATAGAACTCTCTCTTTTAATTCTGAATTCACTTTTCTGAGAGGTAATGGTTTGTTCAGACCTCATTGTTGTGTATATGAAGTTTGGATTGCTTTTTGTTATGTGCATCACTTTACATTTCTTCAACCTTATCTGCCATCTACTCAGTATAATAAAATTTTTCTGCAACTCTTTGGAGTTAGCTTTTGGCTTTTTTTTCTATCCTGAATGGCTCAGACTCTTTCCTTTTTGTGCATACATCTGTTTCTTGGACTCTTTAGGAAATGTGCCACAGCCTATTGGTATGTTCTAACCCCTTTCCTGTTGTAGGATAGTACAGCACTCACTGACATGAAATAGCACACACATTTTGGGATATGGCCACACCCTCAATCCATAGTGGCAGGCAAGAGGGATGTCTCCTGGCACATGGGCTGGTTTGTTCTGCTGCAGGTCAGGGCTAGTTAGCCTTTGTGAAAGCATGACTGAACGGATCCACCCTCACAGCTCGGCTGGCCAAGGAAGCAGACATGGATTACCAGCAGGCCAAGCATGTCAGCAAGGGTTCTGGTGTGGGTGGTCATATCCAGCTGTACACCTTGGAATTTTTCCAGGTATAATCTAGAAGCAGGTGGTAGACTCTATAATTCTATGTGATCTTCTTGGCTGGCGGCCATGAATCAGGCTGCAGATCTAGTTCTGTCTGGGACCTCTTCTGCCTCAGCTCCAGCACTGAGCTGGAGACAAAATTGTGAGAGGCCACTCTTGGAGGCTTTCCCATCTGTCTGTTAAATAAATGCTTCCTAGAGAGTTCACCCTTCTGGGAATTTGTTGTTGTGGTCAATAGAATGTCTGAGTACAGCGTAAGTTAGGGGTGGGAGGGGGGTTGGAAAGGCACAAAGGCTCATGGAATTGGCACTGAGATGGGGATTTCTTCAGGGAATAGTTGGGATTACAACCGTTAAACTGAGAATGGATATTGATTGTTTGCTTCCACCTTGCTCTGCCCCCCTGAACAGTGTCAGGATTGCTTTCTAAGTGCCATGTGTGAGTTGCCTAGAGAAGAATGTTTTATAGAGAGAGCCCTTGAGCATTGCTGCTGTGAAAACTGTTCTTTCAGTCTGAGGGCTCCAAACACGTGTCTGCCAGATGCCAAACCCAAGCACAGAGCTGCAAGCTCACCTGGAATGCATCTGCCAGCCTTCCTATTGAGGGAGAGCTTTGTACCTGTGTAGCTCCTGCACTACTCATGCATTTTACATCCAAGTCTTTGCATTAAGGGAGGGAGGTCAGCAAATGGGACAGGGCATAGAAAATCCTCAATGTAGGTTTTTTTACTAAAATGTAATTAAATTAGTCTTTTAATTCCAGTTTGCAAACTGAAAGAAAAAATAATTTAGCAAGACTTGTTTCCTCTACACACTTTTTCTCCACCCAAATTTTTCAACCATGTTTCCTGTAAATAACAAAAAAATATGTGTAAAAAGTGTACTGAGGAAAAATTGTATTGGTACTGTTTCTCTGGGGATGTGTGTCTCGAGGATATATGTAATTCAAACACTTTAGGAACTAAAGAAGTGAAAGCGATTGTACCCTCAGAGGCAAGATTACTCTTTATTTAAAAGTGGCATAATTTTCCTTTCCAAAACCACTAAAGCATTTTAAAAATACCTCTATTCAAAGTTAGGATTTCTGTTATTATGAATTACTGGAAATTTTTACTAGTATAATGTTGATAAATAGGTATTTAGGTGTTGAGAGAAGCAAATAACTTGAATCTTACATATATAATGATAGGTTCTGGGCTGGCTGCTACTCCACAGGAAGTATGTTTGGGATTGTAATATTAATTTATAGTAGTACCAAAAAAGGATCTCAGCTGTTAGTAATTAATTATCAGATGAGAGAATGAGGAATAAAGTGAACCTGTTGGAGCTAGTGCAGAGGATGATCACAAAGTCAGGCAGCTGGAGCACATTTCCTCTGCAGACAGGTTGAGAAAGTTAGGATTTTTCAGCCTGGAAAAGAGGAGACTCTTAGGAGGACTTAGAGTCCCTTCCAGTACCTAAAGGAGGCCTACAAGAAAGCTGGAGAGGTACTTTACACAAGGGCATATAGCGATGGGACAAGTGGGAATGGTTTTAAGCTGGATGAAGGTAGGTTTAGATTTGATATTAGGAAGAAATACTGTAAGGGTGGTGAGATTGGAAGAGGTTGCCAAAGGTAGTTGTAGATGCCCCATCCCTGTCAGTGTTCAAGGCCAGGCTGGAACTAAATGATCTCTAAGGCTATTTCCAACCCAAACCTTTCCATGATCCATATGTTTATCATGTGCTCTTTAAATCCAAAGTGCACTTAGATTTTGACTGAGCAGTCTGGTCCCCTCATCTCAAAAGGGTTATGGAAGGAAAGTATGGACAGGCTTCCATGTTGGTGCATATGAGCCAGGGCAGCAGGCAGTAAGAGGAGGGTGTGACAGGGGTTCTGTGAAACCTTGAGTGGGATACAGGTGGTAAATAAGGATCCTCTGCTTATTTTCATGTCGGAAGAGAAAGCACAGCTTGGAGGCAACCACTGAAGCGACGAAGTGTCAGATTGAAAACAGGGCAGCAGCTTTTCACATTTTTGTAGCTAGTAAACCTTTACATGACTTCCAGGAACAATTTAATGAAATAGATTCCTCTCAAAGGACTATAAAATAAATAATAATAATAAAAAGAAGAAACCTAGCAGCATCTCTGAATCAGGATGCAATTCTGCATCTTGGTTGTCTGCAAAACTCAGGAAAAAAATTGTCTGTTCTAGAGAGAGAGTGGATCTTTCACCTGATTTTTTGTAGTTGCTCTTACCAAAACATGGGAAGGCCCCCAGTGCTGTCAAATCTATTCTCTGTGTGTATTTTTACTTGTATGCATGCTGAAACAAGTGCCTTACAATTTTGTGCATACATATGTGAAGGTCAGCTGTAGATAGACTAAAAGATGAGCAGAATGCTGACGATTTCAATGAGTGTGAAAAGCAGGAAGGACTTGAGCTCTTACCAGAAAGCTACCCTGTCAATATATTGTCTCACCTGAAAAACAGACTTTTCACCCCTGTCACTCTGTCTTTTTGAGGAAGCTGGAGTGTTAGCAAGTATCACTCTGCATCTATAATCTGAAAAAAAGCAAATAGGCTTTTTTCAAAAAAGAACACAATTACACACCAAAGGAAGTAACCTGCTCTAATGGTGCTGTCTGCCCTTTTTTTTTTTCTTTTCCTGAGGGTTTATTGTTTTAAAATCTTTTGCATATGCATGTTTATATTTAATATTTCCCACTCTGGAAACAATCCACAAGATTTGATGTCAAACTCTTGGAGTTATGTACAGGGAAAACAAAAGGAAATAAGATATCACCTGTAAGTGTGTTGCATCACCTGAACTAAGTGAAACCATGTGCTAGCTGAAGTGCTACCCTCAGTATATGCAGAGCTCCTTGCCTATGTGGGTACCCTGCTTTCAGGGCTGAGAGAGCTCAGACAGGAAGGATCAAAGCACTGGGAGTGGCACGAGAACCTGAATAGCACTGAGGACTTTTGCTGGTTACTTTATATAGGCATGAAAATTCAGTGCAGCTCACTCCACTTCTGGATTACTCATTTCCAAACTATTTCTTCTTCTCTGGTGCAATGGAGGGTCAGCCTCATAGTTTTTAAAGTTCATTTGAAATTTTATGAGAAGGAAATCAAGACAAGGAGGAAGGAAATAGGATGGTGACATTTTGAACTGATGATTAACTCAGCAGAATTACAGTGGACCAGCTGACATTTTCTTACAGTGCTGTCTGGGAGACCTGCCAATGTGGAATTATATTAGTCAATGTGTGAACTGACAGGATGTGTGGCCTGGTGTTTGCAAGAGAGAACAAGATTTAGATTGCAAATAGAAGCCTTTATCACCTTATTCCAACATGAATCAAAAGAGAAGTGGAAGTCCTTTTATAAAGACCAGCTAGTTTTCCACCAATTAACATAGGAATTATTGTCATAATCTTTACAGAAGAGTTGATGTCAATATGAACATTTCTGGTTTCCTAGGAATCAAGCAATTAACAGTTGGTTTTAAGAATCTCATACTGGAAGGGTCACAAATGCTGATGCAAAAGAAATATTAGATGTGAGAGATCAAAGAAACTGGTCCTCACTTACACAGAAATATTATTTCTGTCTCAGTACCATCTAAGGATATAAAAATCCCAGAAGCATAAAGTAAAAATGATGGGATCTAAAGATAATAGAACCTGAAGGACCATCAAACTTCTCAGTAATTTTGCACTGCATGTAGTTAAGAGCAAGGCAGTCAAAACACTGCAGTGCAAATGCTGAATGAGAGAATTTGCTAGGGAAAAATTGGTTCTTCATGGGATCCCACTATTTTTAAGAAAGTAAGAATCACTATGCAGCGTCAAAATGAACTGAAATAGCGGTGAGAGTTAAGGCAGGTGCAGATTAGCAGGGAGTGAACAATATGTCTGAAATATCTATTTTCTGTGGTTACTGTTCCCAAGCTTGGAACAGGAAGTATGATGTTTCAAAGTGTTTTTTTAATTTACTTGTAACAGAGTCATACTTTTCACAAGGATGATCATATTGCTTTTTTAAATATACATTTTGAATCTCTCAGCAGCAAGACAGGTAGAAATGGGAAAAGCTGCTGTTATTGAGGCTTACACTGCAAACTGCTCTGAAGGTACTGTGGAGAACAAGAAAGTTGTGGGTGAGGTCTGAAAGCCTGCTGGCATTCAATATTGCATAGGCAACACTGTCTCTTGGGTCTGAATGCTATGGATTTCTGTAAAGAGGATTTTCTGAAGGGATTCTTGCATTTGAATTGAAAAAAAAAGTAAGTTGGGGAAATGATGGGTAAGAATGAATTGAATGGCAAATAGCTATAGCTCTGCAGACAGTAAAATCTTCTGGAAAGTCAGTTTTCTTTCCAGGGTTGGTATAAAATCTTTTTTTGTTTTCTTTCTTCTTTTGCAGCTTTTCATGAAATAGTCTGTCTTTTCCTTTTTTTTTTTTTTTTTTTTTTTTTTTTTTTTTTTTTTACTCTGAGAATAGACACATTTCAGGTTTTGGCTGTGGATACTTTTGGATACTTCTTTCTATGGATAAAATGTTGTTTCTTTTGCTGTGAGAATGTCTTTGATTTCATAAAGAATAGTGATTTGTGTCCTGTTGTTCATTTACTTCCTGGGAAATAAAGAATGAAAAAAGAATGAAAAAATATTGAAGCATATTTGAAAATATTGAGCAATTTGTGATTGCTCATGAGTACAACTGCAAAACACCTAAGACTGGAAAGGATTTCTGAGCTTTGCCCAGTTGTGTTTTGGATATCTCCTGGACTGGAGAATCCAAAACCCGTTTGGGCAGCCTGTTCCAGTGTTTTATCATCTCGATAATAAAATAGTATTTTCTTATGTTTGAAAGAGATTTCCTATATTTCCATTTGTGTCCATTGCATCTTGTTTAGTCACTGAGTTCCATTGGGAAGAGTATGTCTCTATCTTACTTACCATCCTCCCCCCTGCTTCAGTCAGGTACACACACACGTAAAATCTCTAAACTGTCTCATTTCCATGCTAAGCAATCCCAATTCTCAGTGTATTTCAAACATCTCTGTTGGCCCTTTACTGGACATGCTCCAGTGTGTCTAAATCTGTCTTGAAAGGCAACTTCAAAAAGAGTCTTTAATCTCAAAGAATGACAAAAATGCAGCCTTCTAGAAATAATCTTTGTACGTACTAAACCCAGGGCTGTCAGATACCTGGCTGTCAAAACTGGAATTTGAGGGAATATGTCAGTAAATCATTATAAATCAGTAAATCATTTGACCTTATGTAAATTTGACTGCACAAATGGAAATTTTTTATGCCTTTTCAGTAATAGTGTTCCTACATGATAAATTCCTACCTGATAAATTTCTCAAGGAAGGGAATAGGGATGGAAAAAGAAGAAAACCTCCCAATCTGACCCCAAACTATATTTTTATTAACATGTTATTCCAATACTGAAGGAATGATACAGAATCCTTGCTTTGGTATCGTCAGGCTCTTAAAAGTTGGAATGCTAGATAATGCTGCTAGAGCTAAATAGTTGGTAGTAAGTTCACTGAAGAAAAGTGATATTACTCTACAGGCACATGAGCTGTACTGTTGAAACATTCAGTGGAACTGAAGATTGGATTCTGAAAAGTGTGCAACTTCCAATGATTGCTGTAAACAACACCATTTTAAAAAGGCAGCTTTTCAGAGGCATGGAAATGAGAGCTAAGCTTTACAGAAAATCTATTCTGGATGACTTCATTATTTGAAAAGAAAAGAAGAGCCGGTAGTGATTTCACATTAACTAAACTATATAAGCAAAATATAAATATTTGGATAGCATTTGAACACAAAATTCTTTTGCATTTCTCCTAGAGCTGAAGTAAAGTTGGGAAGTGCTGTTAGAATAGGAGAGTGAATGGATGCCAGCAAACACAGCAGTGGTAAGGCTGGCTCTTCATCAGGAAAGCAGAGTGGGAAGTGCAGCTGAATGGAGAACATCTCTGATACTGTCCTGTGAGGGATAATGTGGCATTGGCTTGCTATGAGGCTAAGTGAGGAAAAGAAGTGAGGTTGCTATTTATGGCCCAAGAGAATTTAATCCTTGAGGTGGGTGATATTAAATGTTATTTGCACATTTCCAAACTGCAAAAATAGTTGCAGTTCTCAGGGTTAGAGAAACCCCTGTTCTACAACTCAGGGTGGGACTACTGCTGTCATTGATGGTAAGTGCCACCCCTGTAAGAGCATGGTGAGGTTTTTTGCCTTTGAACTTCCACAGTATCCATGAAGCCAGACTGACCTGAAAATCCCTTTGTAAAATGGGCTCAAGATGTTGGGTTCATCGAGATTCCTGTTTCACAGTGCACCTTCCTCTCCCTCCCCAAAGGATTTGGTGGTTTGAACCTTTCTTCCTTCATACATCTGCCCACAAATAACATGAAATCAGCTGTTGAAACCTCTGATCCACCAAGTGAACTGAGACAGTGTCTGGGTCCTTCCTCTCACACTGGAAAATGTATCCAGAAAATTTTTTTGAGGGGGAAGAAACAGGTGGGGGAGATATAACTTGTGTGGAGCTGATGAGCTGGAGCGGTGCCAGCTCAAGTCCAAGATGAGCAGGCCATGCTGTAATGTTTTCAGAGAGCTTGAAGGCAGCATAAAAAAGAGGTTTCTAAACCTAAGGAAAAGTACCAATATTTCAAGGATGGACATGGGATTCATTGAGACTGATAAAATAGGTCTTCCACAAATCAATTGGCTCTAATCTATTGCTGAAAAATAGTAATAATAATAAAAAAATTCTCCCCAGCTAGAGCTCTCCATGTTTAAGGTAAATTTTACAGAAGTTGTAAGTGCTTATTTTCTTGACGATATTTCAAGGGTTTGCAGGCTGTTATAGGAAGGAGGGAAATGAACTAAAGGCGAGAGCCATTACTGACATGATTTAGTCCTGTTTCTTTCTAGAAAATGAAAAGCTTGTGCCTGAATGCCTGAATATAGGCACAATCAGACAGCAGGACAAAGAATCAATTGGTGGGAATGTCAAAGGTCCAAGGCTTCCCTATTCTTTTCCACAGACACAGTCAACCTGAAAAAAAAATAAAAATTCACACTAGTATTTACTCGAGGCTTTCTTGTTTGGTTGGTTTTATTTGGAATGTTTCTGTACTTCTTAGGATTTATTCCTGCTCTCCTTTATCACATGGGTGTGCCCACCCAAAGGGATCTCTTTCTGGAAGATTTTGATCTAGCTCATAAAAGCATTTCCCCTCATAGTTTTGGGCTTTCTATTATAGAGATTTAGCAGTAATCTCACACTCAATGTTCTTCAGTTTTAACCAGTAACAGGAAATCATTGCCACTATCAGCAAGGTACAGGAAATTAGGTAGCACACAATATATTGGAAACATTTGGGACATGTATTTTCCCCCATGAGTTCTTGTCACTTTAAAGTGTGACTTGCATGATTCAGGAAGGTTTTCTTTGAACAAGGTTTTATGGTACACTGGTCATTCTTTGGGAGTTTTTTGATGCTGATAATTCTCTATCCTACTGCCTAATTAGGCAAAGGCAGCAATGTACTGTGAAAGGACTGGCGGCCCATTTTAGGGACAGCTAATGGGATCTCAGGCCAGGCCCACTGAATGCAGTGAGTCACTTAGCACGGCTTGGGATCAGGTTGTGATCATCAGAACTTGTTTTGTTGCAATTGTTAGATGCCTCCAGAAGACCTGCAGGAAGATCATCACCTTCCTATTCTCAGCAGATTTTCCTTTTATTCCCTATCATTGGTATATGCAGATGGTTTTGAAGGAATAAGAGGAGGTGAAATTGAGAGAGGTGTTTTTACTTCCCTCTGGTGAATGAATTATATTGGAAATTTGGCTTTAATGACGTGTTTCTTTGACATTCTTCCAACCATAGTAACTTTCTGCCTTGTGAAGTCATGTGTGAACTAAATAAATGCTTTCCTGGGAGCCTCATTTGCCATCTATGCTGGTAGCTAGGTATTAGGTAGTCATTTTGCAGCTAATGAAAGATAAATCAAAGTCACTGCAGGTGATTCATAGAGGGAATATTTCCCTTCTGTTTAGACACAGAGAAATGATGTCTGATTAGCTGGCAGATCTATATTTTTTGTATTTTAGGAAGTTCATGTCCAAAGTAGGGCAGTTGCTTAATGTTATAACTGAAATTAAAATGCAAGTACATCAAACTAAATATTCTCACTTGGAGCACAGAACACAATAATCAGAGGTCATAAACATGTTTCCCTTAAGGACAGTGACAGAGCAAAACAAAACTCAGCTTTTTCGTGTCTCCTGGATACAGGTAACTTGCTGCATACAATTTTGGTATTCAACCACCCGGAAGAGAATTATGCAGAAGAGTGTAGGTATGGAAAGTGTGTGGTCCCCAGGACTGTGGATAATTTCCTGAAAATGTGTGAATTAATTAATTGTAATTTTACCTAGTGTTTTCTTGTGTGAAATTGTTGACAGATGGATTACAAACAGCCAAATACTAAAGTTTATGGAGGAAAGTGAGGGCAGTGCTGACAGTCAGGCCACATTCCTTTGTTGCTCAGAAATGCTTTGCACATTTGGTGCTTAACACTGTGTTTTAGGATTGATTTTAAGATGACACATGATGGAGCTTTGAGCAGGGTTCTGCTTCTTCCCCATTTCTGCCATTGTTTATGCAGTGCTGGTACCAGGCGCATCAATCTGCCCTGCTTTAAAGGAAACACCTGCTGCTGCTTTTGTCCCCCATGGCCCAGCAGCTTTGCCCTGGGAGAAAGGGAAGCATCCCCTGGAGCAGTTGGCATGGAGGTGTGGGGTGTTCTGCTGCAAAGCAGAAAGAGTGTCCAAATATCACTTGCTCGGAGCTAAACAGAGGTCAGTGGAAATGCTTTGGTATCGAAATGGGAATGAAGTTCCTGATCTATCTTCCACAAGCAGAGTGGCTTCGGCTCTAGGGAGCAATACCTCTGGTGACTCCTACCCCATCCAGCGGTGGCAAGTGATAGCAAAACCCTCTTTGTCACTGTCTGTAGTGCTGCTCTACTTTTGTTCTCACTGTGTTAGGTAATAGTTTGGCTCTCAGTGAGAAGATATGTCTAAGTAGAATTTAAATAAACCAGCTTTCAGATGGGATGGGGTGGCCAAATCTAAGTGCTGGACTTAAATATATTTAATTCAATGTTTGAGACTTCTTGTTGCCTCAGACAGGCAAACCATGAACAATGTGTTGCCACAGCAACAGGAGTCTGACAATGTTTTGAATACTATTTTCAGCTAAGTGCATGTAAAATAACTGCAATTTTTTAAAAGCCATAATAACCACTTTAGGTACATTTATGCCTGAAGAGAATTTTTGTACTTACATATTCCTATCCAAGGAGTTAAGAAAATTGTTGTAAAATGCACATTACCAGCATATCTAGACTATTTAAATGGTTAAAATGTATCAAAATAATCTTTCAGCAGATCTCAGTTTTATTTATTCTTTGTCTAATATCATGTAGTTAAAGTAATCTTCATTTTTAACTGCTGATAAAAAGTACAAAAAGTGAGAACCATTAAACATCTTCCACAAAAAGTAATTTCTAAACCTCGCTTCCGTCACGTGTAAGAGATTAAATTGTGTGCCATTTGCACAGTGTAATTTGGCACCCATAGCCACTAAGGAAGCAAAACCAGGTCAAGAATACAACATCCTCATTTCTAATCAAATTATTTATTTGAGTGTATTAGTTCACTGCAGAGCTGATGATCTCCGTCATGGTTTTCACACCTACAGCTTCTTACAAATGGTGTGACTGCCTTCTCTAAGCTGCAATAAATTTGTCTCTTACCAAGAAGAGTAAAAAGTCTGATTTTTAATATTCTAGTATTAAATAAGCCTGGGTTTCTTAGGTGTACTCAAAGGCTTGCTTTATTTTCTATTTCTGTTTAGCTGGAGAAGTAGTGAAGTTCAATAATATACAGTGCTTGTTTTAGGTCTGAGCACCCGAGCCTCTGCAGCAGAAGATGCAGGTGCAGATACCCAGCAGAAGGCAGTGATGGTGTGAGAACACTTTCCTACTGGACCAGGAGAGTGCTGTAGGGTCATCTTCTAGACTGTTTCAATCAGGCACTCTATGGCCCAGGCAGGATTGAGGCAGAGAGAGGCCAACTTTCCATGTGGTGCCTGATCATTGGTGTTATATATATGCGATTAGGAGCCCTTTTACTTCACTGCAGCTTTACAAACCTATCTTGATTGAGGAGATTATTAGAAGGTAAGACCCCAAATCCCTGCATGTGGGTGGGTGAAAGCAGAACTATGTATTGGAATCAGGGTAGACGTCTCTGTGTGAGTATCTGGCCATTTCCATAAGCAGAGTTATGGTATTCTGGAGATACATGGGTGCTCAGGTCTGAGTTTTCTCTTGCTTCTTCCATGAATCAGCCTGTGGGCAAAACAATGAGTAATCAGATATTGCAGACAGAAAAACACCTAATTTGTCTACCAGTGATGCTGATACTGAATCCTCACAGAGTCCAGCACAGACTGGTCTTTTTATTTGGCCAATTTTGTAGCTGTGTGCAGCTGAATATAAAGTGCAGCTTACTGCAGGCTATTATAATGTTAGGTTGGGCATACTTGAGTCGTGTCCTTGTTGCAAAAGACCATACCTATAGAAATTGCACGAGTCACTTCTTTAGGATATGATTTGAAAGAAAATAATTAGTGAAGAGAATAAAAGACCGTGATTCCTTGTGAGGAAACTTTATCTTCTGAAAGAGACCTTCCTTAAGAAAAACTGGCAGACAGTGATGTCTGTAGAAAGAGAATTAAAGCAAATTGATTTTATTTCTGGGCTTAGGATGACTGCATGGGAGCACTTTGGGTAAAGTATTCTCTGGGTTCCACAATACCTTATGATGTATGTCACTGCAAGGCACTAATGTACTTCTTCAAGGAGACTGGTGTTTAAGCTGTGGGAGCTGCTCAGGCTCTGAACAATCACATCTCATTCCTGGAATCTGGCAAAACTAAGAAGCAGCATAGCACATTATGAGCATTAGTACATACAAAAGGTAATATTTCTATGTAAGCAGGGACATGGCAAAATTTAGTGAGTTTTTTCCTTTAGTGTGTCTTTTTGAAATTACTCACTGCTCCTCGGTCACTTAACTTGCCACAAATTAACAGGTAGAGCCGTTCCTTGGAATCCTTGTTGCACTGCATTTCTGTGAACAATCTAGCTCAAGGTCTGCCTTGTGTTATTCCAAGTTGATATTGAAATAATAGCATTGATGTTGATAGGTGTGGAAATGCGATAAGTCAAAAGGTCCTTGTAGGTTCATAAATCCATGTTTACCCCAAAGCTAAACCTTTTTAAGGGTTACTGTGTTCTTTTCTGATACTTATGCTGTCCTCTGACTTTTAAACAATTATCAAGAAGAAAGCCAAAATAAATAATATATCTTTAAAATTGTCATCTGTCAGAAGGACAGAAGCTTTTCTTTTTTTGAGGAAGAAAATTCCCAGTTGAAACTTCAAAGGGATAACTGCACAGAACTGATTGAGCTCCTAATGCTTGAAAACACATCAAAGACTCCTGGACTTATAATCTTCATATTTTATTCATGAGCTCCTTAGAAGGGAGTGATTCAGCATCAGTGAATTTGCAAACAAGATACAAAGGAGGAGCATTTAGAAAGAACCTTATTTTAGTGAGGGTTGGGGAAATCTACTATAAAAAAATATCATAATCAATACTGATGTAGGCAGAGGAACAGAGTGCCTGACTACATTAGGAAATAGTTTAACCTTTAACCTTTAATCTTCATTTGCAATCCATGTGATGAGTCGGCTGGCAAAGCTTCAATGTCCTTTTTTTTACTGCAGGGACAGCCACATTATAAAATGCCTGCCTTTTATGGGTCGAGGCTCCAGTGCTGGTTGAGGTTGGCAACTGAATTTTTGTTTCAACCTGACAATGTTTGTCAGCATACCCTTGACCCAGGTCATGATTTCTGATCCAAAATGTATTTGGAATGACAGGTTGACACCATTATCAAAAGGTCACCTAGACCAGTCTGCTTTCTAACACAGGATGAACCAGTCCTTCCCACCAAGCATATCAAACCTGGTATAGATACTCTGTGAAAACAAGACTGATCTTCCCAATGTTGCTTAGCTCACATTGGTGAGAAAAAATATTTCTAACTTAAAATGGACTGGATCTGCCACAAGGAAACTCTTCATATCTCACCCACTGTTCACTCAGAGATCATACCTGGTAATTCTGAACTCTGTTAGTGGAGATAAATGGAGTAAAGGGAAATAATTGAGTTTGGGGGTTTTTTCTCCTTTTTTCCCTGAGTCTGGAAACCTATCATGCTGGCAATTTTCTGGAGCCATAATCCTCACCTCTATCCCTACTCTTGCAGGTTGTACAGATGCTTTGTCAGCAGAGGTGGTCAGCCAAGTTTGGCTAGCATGAGTAATTCCCTGGAAGAAGCTGTCAGAGATCCCTGCTGGTCCCTTGCTCAGCAACTTTTATCAGTGAGCATGCTGTTATTCTTTGAAATGTCTTTTACTGCACTGTCCTTCTAGCAGGGAACCTTTAGAGCTTTTTTCCCTATTTCTTTGTTTAACTTAAATATTCTCCTTTCTACCCATGCCCAGGTCTTTTCTCCTACAGCAATGTTCTAAAAATATTGAACCAAGAAATTAATGTCTGCTTACTTCCATGTCCCCAAGAAGAGAGAAAATCAAGATGTAAAAGCAAGTTTTCATGCTTTGTTCTTCCCCATTTGTTCTGCAGCACTGAGAAATTGAGATGTTAATAGGCAGGGCAGCAGGCTAGATATCAGTGTAATGCAGAAGGTGCTTGCTGGAAGTATATATGATTTTATGCCTGCATTTTTCTTTTGTAGCTTAATGTCTAAGGAAAGACATTACATTTTTCTGGGAGTGTAGCTGATTGACTGAAAAACTTGACTGGAAATAAAGAGGTCTGGCATAGAGTGTTCCAGAGACGCTAACCTCCTTTTTTTCATCATTGCTCTTCTTTCATCTTTCAAGCTTAGCCACAGTCTTTACTCTTTGTCTTTAACATTTGGAGAATGCAGCCTTTCAAAGATTAGAGGCTTTCAAAATCAACTGGAATTTCTAAGGCTGGCTATTGTAGTTGTTTCAGAAATCTAGTAATCTTTAATTGTTCCTTGGTATAATGAAATAAAGGTCTTGTGAATCTAAGGAAGAGGAAGAAAAGGTTAAAACAGGTCACCTGATAGCTTTTGAGAGGGCAGCACCTTCCTTCTATGCAAAGACCTCTGGATAGGAAAATGCTCAGTGAAATCTTTGCCATCTGCCTTGTTATGGCGAGCTGCTACTGTTAGGATTGTCAAGTGGAATATTGGCTTATACATTCTTATCAAAACAAATATGGTTATTTTACATTCCTACACTACTTTGAGATAGATAAATTATTTACTATCAAAACTTTACTGATTGATATGGAATGTTTGTGTATTGCCTTAAAGTTTATTAACAGGCTCTCACTAAGCTTTGTTGTGCCTTTTGATTTATGTCACAGTTCACAGGTGATTGAATTTGCAGAGACATGTCTTAATTTCTAAAGGTTTAGTAGAGGCCCCAGACCTTGCTGGAATGTTGTATAGTATTCACTGTCTGATCTTGCTAGTGAAAACTCTGCCTGTAGCTTTCTCACACTTTTGTAGCACTTCAGCCTAATTCCATTGAGCATGTGTTCACTCTATTGGGAAATAAAACTTGAAGGGTTTAGACATCTGAGTTTTGCTGAGAAGCATGTAGTCATTCATCTTCTTTATTGTCACTTTTTAGCTCCACCAGCTGAGTTTGGTAAGTGAACATATGGGATAGAAACCATGATAGACTGTCTTGTCTGTCTCAGCCTGCCTTTTGTCTGTCTCATCTACTCCTACTTTTTTGTCTTCTCATCTCCTTTCAGGAGTCAATCAGTTGATATTAATAAGTATGACAAACTGAAAAATAGTAACTTTGGCATATAAAGAGCTGTATCTTCATGGTGACCTCATCTCTGAAGAGACATGACAGCTTGGTTGCCTGAAGTGTTCATGGCTTGTTCTGAAATAGTTTATAACGAATCTTTAAGTTGTCCTTGTACCACCTTTCTTGCAAGCAAAGCATTCCTGTGAGATGAATTGTGTGATGTTCATCCTCCCATAAGGGTCTCCCTCAAAACACTGCACACTGAGAATTGTCCCTAGTAAGATTCATAATACACATTTTTTAATATGTAGAGTCCGTTTTGGATGTGAAGAGAGAAAAAAACAGAAGAAAAATTAGTTATACCTGTGTTGCATCCCATGTATCTATTATGAAGATACAAGGATGTGATTTCCATATGCTCCTGAGGATAGGGCTGGAATTATCATAGAGCTCATTGTGTTACTCAAAGTGATCTGTCTGGAAGGCAGGTCTTTCCACATCTGCACACCTTTGAAATTACTTCAAGGCTACTCATATGGTATATTCTATTCCCTTGAAATGCACCTTTCTGTCCACAGTAGAAGTTCTTTCACAATAGAAATGTGTATTTTCTAGCCTTGTGTTTTTAATGATTGCCTGTCTGGATGCATAGGGAAACACACCCGACAAGACTCCTAAACTTATTTCACCGCAGGAGCTTCTTCTACCCATTCTGACAATTTGTGGGGTTTGCTGAATGATTTCACTGATAGCTGTAGAGAAAAACTTCATTTCTGTAGCACAGTGGATTTCAATAAAAGGACTGATCCAAAATAGATGCAGCTCTTACCCTGGGGGTTAAGTGTAAAAATGAAACCCATGGAAGCAACCATTTCCTCGACAACTGCAAACATTTGATGTGGTCTTTTCAGAGCTATTACACACAGTCAGGATAAGACTATTAAATGAGTCTTAACATAACACTGCCTTTAATCAGAGAAATTGCTATTGCATGGAGAAGCTTCTAGGACATCCTAAAATATATTTCACCAAATGACTTGGCAGTCTCACTTTGCATGAGACCAGTGGCACATTTCACTTTTGGCTTCCTAGTAATGGGATTTTCTTTCTGTCACAAAACATTACTTCTTTTTTTGCTTTGGCTCAGAACTGGTCCAGCTGGTGCTGGGTAGTAGAGCAAGTGCAATGTTATTCACTGGAGTTACGTTCTAGGCCAGTTTCTATGCAGCCATTTCATGGGAATGGAGTCTCCAAAATATGTGTTGGCTTGGTTCTTCCCTTTTTCCCTACCCTTGCTTTCAATTAGAAGTCCAAATTGTCCATCAGCTGTGAACTCCCTTCTGAAATTTAAAGTTGCAGATGTCTGCAAGTAGTGAACCTATCTTGAGTGCAGCTTTTAAAAGAAGTACTGTTAAAGTAGCCAGCTAAGTGGGTTTAGTATGTATGTCATGAAAGGCCATCAGTTGATCACTCACTGCACTCATAGTCCTCTCCAAATTCCTCAGAATTAAAATTTCCCCTCTTTCATACTTCAGGGAACCTCCCTCATCCTTTAACCCCTCTGAAACACACCAGAAAGCACGTCGGATTTCATATGCTATTGGCATTTTTACTGAAGATATTCCACTGCCCTTCACACATTGAACAGATCCTTCTTTCTCTCTTCCACACAGGCATTTAGTTCACATAGGAAGAACAATGATCCAGCTATCAATTTCCTCTTCTTGTTGATTTTTGCTTAAAAGAGGAGGTAACAACATGCAAAAGCCCTCTTATGAGCAAATACTTCAGATGCTTCTTAGATAAGATCTGCATTAGGAGTTCTCAAGAGGCTTCCTACCCAAGGATTCCCTTGAGAAGGGCTTTATCTCTCTCTGACATAGTTTGTGGAGTAAAGAGGAATGTTTCTAGATGGAAGTCTAACCAGAAAGATGTGAGCGTGAAAGCAGGTGTTCAAGTTACTGGCTGGGACCATCAGGGAAAAAATAAAATATTCCTGTGCCTTCTTCTTCAGCACCCCAGTAATGAGAAATAAAATGATGACAGGAAGCTGCACAAGCCAAATGCACAAGCATCACAATATAAGTACACTTGACAGAGAAATGAACCCATCAAATCCACTGTTGTGCTGGTGGCTCCCTTTTACTGCTTTTTGGGTTGTATAATCCAGTTTGGACGCCTTGGGCCTGAGCTAAAAATGAGCAGTTGGCAGTAAAGTTGGTTGTGCTAACCTTGACTCCATTTTCTCTAATTTGTCTTGATATGAGTTTAGGCCTCTGCTGAATACACAAGCAGAACTTGATCATTCTCACATTAATTAACACCTGCAACATTTGACTGCAAAATTGCTTTAGACATGCCCAACACCTAATCCCATTGAAACGGGAGAGCTGTTAAAGCATGGATTGCTCCAGCAGTTGAAAATCCCCTTGCAAAGTAATTAAAAACCTAATTGCACTTCCAGTTGTTAAGACATTTCATTACTTCCTCAATACTCTGTTACTTTCTTGGTACCAAGTCCCAGATATGTTAAGCTGCCAGTACTTCCTAAAGCCCACATAGGACATTCCGTTTCAAACCAAAATATGCCTGTAATAGTTATTCCCCATAATGACTGCAAATACTTAATTACCGAGTATCAAGAAACCTTCATGTTCCTTCCCTTCAACTTGCCTTATCCAATGGATTCATTCCTATTTCTCTATTCCCCTGCAGAACCTCCGCAGTGATTTCCTCTTAGAAGTAGGCATCCAGTGTGAAATAAAGGGAATGTCTGCAGCCAGGTATATTATGGCTGTCAAAGTAATTTATATAATTAATATTTTGAAGGCTAGATATCAATGTGGATTGAATTTTATGGTTGATTTTCCAGCTCTAGATGTCTGGCCACGTACAAGTGCTGACTTCATTCTGGTACAAAAGATGCAGCAGTGCATCCACAAGAGATAATAGTATCCTGAACCATTCTTATTCTGAAGTTTTTGAGGGCACTAATATTATGTACAGACTTCTCTACAGGTAAATAGTCATTTTGAAGCACTAAAACACAGCATGAAACACATGAAATATTTATTTCATGGAATAAACTATCTATCAAATCCAGGCTGCTGGCTTGCTTCTAAAGGAATTTAAGGAAAGAGGTTTCTAGCACAGCAATTTGTCCAATGATCCAACCATGTAAAATCTGGGCAACCATACTTCAAAGGGGGCTTTTGTTACCTCTTATGCTGACAAATCATGAGAAAATACAATTTTATTTCGTGTTAAAGGAGGATGACTATATTAGAAGAGCCCTGGGAGTTTAGCCTGGGAAGCATTTCACAGGGTCTGAGGGGTGGCTGTGGAGCCACCTGTGCTGATCAGAAGGCAGGCTGTCTGGTGGGAAGACCAGAGCGGAGCACACAATACCTTCTCCCTTGCTGTCCACCAGCTTAGCGAGCTGAAAGGGCTCAGTGCAGGGTTGGAGGCAGGCCAGTGCTGGCACAGAGAGACTGCTGGGTCACAGTTTGTGCTGGACAAAAGGAAAATCAGGAATGTGACAGCAGGTGATTAGATCAGCCCAGGCTAACCTGGAAACAGAAGTTTAATCTTCTTAATTTTTTTCAATGTTTTGACTGATTTCATGCCTTGTACCTCCCCCTAAAGGTTTCTCTCCTCATCCATGTGTCCTAGTGGGCCTGCTGTCCTCTACACAGTGCCACATGGCTCTGGATGTGCTGCATTACTGGTGCTTTCCACTTCCTCAAAGCAAGTATGCCCAGCAAATAAATGTGGAATAAATAAATCATGGGCTTGGTGGAAAAATAAGAGTATGGCTGTGTTTCAGATGTTTCTTGTGCTGCGTCTGGAGAACTAGTTGTTCCCTGCAAGTAGAGTCATAGAATTGATGAATCATAGCATCACAGCAACATCCAATCATAGAGTCATTTGGGTTGGAAGGGAACTTACAGATCATCTAGTTTCTATCCCCTGCCATGGACTGGGACACCTTCTGCCAGCCCAGATTGCCTGTTGGCCGTGTGGGGACTGCAGGTCTTTGCTGAGACTTGGGTAATGACAGACTGATCTGGGAGATGGTGAGCCCTTGAACCTCCCTTTGTCTGGAGGTTGGATTTGTAGCAGATGGTCATTCCCATCTCCCTGCTGCAGGTGTAGAAGTTACCCCGAGGTTGTAGGTAGCATGATTACCTGAGCAGGGTGCTCAACTCCCTTGACAGTGCAGAGAGAAATGTGTGAGTTGATGACTATCACCAAAATGATGCAGATTCTTTCAAGGTTTGGCAAGATTTGGCTTTGTTTGTGGATTTGTCAGCAGCTTTGCCCAGGTCCCCACATGCAGCATGTGGTAATGCCTTGTGCCAATGAATGTGTCAGTCTGTGGTTTTGTTCTGCAGACTTTTCCAATGAACATTTGACTGCTAGCTTTCAATTTACATGTTTTAAATGTGATTTCTACACAAAAGCTTGCACTCCTCTGTTTCCTAAAGCGTGATCAAGATGGGCTGTGAGAATTCTTGATTGTAATACATATGCGAAATATGTACATATGGGACAAAATTAAATAGACCCTCTCTTCTAGGCAAAAAAAAAGTACATGTACTTAACATGTACCTAATTTAACACTGAAAAATCTGTATTACTGTCATGCAAACTCCATAGTAAAATTCTTGATCTTCACCTTCGCTCAAGAAACATATACAGAAAATCAACTCTACCTTTTATTTTACAACAATATTGCTTTCTCAAATTCCGTTGTTATAAGGCTTATTTTTCTACCAGTAAACTAATAATGGCATAAATGTTCTCATGAAACCACTGTCTCAGGTAAACATCATTTATTCCCTCAAAAGACATGCTGTGGTTTAATTTAATGGAGCAACATCTGTTCATTCAGAATTAAGTGAGCTCCCTGAACAATAATTAATAAAGATATTGCCCCTAAATAAGCCTGGCATATTTTTTATAATAATAACATAAACCCATACAATTGGTGGAAACAAGAACACAATAGGTGCTCTTGTTTGCTTCCCCCTCACCCCCCACCCCGAGGGCCTCTCAACAAAGAACTTCACTAGATAGTTGATTTGTTGGTCTGAATGCCTAAACACTGATAATTCATTTTCCAGGGAAGACTCGATATGTTCTCAATAGCAATAAGTGTAGGAAGATATCTCATTCTTGTGGTTGTGCGATGATATGGAGTCAATAATCTGAAAGCATTGCACTACGGTGCTGCAGAGCCTGAGTATGCAAAAGAAAGTCCTAATGCATGCTATTTTATGTTGTTCCTCACCAGCAAAATTCACTAGTCAAGAGAACAGGTCACTGACCTTCCATCAATCAGCATGCAGCAGTTTCTCGTTCTTTAGAGTGGATTTTGAAATTTACAAATAGAAATGAAATCCCTCCAAGTATCACAGGAAGAGGGTGGTGAGTGTACTCACTTAATTTTTAATTTTTTTTATTATTATTATAAAAATATGAAGTTGCATTGCACTCATCTTGGACATCCGACGGTAGGGTGTTCCTAGGTTTGGTAACCATTTCTCCTGTAACTTTGTTTCTGGTCATTCATTGCAAAAGAGATTTACTGTCTCACACAATAGCTAAACAGGACATGCTAACAAGCTGATGGTAGAATTTACAATGTTGTAGGAAAGATGTTTTTTGTGAACAATTGAATAGTATATCCATGTTATACAGTGATGCTGGAACATATTTTTCTCTGTCGGTAATTAAGGAGAATTACAGATTGGACTTCTCTATTTTTTTCTTATTTCTCTGTGGGCTTATGCTGTTAAAGAGAAAGGAAGACTGGGTGGCTGACTTAATGTCCCCCTATTTTTAATTTCTCTGTCTGTTATTACTACTTTCAGTAACATCTTCTCCCATTACATTTACATGTCACTTGATCTAGGACTGATGACATCTCTGTAAAGGTCAGTCTCTAAAAGAGCATGCTGGGATTTAGGTTCCCTAGAAGCATGCATCTTCCCTAAAAGGGAGAGAAGTGGTTAAATTTGGGGGAGTGGAGGGTGGGAAGTTTTTTTGTTCCATTGTGAAAGAAAAAGGCTTTCAAACAGTTCAAGCTGTACAACTGTTAACAATGCAGACTATTAAAGGGATAGCAATCAGCCTACACACCAGACACACAGATTGAATTCTTGCTGCTTGTCATGTAACCAGACATAAGAGTATTTTCCAGTGACTCTGATAAAATAAATGCTGTCATAATGATTCTGAGTGAGACTCATCCAGATGTTGCAGACTTCTTGCTGTGGTATTTATTCATAAATCTTGTTAAAATATAATCAGAGAAAGCATGTCTCAATTAAAACCATCAAAACTCTGTGACAATGTTCATGCAAATGTAATAATAATCCTAATGTGTTGACACAAAATTTTTGCAGTAGGTTACTGGTATATTTGAGCCTGCTGATTAGAGCTCAGTAATTAGTACAAAACTAGCTTCTTAAAAATGAGAGAGGACAGGTAAGTTCTTCTGTACATGAAGGATTGTGGATTATGCCCTTTTTGCCTGTATGCACATGACTGCTGGGACTTCCACAATGCTTAAAATTCATAAAGATTTTCATATATATTAACTTGTATATGTGCTTTTAACTTGCTTCCCCTACTCAGTCTCTACAGTTGTTACCTGGTCCTGATGCATGATGCCATTTCATTCAAGAATCTGGTTGTGTTACATAAGTAGAGAAGAATATAAAGTGGAGTTTTTATGAATAATTTAGAGAATAAAACAACTTGTATAAATTTCAAACACTTGACTGTGCAGCCACAGCAGTCTGCTTTTCATTTCCCTCTGGTGAGCTGTACCTAAAGAAGCAAATAACACTTTAATTCTGTATTTGCCTCTAAATAAGCTGCTGCCCTGCTATAGGAATACTGCTCAGTTACCACTGGGAGAGGATGGTTCTGAGCTGATGATTCTGTTAGGACGTGATCATGCCATGACAGATTTAACTGTGAAGCTTTAGGACTACTTGTGAATGCCAAATGGAAACAATTTAGCTTGAAAATTGTAACATCATGTGTCAAATATAATTTGGGAACAGAAAGAGTGCAGGGATAACTCTTGACGTTTAGGCTCAACATTAAAGCTGGATGAGCTCTTTGGGGACTGAAGTGCTGCAACAAAATCTTGAGGATACTTACAAGTTAAGGCATGACTGGCCAAATGTATCTTAGCAAGTTCAGGAGCATTCAAAGTAGCTGGATGGAAGAAGGCTAAGTGCACTTGGTTATTTGACATGCAGTAGCTTGCCGCTCCCTAGTAACTTGTTTGTGACTGACACTGTGGTGAGACAAGTTAGGACTCCTGCTAAAAATTTGTAGCAAACCTGAGAGAAACAAATTCTCGCACTGCAGGACAGAAATCACAATGCTGAGGCTTGTAAGCTGCAAATTGATTCTATAAGGCACAACTGTGCCAGCCCAATGGCTTTATCTTTCAATAACATTGCACAATGTTGCAAATGGTTCTTTGGGATTCAGATATGCTCTGATTGCCTTGCCCCATACCATAGGGCTTTCCCATCAATCTCTGACCACTGGCTGGCAGTTCCTCCTCTCCTGTCACTACACAGGTAATATTTTCATACTTGGGAGAAATGTGCAGGAGGTGTGCAGCTGTTGCACTAACACGTGGGTTTAAGTATTTTTACATCCTGTCTTGATGTTAGCAAGGCATGAGAAAATTCTCTTCAATCCAGATTGGGGAAAGTGAAACTGGAAATAAAAGAAGATAAAACATGCCAAAACCCCCCAAACTACAAACTAGATCCAAGTGGTAAATTGTAGGAGAAGGAATGAAAGAAAACTGCACTTGATACAAATTCACTGATCCACAAAGTGTCTCTGTGTACTCAGAGAGCTCCTTTAGAGTTTCATCATGAGAGATTGTGTCCTCCCACATGCCCTACATCTCAGACTCTCTTTATGCAGAGAGGTCCTAGAAGAGAATCCCAGCTATTACACCTGATGACTTGCAGCCCTCCAGGGGTTCCCTTCAGTCACCCTATTTTCCCCTCCAAAATGCATTTACCTTTGAGTTATTCAGGGAATACACTTTTAGCTTCTGCTGGTAAAAGGACTGTTTCACTTTTTGAAGATGCAGGTGCTGCTTTTGCAGACTGGATGACGTTTCCTGTGCTGGACTGGCCTGGGGTCATTCCTTAGCTCTGAGAGTTATTTTCATCTCCCTCACTCCCACAGTGAGCCAATTTGTATGCTTCAGTGTGAAGTGTCTCCATCCGCTAACCCTGTCTTTCTTCGTGCACAAGCTGATGTAAAATGTATGTAGCTCATTTTTTCTTTTGAGAGCAGATGCTTTGGGTGAAAAATATGTTTGGAGTGATTGACTCTTCAAATCAATCTTTGGTAGTGTAACACACAGAATTGAGCTGCGTAGGTTTCTTTGTCCTTGCAAACCACACTGCGAGGCAGGAAAGTGCTATTCTCTGCATTATTCCTTGCAAATATGAGCACAAAGAGGCTGAGAGGATTCCCCCAAGTATTTTAACAATCAGTCTTTTTTAAGTGCCCCTCTATAGTTGAATCAGTGTGCAGGCCACAAGTCTCTTACTGAATACCCCAAGTGCCCAAAGAGTCTTTGCATCTTAAGTACCGTGTGTTCCCCACATGGGCACAGACAATGAGCATGAATCTGTGTCTTCTAGAAATTTTTCTGCCTGTGTTTTAAAAGTCCAAGGAGAGATTGAAGGGGTTGGAGATGCTTATGTTCAAAAGTTATTGATTAATAGACAGCAGCCCAATACCTAGGCAGTGTGTCTGGGATGTGGGGAGAGGAAGGTTTGATGTCCAACTCTGCTTAAAACATTCAAAACCTTCCAACATTTCAAGCAGAATAAAAAAGAGCCTGGAAAGTCAGGTATTTTATGGTGGGAATAACTCTCTTACAACTTTATTCTCTCTCAAAACATTTGAGCTTACATTGGAGCATGGATGGGTACTTTGGGAAGAGGTGGAAGATGCCCCATATGAGCTGCTATGTCTGCCATCTTATGCTCCCAAGACTTTGATGTCTGGATGTCTGGATGACAGTAGTGTGGCATTTGCTAATGCCTGAGAATCACCTAGTCCATTTGGTTGGATTATACATCTACCTCGCTCTTAAAATCTTGGAGTGTGGTACTGTTGCCCATTTTTATGCTGAAAAGGTGTTATTTCCAAGCCTATCAAGAATATGCTGTTTAAAAGCTGTAAACTATAATTTCATAACTCTTTATTGCCTCAAAGTGTGTATCTAAGGAAGAATTTCAGTAGGCTGAAGTAGTATTGACTCATTGCCTAATGGATCTACAGCAAACACTACTCCTCTGTGGAGGGCAATCTAAGGACTGTGGCACAAAAAAACAAGTAATAGCTGAAATGTAATCATCACCAGCCAGAGAATGAGTTTATGGCAGGAATTACTACATGGGAAAAAAAAATGTTTTGGACAGAACAAATACTTCCCAAAGGATGGATGCATGACTTTGTGCTTAAGATTGAGAAAGTTCAGGTTAAGTTTGCTGAGGGGGATATTTCTGCTAAATCTCTCTTGATGAAAGTCAGGTCCTTAATTTAAAAAGGCTGTCACGCTGTCTGCAATCTGTTTATCAAAGTAGGATGGAAGACAGTTCTCTTCAAATTTATAGCCTCATCAGCTTGTAAATGTAGAGGTAAACTGAAGTAGAAAGTGTTGTGTTGTTTTAAAAACTGATTACTTTCTGGAAAAGACTTCTTTCTCTGTGTGCTTGTCTCATCATTGTGACATCATTTCTGTGATAGCATGCTGCTGTTAGTCCTTGTTAGACTGGCAAACACATAGGTGCTTTGTGGGAGCTGCTGTGTTGTCCTCTGGATGGACTTTGTCCTCTGTCTTCCCAATTTCCCTATGGTGGGCTACGGCAAACTTAGCACTTACGGAAACTCTCAATTGCAAAGGTGAGTGTTGCGGTGGAACCCCCCTGCCCCCCCGGCCAGGTCCTTGCCATGTGACTCTGAGATAGTCCTTTGTCTAATGTTCAAGCATCCCAGGCTCTGATCTGGTTGGTTGTTTATCCCAGCACTGCCCCTGGTATCCTCTTTCCCCCTCTCTGTGACAAAACCAACAGGACGCAGAGCATTGCCCTCTTACCCCGGCCAGTTGCCCTCCAGGTCATGCACTCTGTCTCTCAGGACAGAGGAAATAAATTACTCTAAGAATATATCTGGGGTCTGAGCTATATTTCATCCCTTTGCTTCTGCTGCTGGTGAGTAGCTGACAGTTGGCACTGGCTTAAGTGGAGGTGCCCCAGCTGCGGGGTTTTTAAGCTATTTGTAAAAGGTTTAAAATATTCCAAGGAATATAGAGGCAAGTTTTACCACAAGAAATTAAGCAGTGTACAAGCTATTCATAACCAGAAGAGACAGTCTTGTAATTATGGCTTCGATTTTTTTCTGCCAGAGAAGCCCCCTAATCTTCATCTACCCCAAAGGTGTGAGATGGGGTCCAGCACTAACATTTTGATGCTTAAATAATCCAAACTACTATTGATTGAAATCCTCTCTATAATCACTGAACTGCCTTTGGAGACTGATCTGTCTGGTTCTATCACAGTGGTTGTAAAGTGACAGGCTCAGGTGTTCAAACTTAAGTGAAAGCAGTGTCACCTATTTTACTCAGATCTTACTTGAAAGAGTTCTGGCCAGGCATAGAGGACCAGATGTTCAGAGCAGCTCAGCTCTCAGATGCTTAAATGAGGTCAGTTTTTCACTTTTGTTTCTCTAAATGTAAACTAGACCTGCAGAGTGCAGTTTAGTAATTCCAGCCCAATGTCAAAAATACAGCAATGACAAAAGGATCTGCATGTCTCAGGAAATTGCAGCATTTTACCACCACTGATCTCAAGTCAGGGAAAGAGTTGAAATGCATCAACAGAAAGTTCACAGAGCACAGAGGTCTTTTACTTCATTATCTTGCAGTGATAACAGAATATTTCAGCATTTATAAATTGTACTCTTGGTTTTGTTAATCTCTTAGGGGCTGCAGGGCTCATATGGGGAGACAGCTATAGAATATTTTGTGCCTCTTTATTCTCCCTTTCTCACAGCCAAGATTAGCAGGGGGTGCTCACTCTGTGGTCCTTCTCTCTGACCTATTAAAAAAAAAATGCAGAACTGGACCTTCAGTGAATGAGAACAGCCACTGTGATAAAGGTGATAAGGTAAAGTGCTTGATTTAGTGCCTATGCTAGACCAGCAGATGAACTACTTGCTGGATAACAAGCTAAGTGGGATGAACTGGAGTTACAAATAAATTACCGCTGGTGCTTGTGTGGTGAGTTTTGAAGCTTCTCATAGCATCTGCATTTTATTATGCTGCTCCTTGAGTGTTTGACACATGCCCTGACTTACACAAGCACATTTTGTGTACCTTTTCTTCAAGCAAACAAACAAGGAAGGATGTTTTGTTCTATACAGGAAACAAAATCTTCATCAATACTGTAAAAAAGCAAGAGATGCAAAGTGCGTCCAGCCTTTACCCCCGGGCAGCCACCTTTCAAAAGGGATTGAATTCTTGCACACACAGGGCTTTGGAGGGTGTCTTCAACTCTAAGTTGGTTTCTCAGGCCTGTGAATCCCACCAAACCTCACTAGAGATGGACCATGTTTTAGCAGCCCCTTCCTTCACACATGCAGATGTCCTCAGCAAACAGCTGCTGCAGGGAAAAAGAGGGTACGGGATTTGTGGCACCTAGGGAATGGGTGTCCCCCTGTCCCGCTGCTGGGGTGAAGCAGCCACTGAGCAGGGACTGGACTTGGAATTTGGAGTGAATGTCAGCACGGGAAGGGCTGGCAAAACCTGTCCCTTGGAACCTATCAATCAGAACTCAGTTGTTCCACAAGCTCTGTGGCTCCTTGGAAATATTGCATTTAGGAGAAGCTGAATCAAAAAAGAGCTTTTTCCAGAAGACTGAGATGCTGTTGCTTTTCCCCACACACACCATCAGCAGCTAGATATGCTGAATTTGCTGTATGAAGGACGCAGTGTACCAACAATTGTTTTCCTACTTGTATAACAGGTTGGTACCTTTAAAAAGGGAAAGATGGATGCTTAGATGCTGGGTATAGCAAGTCTTGGTTCTGGCTTTTTCAAGTAGAAGAAAGTAAATGTTTGCTCCCATAAAAAGCAAGGTCTTAAATTCCTGTACACTACAAATAACTTCTTTGCATCAGTGGATTGATAACTTCTATCAACCTGTGAATACCTAGTTTGAGGGGGCTGTCTTTTAGGGTGATTTATCTAATAATTTTAAATTATTTTTCACATTAAAAGTTTGGTGTTTTCCACAAGGTATTTCTATTTAATTTTGTGTTGTTTCCTTGAGCATTAATAAAATTTTATTCAGGCAATAAACTTTGTGGTGGCAACCCAATAAATAAGAGAGACCTTGTGAAGTAGTAGTGAAACAGGAGACTTATTGTGAATTTCTTGAGCAACAACTTTCCCCTTCAGGTGCCAAACCATCAACAAGTAGCCCTAACTTATGTGCAGTAGCCATACTGCTGTAAGGTAAGGATGGGCTGTTTTTTCCTTCCAACAATTCCAATAAGATCTTGTTCCTTCTAAGAAACTGCTTTGGCACAAGTCTGTCAATCAACTGCTTGTCAGTTGTCTCTGAATTTATGTTAGAGAAGTGAGTTCTGGGGAACTGAGATACTAGACTTTTTCTCCCCTTTTCTGTTTCAGAGAAAGGGATGATTAAATAGGGAAAGTGCACTCTGACAGAATATGGACAAAAGAGTTGCAGTACAAAAAAAATGTGTTGAAATGATAAGGTGCTGCACACTTGCCTTAATCTAGAGCTCCTGAATGCCTCAAAATCACACCTAAGAGAAGAAATGTTAAAATACAAGTAAACAATTAGTTGGTGACATTTTCACCTGAAATGCTTACTCTCACCAGGAAGTCTGTTTCATAAAATGCTGCACTAAAGTGCTGGCTTAGTCCAAATAAGAGGTCTTTGCTATGAAGGTCAAAGCAAAAGGATTGGCCATGTTGCAGAGAGTCTGGACTGGAATATAGAAGGGTGGATAGGTCTAAGCAAGAGATAAATTTGGATGGTATGGCATGGCATGGCATGGCATGGCATGGCATGGCATGGCATGGCATGGCATGGCATGGCATGGTATCTAGTGGCCCATCCTGCCTTCTCATTCTCAGATGGTGTTATTATCTAGTCAAGGAGAATTCTGGGAAGGATTTCTAGTGAGATTATCAGTGACATTTAGCAATTATTTACAGCTTCTTTCAAAGATAAGAAAAGACAAAGAGGAAATTTTTTATAAAGTGAGGGATTGAAGCCCCTGTTTTTATTCCAAATGGCAAATCTTGGGAAATTGTTCATGCCAGATGTGTGGAGTTTCCCTTTCTCCAGCATTTTTATGCTTTATAATTATTTTCTCCCATGGAAAATGATTGATTGCTTATAAGAATAAGTGAAAAGGGTGTTTTTCTTGTTCATCCTGGATTCTGCTGGGATAGAGTGGGGGAAGACAAGCAAGTGGATGTGTGGTATTTAATTGTTGGCTGTGATCAAACCATGACACTGCTGAAACTCTGATAGTAGGAGTAATGCCTGGTTTTCTACTGATCCTAGGTGTGACGAAGTTGAAAGTTAGTGCTGCTGTTTGAGGAAGCTGGTCTATTGCATCAAAAGTCCTGCAGGGTTCTTTGAAAATCCCTGCCAAAATTCTTTCCGAAAGTATTTACATAGTGTGTACATCAGTGATTTGCACCCATGAATGAGGTCGCTGGTTCCAACACTAGTTGGAAAAACATTATAAATAACATTATAAATAACTCTGTTATCAGGAGAGATGTGTTTTTATATTCAAGAACAGTTTAAACTTTCTAACATTTGCTTTAAAATTCTTAAGACCACTCTCTTAATGCTCTGTGACATATCCATGAAGTGCTGCCCACCCATTCGTGTTGCTAGTCCTGTTCAGGATGACTTACCAGGTTTCAGGTTTCTATGATGCATAGTAGAAAATATTAATTTTGGGGTAGGGTTATAGGTCTGGCTGAAAGTTTTGCTGGCAAATGCTGTTTGCATTATGAATGTGTAAAAATGTGCTGGCCAATGGCTCCTAGGAGGAAGCTATCCCTTTGGATGAAGGAGTGTGGAGCAGATCCTGTGCCTAGCTCCAGACATCAGCTGGATGTCTTAGAGCACACTCAGTGCTGGAAAGAGTAAGAGAGGAGAAGCTGCTCCGGGGGGAGTGGGAAATTGGGAGCTGTTTGCAGCCCTACACTATCTGAACCCCAGTGGTAGACATAATTTCCAGTCATCTCAACCAAGATCTGACTACAAAGAGACTGGGAATCAGTAATCTGAGGCTTACACTGCCTTAATGTAACAAGCCTAGTGGAAAGTCTACAGCCATGGGTATGGCCTGTGGTGCTGGATGTTAGAGAATATTTAAGGTCATAAATATTTCACTTGGATCAGAATCCACAATGGAGTAGTTTGGACAAGGGAGCATTTCTGAAATGAAAAGAGATGAGATAAGGTAAAGATGAAAAGAAAAAAAAATGTATTTTTAAAAACGAGGTAAAGGGAATGAGTTGATCTGAATAACGATGAAAGCACAAAGGACTTCAGAGCTCTGTAGGCTTGGCTTGAGAGGCAAAGGAGCAACAGGGTTTAAGGACATCATAGCCTAGCAAAGGCTTTGCATCCATTTTTACTTGGGAGAGACTTTTCTGTTTTCTGGCATGGAAAAGAGGTGATGGTGAGTTATTGCACAACTTTAGCAACACTGACTTGGTGGGACTGGTAATGGCTTGTGAGGATGGGCAGCAGGGAAAGAGTTGGAAAGCTCTGCAATTAGGAGCACCCTCTATGTGAAACCTCTTGTCTAGTGGTGACCCTGCCCCACTTTCAGCTGCACCTCTTATATCAAACAAAACAGAGTTAAAACACACAGTAATAAAGACCTTTTCTTCCTCCTAATCTTGATCTTGGAAGTGGCAGTCAGCTTCGAGAAACTGGTAAGGAAGAACCACTCTGGTTTTGGGTTGTTTCCCAATGTATTGCCAAGTGTCTAGGGAGTTGAATGCAGCTTGAAGTAAAATAATTGTTTTTAAAAAAATTATACCTGGTGTAGTTTAACATCTCTTTGAGGATGTTTTCTTGTGGTGGCTGGCCACAAATCAGATTCTTATCATCTGAGAAGGATGTCTTCCCCACGTGATTTTTAACTAGTGAAGATATTGGTCTCAGATAGAGAGGGGAGCACACGTACATGTGCTTAGGTTATGCAGCAGACAACTGTGGCAGTCTGAACATGGCAGTGTGAGGCACTGAGAAGTGTTGGTGGGAGACAGCCTGTGCTCTTGGTGCTGGATTTCCAGAGTTTTCGCCTTTAGTTAGGAGATTGAATTGTGATGCTGAATTTCACATCTTTTATCTGAGTGGAGAACATGTAATTAATCTTTGCATGGCAACCTGTCCTACCCATCTACAGTCTTGTATGTGCAAAGCAATATCTTCCTTTGTAGTAAGAAAATGTTACCTGTTTGTACTTATGGAAAAAGAATGAGAAACATGCAGACCCTGTGAAGAAATATAGTTAATGCCTTGCCATTTGGTAAATTGAGAGGCAAAGTTCTGCCTGGCTCCTTCTGGACAGTCCCAGGCATTGGTCACTCTTTCTCCCTCCTCTCCCCCCTGTACAGTGCTGACAGGGGGGCTGATTTCAGCTTGGACAGTCTCTTAAACTGGTCATACTTTTTGCACTCCTTTTTGATAATTTTATCAGTGACCATCCTACCAGCCCTAGTGTTTCAGTTCAGGGTGAGAGGGAAAGTGTCTTCCTAGTCAGCAATATTGCTAGATGAAAGAGATTTTGAGGATGTCAGTTCACACAAAATACTTTCTAGGGAAATTCGGGAAAGGTTCTGTTTTGTGAAGTTCACTGAGCTCCTCCTGGCCATTTCAAAAAGAACCCTTTGAGTCTCCCCCCAAGCCTTTTCATAATGTTTTTCTTCATTCCTCAAGGAGCATTTCTAAACTTTTTTTTGACTCTTAAATTAAAGCCAGAATTATTGTTTTGTTAAAACAGAATGTTTTTGTCACTGTGCTATTCCCTGAAATTCTATTTGAAAGAAGCTTTGATTGGATTTTTCTATTTGGTGGGAGAGTAAGGTGTCAGTGTTCCATGCTGAACTCACGCTGCTCCCTAACAAGTGTCTGTGAGAGCACTGTGTCTCACTGTGGTTATACTTCCTTGCCAGATGCTTCTGCACAGGGAGAAAAAAAAAAAAGGCAATACTGTTCCTAAATATTCACTTTTTGCTTTCTTGAAAACAAGTGCAACTTGCTAAGTGGCCTTTGGTGTAAATATTGACACAGTTAAGCTCTCTGCAATTTTCATTCTACACTGTACATGTCTAAAACAATATTGCAATTTAATGACTAGTTTTCTATGGTATAATGTAGACATTGGGGCAGTTCCTAGTTTTTATTTGTTTACCTGTTACAATCCAGACAGAGACTTATGTTTGCAAGATACTGAATGAGTTTAGGGTACTTTTTATGGAGGTTGTTATAATAACATAACTTTCACAAAATACCTCTCTCTTTTCTTGCAAATTCCTGAATAGATTTCATGACATCCAGTCGCATTGTTTTTTAAAAAACCCAAACAACCATTAGACTACCCTCATCCTTTCTGAGCCCTGTCTCTTTAGGGTTACAGGCACTGAATGCATTGGGCAAAGTAAATGCTTGCTGTTAAATAACTAATGGCCTTTTTTTTTTTCTTAAACTAGTAGAGAATACTAAAATTGAGGCTCCTTTCTGGCAAGTTTTCCTCCTCTGTATCCTGGCTTTCCCACAGGCGCTTTAAAAGTTCTGCATATTTTCAGTCTTTGGGATTTTATTACTTTTATATTAATACATCTCTTTGCCAATTCTCTAATTGCAAATATTCTCAGCACCAAGGAATGCTGCAAATAGCACACCCTGAGCCATGCAGTCATCCCTTTTCTAACTCCAGGAGCTGGTCTGTATGTGTGCAAATGCATCCTTTTTTCACTGTCAGGTCTCATAGTAAGCACCTCGATTTTCCATGTTCAGGAGGGGATGGGCAAATATTTGGGCTGCTTAGCAGCACGAATCTTATCTCTCCTGTGAAGCTGAGTGATTTAGGCGATCTGAGTGCTATGTTTAGGTAGATAAATGGAATCTTAGCAGTTTCTCTCTTCTCCCTCCCCATCAATATTTGTCTCCATCGAGCCAAACTGAACATGTGAGAGTGCACAGAAATATTTCACTGGCTGTATTTGGATGAAAACTATGTGGGTGACTTTGGCAGACTACCAGATGTTTGAAATTATTCCTCTGCTACAGTGTTTTCTTGTTTAGGATTTCTATCATATTACAAGAACAAAAACCAAACATAAAATGGGCATAAACTTTAAAAATGCTGGAAACTTAAAAAACACCCAAATGTGTTTTTAAAGGCATGCAATTAAAAGGCATGAATTACCTGTCCTAAAGTTAAACTTTGTTAAACTTGGTTGAAGTTTGGCAGTCTTCAAGCAAGCAAGAGACACATTAAAATATTTTCTGTCATTCCACTCCCAGGTTATGATGCACTAGATAATCATGAATGACATGCAGTTTCACTGGGGATGGTCTTTTTCTTTATTTGCACTCCTTAATCTCAGAATAGATGCTTAAATGAGAAGTTCACACTAGAAAAATTTTTGCTGTTTAGCAGCAAAGGCCAACAATATCCTGTTTCAAGTAATCATAGTTCCTGGAGACTTGGATTTCAGTTGGACTCTTGAGCGTTTGGGATGCTGAATGATGGACCTGCAGGTCACTTCTGCAATCACCTATGTTCTTAGTTCTTGTTTAGATTGTAAAAGCAGTCTGAAAGCTTTTGTAGTTGACATTACTTAAATCTTAGTCTGGGACTTAGGAGTTTGGAGCTTTGCTCCTAACTTTGCCACTAATTGGCTTTTACAACCCGGCATTACCTACCCCTTTTTGGTCTTGTTTCCTTTTCCAGGCTTTAGCTAATGGCACTACAGGGACTTCTGAGTTCCCTGTACTTACACAGAGTGCTTGGTGCTCAGCACAGCATGGTCCATTCTCAGCAGCTCCTCTAGACTGTACAGTAATATATGACATATATAATGTATAATATAATAGTGCTGATGAAAGCAATGGGGTGGAATAGTAACATTGTTGGCTTGTGTAGCTCATGGACATGCTTTCTTTTTGTAAGTTAACTCCTCCAACATGCAGCGTCTCATGCTTCCTTTCAATCCCCTCTGTCAATGCAATTTTATAAGAGGTTGCATGAACATGCTCATGTTCATCTGAGCACATGTGGGTAGTGAAGACATGCTGCTGAAAGATAATATTTATTTTTGAGATAGTAATATTGGAGTTCATCAATAAGGCTGTTCTAGCTTTGGAATAAGTTGGTGTACACATATTGACTTCTGGGTGAACAGTCCCTTTGTCAAAGAAACATTTTAGGATTGCCTGTTGCAGAAAGTAAAGAAGCAAAACTGAGAAGTATATGTTGCGATTATTCTTTATTAAATATTTCATTTTTAATCCTGAAACATCTTATGTTTTGCTTGCAATTAACACTAAAAAAATTATTTAAAAGTGACATGTAACAGAAACAATAGGTTAATCTGATTTATTTTCAATTGACTATAAAAACAAAATGTAACTGATGGTTTACATAAAGTATGTGTGGGGTGTGTTCAGGGTTATTTAGTTGTGTTTTCCAGGAAAATCAAAATCAATTGTTTAGTCATCTTTTACTTTGTGTTTTGTCTTAATTGATTAATCAGATGACCTTGCTGTCTGAGTTTAAAAGACTACCACTGAAAATAGAATAAAAGAGGAAGGAAGGAATGGAAGATCAGGAAGAAAGTGGTGTTTGCTGCTAGTTGCATTTTGCACATGTGTTTATAAGGAGCCTTTTCGCATAGTCATCTAATGATGAAGATCTCCAGGGAGTTTTTCCGCTGGATGTCAAGAACTATGTCTGGAAATTATGCTAACTGTGCTTGTCATACAGCTGAATAGCCATGTTGTGACATGTATTTAAAACATTTTCAAATACACAAAGCAGACAAAACTTTGATCTTAATGTATTGTTATTCCTATAAGAAAGTTACAATGTTCATCTACGACTGCAAACCAGACCGTTGTCCAAAGACTGAGGAAGCAGGAGGGAAGGAGAGGAGATGTTGAAGAGAAAAGTTATATCAATATCATAAATGAGAAACGTAGGCAGCCTAAAGAGACTCTATAACAGAGTTGACATTGAGTAAGCATTGAAAAAAATATTTCCCCCTCGTTAAAATAACTTAAAAGTTTCAAAATTGTTTGGTGAAGAATTCAGTAAGAATTCATGAAAATACATGGATATATTAATTGTTTTGCTATGAAATCTTGGAAAACTGAAGATATCGCATAAGTGTCTGAAAAAGATGCTTCTATACTCATCCAAAATGTTTGGATAGCTTCTGCCTTTAAAATACAAAGTAGGTAAGAGACAGTCCTTCTTGGTCTCACAGGTGTAATGAAGTAAGGCTTCTGGCTGTTCTACCTTGTAAATCAGAGCACTTTCCCATTTGCAAGTGTATAAATATCCCTTATGTTGTAGCTGACTGACACTTTCCTCCCCTTCATGTTTCAATAATGCATGTCATGGGTATCTAGTTCTGCTTTTGGGAAGCTTCTTAATAATTTCTTTGCTCTGAAACAGAGTCCACATTTTAGTTCCCTTGCTTCCATCCCAGCCTGACTCCCATGGCATGCCCTTGCCTATATTTTTCCATCACACTGGGCCAGGTTATGCTGCCCAAACTTGACAGTATTTTATCAAACACACTGTCCTGCTGACATGAAAAGATTTGATTTGTCGTGGTGGCCCTTGGGCTTTGGAGAACAATATTGTATTTCTTTTCTATACCTACCTTTCCTGTTTTCAAAACAGAGGAAAAGAAAACTGATGTAGTAGCACTGCAGGTTCTCCGGATATCTAGGGAGTAAAATAGGGGCACCACTTCCTCGGGAACTTTTTATTTTTTCTCAGTTTTTTCTGTCTTCACTGTTTTCCCAGTAGCCTGCTCTGTTTTGCTCAATAGTTCTTTAGTGTTCAGCTTCCCCCTCCTCCCCATGAGTTTTATGCATGTTATTTAAGGACTGACTTCCAAGTCCCAGAACTTCATAACAGCTTTGTTGTCAGTAATACAAATTATGTTCTTTAAAACAAATTATTGATGGCAACCAGAAAGAGAAATTTCATTTATTAGCTGTTTTCAGGTAATTACTTAATAATTTCTTTATTCCTGAGATTGACTTAGCAACTTTTGAACTGTCAGAACATGGTGATGTTTTTAAAAATACATAAAGCACTTAGGGAAGGTAGCAATGTGGGGCAGCCCATACCAGGTTAAGAGGTGCAGAGAGTAACTGCAATACAGAGTATAACTGAAAAGAGAAGCTGGATTGAAGGGAAAATTGGGGTGGGGATACACACAACTGTTAAGGCAGAAATCTAGTGCTTTATTTCTGTTTCTTCGCTGTGTTATAAATGCTTCAGGAGGAGAAAATGGCTGGAAAGATTCCACCCCCCCGCGAATAAGCAGCAATGCTGTAGACCCAGAGGGGTCCTCAGGGTGTCTGTTCTCTGCTTTTCTACAGGCACAGAGCATTTTACAGAGGCTGTTTCAGCAGCAATCCTGTGAGGCAGCTAATGTTGGTTTACCTTAGGTGAAGTGGGAGTCAGTATCTAGCCCGATAATGCATGTGGTGTAGAGGCAGCAGCACAGATGGAGTTGGACTTGCTTATGCTTCTCAAGAGTAACAACCTACTCCCACTTCCCCACCAAATGACTCTTGGTCTGTGGTCTCCAGGCCCAGAATTAGAAAGGTGTGATCCCTGGCATGCATGGAGCTCTGGTGCAGGGTGGACAATTATTCTGTTGTGTGTGCATACACAGAGTGTCTGCCAAGTTCTCTGCATTCACTGACTTTCTGACTGAGCTGGCCACATTTCAGATGCCAGTGGTTCCTCCAGACAGAGCAAGTAGGAAGTGAAGCTATGTTTCTTGGTCAGTATAAGACCTCAAAGACCTGATTTCAGTCTCTTTTATAGAAAGCAGCTGAGTTGCTTAAAGCAGCCATCCTAGACAAGAGAGGAGGCAAAATGGGGAGAAAGATGGAAGAAGGCTTCAAATAAGAACCAAAAACTTGATGTATTAGATACATGTCTTCTCCCTCTCTTATGCTCAATGACATAAGGAGCTGCTTATAGCCAAAAAGAACCATAATACCTAATTCACTTTATAAATCTGGCCCTTCGGTGTTCATAAATAACACCCAAGCAAAGCTTTATGAGGAATGTTTTCAACCACTTTTTAATAAAATCTGAGACCATAAATGTGTAACCCATAGCAAAATTTTATGCCAGCTGTCACTGCTAGAGACAACTTAGCAGGTATAAATGTAGCTCAATGGTTCCATCTCTGATCCTCTCTCTGGATGGAAGAATTTTGCTCGTTTATAAATGAGTGGACAAACTCCAAATTCCCTCAGGAAGGATGAAATTTAATAATAGGAGAGCTTTCTTACTCACAGCCTAAGGCACCTCAGACAGAGGCTTTTCCTGTGTGCTTGGGCTATGTACAACTAAACTCCTCCAGGCTGTCTGTCTGTCTTTTTTCCTACACACTAATAATGTCCAGCAAAGCCTTTCATCCCTCTTTCTGAAATTTCTCAATTAATTCACTTGTGCCTTTGCTGTCCTTCCTCTTGGCTGTCCCAAAGCTGAACTGTGGTTGTTACCCTAGCCAGCTGAAGTGAGGCTTGGTGGAAGCTGAACAATATTTATATGGTTTCTACTTAACTGTGTAATTTTTAGATATGCTCAACTGAATTGGAAGCCAGTCATATTAAAAAAAAAAAAAAGTCATTTATGAAACTGGGAATTAGAGCCTTTTAAAATGTTAAACCAAATCCCTGTTCAGAATGGGATGGAGTAAATATAACTTCATAACTAAACCTCAAAGGTCAATTTTTTTCCACCATTTTTTAAGGCTTTTCTCCCGCTTACTTACAAGAGAGATGATACTTCTTTTTTTTTGTCTATGGCAGCATTCAAGGATTTTAATGATCTTAACATTAGACAACATTATATGTGATGGGACCTGTTATTTCTCTTGAGTCGTCTTAAAGAATTTTTGCTTCATTCTTCAAGCATTTAATCTCGTGTTCATTTTGGCTGAGAATATCCGATGCAGCTGTGTATAAGTCAATACTTGTGTCTGCTCTAGAAAGCACAGGAAAATGCCAGAATTTACTTCATGAACTTGAGCTGTCCTTGCTAGGGGAAGTTTTGATGTCTCCTTTTGGTCCCTGAAACAGATGAAACTTTGGATGCTGGTTGTTGATTGCTCCAGAGATGTCAGTGCAGTGTTTCAAGGGGGACAAAATGGACAATTATCTGAAGGATGGTGTCTCCCTCTGAGAAGCTTTGAGATGGTGCAGCATTGTGTGGTGCCACAGAAAAGTTTTATCTGGATGTCAGAGGAATTTGCTTCCAAGTTATCCACAGGGGAATTGACTGAATATTGCAGTACCTTGTTTTTCCCAATGACTCCAGAAACTGGAATTTCATGTGAGACTGCCTGTTTTTATTTGAAAATATGCCATGGCATGTTTATAACTGTTGCCCTCTTCCTATCTACTGATGGAAGAAACATGGGAAGGGTGAAGCATGAAAAAGAGCATGGAGGCAACTAAAACAAGCAGTCATTCCATTACCTTTTGTGGTTAAAATCCTTACTTTTTAAGCCTGCTGTTTGTGTTCTTGGAACCAGGCCTGAGGTCTGTGAGTTAGGTGTTGGCAGCACTGCAGCTGACATCCTGCTCTGAGCATCATCCTGCATTCTCTCAGTGTTAATCTGATGAAAGTCTAAAGCCAAAGGGACCATTATCACCACCTGCAGATCACAAATGAAAGAACTTCACTCAATAGTTCCTGCATTTATTATTAACTGGGCAATGGAAGGGCTGTTAAAATAGAGGTGAAATACAGACCATGACTGTTTGGGATTGGAGTAGGAAAAGAGAGCAAATCCTTTGGATAGACACTGGACTGTCGCCTGTTTATATTCCTGTAAGCCAAATATATGCATTGGAATGTGTTTCAACTGGAAAGTGTTTTTCCTAGAGCTGTAAAATGACATATAAAATAGGATTGTATTTCATAAATGGAAACATTAGGAGGCTTAGAAAGCCGTTTGGCAAGCAGATGTGTGGAGTTCTATTTTATAGATTTTGCCAATGTTATTAGGAAGCTGACATCTAATAAAACTTAATTCCATAATATTAAAATACTCACTTATTTGCCGTAGAAATAGCATCACTTTGTGAGAGAAAAGGGTGGAGGGGAATGTTCCTGGTCACTAGGCAACGTGTTGCCACATTTCTATGTTAGTGCAAATGAGACATTTACCAGGTGAACATGGATGAAATATTGTGATTATAGGAGGAATTTTCAGCTTGAAGAAATTATCATATGCAGATAAAATGTAAAAAGAATGGCAATGAGAGCATTATTCATGTGATGGAGAAGGAAAGCTGTGGCACATAAAACTCTAAAAGGCTGCAAATCTCTCTTAAGGGTTATAGTCAGGCAGTCACTCCTGCCTGTATTGCAGAGAGCATCAGCAGTTCTGGTCTTGTGGGGGGCAGGCTACATAGCAAAAGCTGGCCTCACAGGGCCTGAAGATCTTGCTGGTGAAAAATATAGAGAACTGACTTGCTTGGCAAGTCTCTAGAGCAGATTTGAAATCAAAGCTAATTGAGCTGAAGAGTAGCAAGCACTGCAAGGGGGTTGACCCAACATTTCAAAGACTCTCAGCAGGGGTAAGGCTGGAAGGGACTCCACCTCTCTGGGCAACCTGATCCAGTGCAGTTACCTGCACAGTAAAGAAAGAAGTTCTTCCTTATGTTCAGGGAGAACTTCCAGTGCATCAGCTACTGCTCATTGCCCCTTGTTCTATTGCTTGCCACCACCAAACAGAGCCTGGAAACATCGTCTTGACACCTCCCTTCAGATACTCATAGACGTTGATGAGGCTCTCTCTCAGTCATCTCTTTAAGTCTGAACAGCTCTCTAAGCATGTCCATAAGGAGGGATGCTCTTGTCCATTAATTGTCTTTGTCACTCTCCACTGAACTCACTCCAGGAGCTCCCTGTCTCTCTTGTCCTGAGCTGCCCAGAACTGGACACAGCATTCCAGGTGAGGCCTCACCAAGGTTGAGTAGGGGCAGGATCCCCTCCCTTGACCTGCTGGCAATGCTCTTCCCAGTGCACCCCAGGATACCATCAGTGTGGTTGCACACCAGGGCACAGCTGGCTCATGACAGCCTGTTGTCCACCATGAGATTCTTCCAAGATCTCTGCAATGACTAACATTAGCTCTCCTGAAATCCGTGGTTGTAACCTTACTTGCTGCCCTACTTTCTCCTGAGGTGATACTGAACTCCACAATCCCATGATCACTGCAACCAAGGCTGCCCCCAACCTTCACGTCTCCAACAAGGCCTTCCCTGTTTGTTAGCATGAGGTCAAGCATCACCTTGTTATTTCCTAGCAAAATTTTTATTTTAAAGCCACTACTATGAACTGCTTGAATAGAAATATTTTTGTATTCATTTTCTCTTAGAAGCACTGTTTTAATTTAACCAATTTGCTAATCTTTAAAGGCTGAGCACACACTGCTTTGTAGGTTCAAAGGTCTAAATCTCTGAGTCTGATTTAAAAAAACATCTTCTACAATGTATGGTTTCTCAAGAATAAGCAACTCTCCATTACAGTAGGATGGGTTTATTGTAGTCATGTAGATTATTTCTAAAACTTCTGGGGTTTGTGGCTCATTCTAAACTTATGTTGCTAAAGATAACTCTCCACACTATCATGCACTTGATATATGCTCCTTTGTGTATTATTTTGATGATTACATGGTAAGAGCAGATTCTCAGTAGCAGCAAAATATCAATAGTGTTTATACTTAAAAACATATCCTGGCCCATGAAGAGAAACGCCCATGAATTTTCTTCTTTGTCTAGTTGCAAATGGTACAGTAGTTAGTAACTTAAACAGTATCTTCGAAATTAAATTCCTCTTGAGCGAAAACATTATTTACTGGCATTTAAATTTCATCATGCTGTTTTCATATAGTCTTTACTCAGTTTACATTTATTTGCATTGGTGCCAAAAACACTTCTTCACAGATCCACAGTGCATAACAGCTTAGGATGACTGGCAAAACTTTAGCTTACAAAATTAGTATTTTTCTTCTCTCCTCAAATTATGAGTATAATTTCAATTTCTCTGCTGTGGATCCAGTGTTAACCAAATAGCACACAAGCTCAGTGATGTATTTGTTTAACATGCAAGAATGGGAGCCACAGCTCTGAGCATTTTAAACGTTTTCACTGGAAGTATCCATGCGATATCTCATTGTGGCTTTCATCTCTTCAGAAGCATGTCCTCTACCTGTTTTTTTTAAGGAAGATTAAACTATCCTTTTCCTATATCTGGGGGAAAGTGTGCATGCCTGCAACTCTCATACTCTGCCATATATGGAGTTACAGGATAGGGGTAAAGGGGTTTATTTCTTTCCTCTGTGTTCTGCATCACTGCCTTTGTTCCCTGTAGAGGTGAAATACCACCTTGCTCTGCTCAGTGCAGTGATGTGATCTCCCTATCTCCTTTGAAAGCGGAGGACATTACCAGATGTGGTTTGTGGCCTACCCTGTGAACCTTCTGCTCAACTTTCTTGACACAATATCTGGAGTGATATGCCAGGGAAGGAGGGTGGCACTTACTGTGATACCTGCTGATCGCATTATCTCTGTGGCTGTGCCTGTCCTCTCCTCCTGTATCTCAGCCACTTTATCTGCTCACTGTTATCACCCCAAACTGGCAAGGAGACTATCAGCACTGGAGAAGTCTTACTGCTGCCAGGTGTTTGTGTTTGCCTCCAGCAGAAACATGTTTCTGAGGGAAGCTCAGTGAACTTTTCCAGAGAATGGCTGAATAAACGGTGGCAGAAACAAGAGCAGATACAAAGTAATTAGCATTAAAGCAATTTGAGAGGCTGGATAGAAACCTTCTACATTAATTTAGTATGAGAATGTACATTTATAAGGATTTCCAGGTAGCATCAAGCTCCGAAGATGGGGCAAAGTGTTGACAGTGTTAAGGAATAGGAGGAGAGCTTTGTAGGTAATGTACTAAACTGAAGAGGTGCCCGTTCATTGGTTTGAGCTGTCACTGCCTAATTAGCTTTATACTTAAAACAGAAAATTAAACTCAAGTCTACCTGTAAGGCAAAAATCTTAGTTCTGTGAAGAAAACAGATCAAAAATTGGGCAGGTGTGATGGAAACAGGGATAGTGCCTTAGCAGAGGGACTGCTAACATGCTATGGACATTGAAGCCGAGGAAGCTTCATGGATAATGAGAAAATTACTGTCATAAGACAATTCCTAAGGAAGAAGCTTTGGGAGGGAGGCCGGCTGAAAGCATTGCAGAGATGCATCCCCCATAAATGGATTATTCTGTGCTTTCAATCATGTTGAGCTTGTACTTTACCTGTGAAGCAGAAAAGCACTGCTGTGACCAGATTCAGGACACTAGATGAGTGTAGAACATGCTTAATATATTCTGGCAGTTCCTGTGTTGAAAAGAATGTGAGCCATATAGAAATTTAAGCTATGTCAAGTAATTATAAGCATTATAATTATGGTTTCAACAAAACAGAGATAGTTTACTCAAGATGCATTTTAAACACAGCATAAATCTTTCTTTCAAAACTGGGTTGCAAATACTTGATAATCCAGTATTTAATCCAGTCAATTGTTAATTTAAGACTATTTCTAAATCTGAGCATTCAAGAAATCTTCATGACAGAGATTGCTGGTGGAATCCTGACACTCTTATTTCTCATCCCTAGGCCCTGCAGATGATGATAAATCTTTCTCAGAACTCCCTGTTCTGCAGCCTTTACCCACTAAGCTCTGGCCCTTGCATGAACCCCACATTGGTGAAGAGGTCTATTCTCTTCTTGAGCTTATTGGAGGCTCAAGATTTAATTTAAGGAAATATGTGTTTTTCATTTACTTTATAATATGGAAAGGGGGCTAGGTATGTTTTCTGTGCCTCTGAAAATCCTATTCAAATGATCTCCTGCTTGGGCAGCCCTAAAAGCTCAGCATGTACAAACACAAATTCAGAACTTTAGAGAGGTTGAAAGCTGTTGCCCTGCTCTGTTAATCCTTTAATCGCTGAGCAGAGAACATATGAGCACTGTTTCCCAACCACTGATTTGAACTATAGAGCAAAACTCTTAGATCCCTCTGAGACTTGTATCCATGGAACTAAAACTGTCACCATCCTGGAGCAAATATATTCTGAATTATTAATTTCACTTCTTTTTGTACATGACTTGAGAAGTGTTACAGTTCTATGTATTCACTGAATATTTTCAAGATATTCCCAGTTTCTCAGCAATAAGGGTGCTAATATTAATCTATCCCTCTTAACAGCTTCTCCCTTTTTCCTTTACAGCTGTTTTGAAAGTAATTCCTCTCCTGATTTTATTGCATTGATGTGCTTGTCTTTTTGAGTTCATCATGCAGTAGAAATTGCTCAATGTTCAGTGTACTGCATTGTCTCTAGGTAACATCATTAGCTCAGACTTTGATGTTACTGTTTATATCATCATATTTATTTTGGGGGGAGGGGGAGAAATTGAAACAGAAATGTTTACTTTCTTATCAAATTCTTTTTTATCTAATTACTTTGGCTTTAAATGCAGATAGCAAGAATTATCCATCCTGCAAATTACATGACTGTGGTTAGGAAAATATCCGTTCTCAGCTAGTGTTAAATTCTTGTTTTATCTCTCATTTATAGAATCACTGAAAAATAAAAAGCCACCAGCAGCATACAGGTCCTTTTGTGTCTCTGCAGGAGGCTTCTGCTTCCTGCATCTGAGGACAGGCTGTAGGACTGGGAACCAAATGTTATGGGGCTCCTGTTCTTCATCTTCTTGTTAAAGCCTTCACTTTTGCTGTACTCTGGAAAAAGAAAATCAAATGAGACATCTGTATCTTCTATTCAGACATTAAACTCTTCTACCCAAAGCAAAATTTTGCTTTTTGGTGGACTAGGAGAAGGAGGAGGAGTGGCTCTCTCCTTCATAAGTGTTCATGGTGCAAGAAAACTGACTGTGATTTCAGTCCATGCTATATGGAATTCTATGTTTTCCCGAGATGCATATGATCCTTCCAGCTTCCCAGTTCAGAGTCCGCTTCACGAGGCACTGCCTATCTCTACGTGGCCCAATAAAGGGACAACAGCTTTCTTCTAGAATATAGATAATGTAGGGGTTGCCTTTACTCTACATCCCCAAGGATGTGCTGACACTCATTCCTCTAGACAACTGTTCAAGAATAAATTAGGAGTTTAATTTTGTGTTTAGGAAGTCCATTACCCCTTAAAGTAGCCATAAAATGCTGACTTTTGCAAGTGGTACAATTTTGCAGCAAGGATTTCACTTCTGAATTGCCACCTTGGTCATGGGTGATTTAGGTTCCAGTAACAAGTGTACAAAGCCTTTCTTTTGGGGAAAGGTTACCAAGGTATAGAGTTAGAGAAGTTCTCAGAGTACTTCAAAAAAATGAAAATGTCTGCACCTGCTTGCAGTGTGCTGTCTGTGAGCATCTTAGACAATATAACATGTTCTGCTCTTTATCTTCTCAGAGAGTGCTTGATAACTTGTGAGGGATAAGATACTCTAAGGGAATGTACTTCTATTTTTTTGGATGATTCTTATCACTGCTTATTTAGGAAGACTTTATGGCACCTATAACTTGACAAGTCTGGTCATATTTGAGGAGTGCTATTCAGTAGTAGTAAGGTTCAGTTACTCCATTCAGCTTTTAGCACAGAGCCAATGAGTCAAAAGTCTTCATCCTAAGGACAAGTAATATGAGCTCCACATGGTTTTCACAATGAGCTGGCTTTTTTCTGTTTCAACATCTCAAGGTTTTAAATTGTAAGTGACTAGAAAGAGAGTCTTAAAGTGTTTAGACTCCTCACCTTCATATCCTGAAATATCATATCAGCTGTGTCATGTATGTTGTTCATTCAGACTTTATGTATTCTGTCCATTCACTGGAGATTTATTGTGGATATGCAATAATATACTTCAGTCTTAGCTCACAAATTGTAGGCTCAGTGCCTCTTGTACAGCAGTGTGAGCTTTACAACATAGCAAGTTTGTCTTAAAATTTTTTATTTTTTAGATTTTTTTTTCCTCTATGACAGTGTATCTCTGAATCAAGGGGGTTAAATATCTATCCTTCCTTTTGAGCCACTTTGGTGAAGGTTTCTTAAGTAAAACTGAGAAAAACAAAGGAATTCAAACCAGATAATGTACTGTTCTACATAGCTGCAAATTACATTCTCTCTCCTGGCTAGGTGGTAGGCAATACAAAGGTATTCCTGTGGGTACCATGTTTTTCCTAATGCTGGTAGCAACAGCATTGCCCAGCATGCTGCGCTGCTGCTGTGAGCCCACCAAACTTTTGTTCAGTTTGGCATCTGATAAGCATCCTGTCAGTTTGGGAACTCTTTAAAGTTATTCACCACTTATAGCCATCAAATTCTGCAAGTTCTGCTGGCGCTTCCTTTTGCAGGATAGTTGGCCTTCATTTTTCTAAGTGCCAGAGGCTGGGCACAAGGAAAAGTGCCATTTAGGTTGGCAAGTAATGTATGTTATTCCTTTTGGGGTCTCAGAAGGGAAAGAACAAGATTCTAATGAGAATTTATCCTGCCAGACACAGAGTGAATTTAATAGTGATTATGGACTGTGAGGCCAGAAGGATGCAGAACTGTGAGGAACTGCTGTATGAGGAACAGATGTGGTTGTGGTTTTATACCCTGCATGCTATTTGGACAGCCTGCATGAGATTTGTGCACAGCTTGACCCAAAATTGAAGGGAAGCAATTGTATGGGCAGGCTCTCCCACACAGGAGGGAAGTGGTTATGTGGTCAAACACACCTTCCCTGAAGCAGCAGCAGTGTTAAAACACACAGCTCAACACACAGCCAGCATATGCCCTCACTCCTGCTGCCCGAGAAAATTAACTCACCTTTTGATGAGAGATTGGTACAGCAGATTAGCCCAGCCCTTGTCCATCTCTTTCAGAAAGAGTCAACAGCCAGCCCTGGAGATGCAGTCCTGCAGAGATCAGCCCAAGTCCCAGCTGCTTGTCCTCCCAAAACCGCAATGAGACTGCACAGGTTTGAGAGGGGATCAGCGCAGCATTAATAAGACCCTCAGTCCATGGCAGCAGGCTGTCTGTTGCTGGTTTCGTGGAGCTTCTTTGGCCATTAGAAGTATCTGCTCTTGCTGTTTTCTTTCCCAGCTGTAAGCCTTATGGTACTGTTGTTTCTGATCATGGTGTTTGCTTGACAGGATGTACAAACAGTCCTGTTACATCTTTTCACTAATTCTGTTAAAAGAAAAAAAGGAAAAAAAAACAGTATTCCTACCCCAAAAAAATTTTAAAAGGTACTTAATTTCTTGTTTTCCTTTTTTTGCAGAATTTGTGGTAAACATAGAAATTCCTCTTTCCTTCATTCTCTCCAGAAGGCAACTATTTCTTGAGGAGTGTCTTGGGAATAGGGGGTAGAGGCAGATTTAAAATTATTGTTTAAAGGAGTTGCTACTATGTTAACATCCAATTTTCTTTATGTTGGGCTTAGTAAATAAAACTCATGGTAAATTGTAATAACAATTAAGTTGAATTAAAGAGTTATAGTCACAGAACTGTTAACTTCTCTGAAGACTGTATGACCCTAAAAGCTCCTGCTGTGGCATGCACAAAATCATGTTCTGAGTGAAAAGTTAATATATGGACTTGGGTAGTTGTCGACTGTTTTGCTCCACACTACTATTGCTACACTGGCTAGCTTGTAGGTTGGGGGGAGGGGGGGGAGGCTGGGTTGGGTTTTTTTTGTTTAATAAACTATAAGTAACATCAAATGAGATTAAATTATGAGCTCTCTTTTACTCTGCATACCACCTGGAAAATGAGATCTATTAATACTATCACAAGATACCATCTCTCTCCTGAACAGCAGTCAGAAGGAACAGCTGTGTGTTATTTCTACCTCGGGTTGGAGCTCATTTCAATAAGATGAGATTGGCTGCATTTTCCAAGATTCTCCTATCTGGCTCATTTGTAACAGCCATTCTTCAGAGCTCTTGCATCTGTCAAACCTCATACAAATCCTCCCCTAGAGGAAGCAGATGTTGGAAAGTTATAATTTAGATGTTTGTTTTGCCTCTTAGAAGAATTCTGGACAGCAATCACTGTGGTCTGTTAAACATCATTAGCAAATGCAAATTGTTGATGAACCTGCATTAGTTAGCAAGTGATATTTGTAACAACTTTTCACCTCAAGAATTAGAGCAAGGGGAATAACAAGGTAATCTACTACTGCAAACAGCTAGAACTGACTACGCTATAGATTCATGCACAGAGTTGAAGGATGCTCCCTAAGTTATAATGCTATAAATGTGTTGCTGGAGTCATTAGTAGTGTAGACTAAACGGAGAAATCCAGACGGTTCTGTCACAAGTGTTAGATGTGTGAACACTTTCCAGAGAAGACCTTCCCTTCATTTTTCAGGTTGGATTTTTGGCCATCTGGTGCCTATTTTAGTGGTTGTCCTTTCCTGGGGGAGTTAGAGCATATAAGAGCATCTGCCTGGCAGCCTGAGGGACTTATTGTTATTCCAGTGGTCTGCAAAGCTCCAGAAAGAGATATGGGCATTTTATGTTGGGGCTTGGATTGGGGAGCACGGGCTCTGGCTGTGTGCGTGTTTCCAGAGTTTGTTCTGTGTGTGTACTGTGTCATGCTGGTTTGCTTTTAAAGGTCATGTGAAGAAAACAAAAATAGCAGGGAGTGTCTGTTATTCCTGACCTGGCTGCTGCCCTTGGGGATTAAGCGGATGAACAAAGAGGTATTTGTTTCAGCTAGCTGGAGTTCAGCACTGCAGCAAGCAGGATGGATTCTCTGCTGAGGCAGGTTAAGAGGGATGAGGCTTTTTTCATGCAATTGTCAGATTTTCTCAAAATCAAACTCTTAACAAGAAACACGAAATGCAGGAGAGGTTGCACCTTATTTGTCCTCTGGCAAATGCATCACCTTGTTATGTACATTTGTAAGTATTCACAAGACGTTAAAAAACTAGAATGTGTTGAAGTGGCACATTCTGCTCTGTCTGCAGTGAAATACATGCATCATGGATTCATTAAAAAGCAGATGCTGAACACACAACCCAATTATTATACTACCTCTGCACTTCAGGCCTTGGAGTGCTGAGATAGGGTCACAGGGCAGATTTTAATGAATTAACAAAAACAGATCCTTTTACTCATGTCTCCTAAAATACCATACTTGAATCTGGTCTTCTCTAGTTTTGCTTTTAAAATCTTAGAAATAAGCATGTCTTTTTTCAAGAACACAACCTGTATTTTTTCTTAAAATAATGATAAAATGTTCTGTCTGTTCACATGCTGAATTATCATAGACATTTTTCAAAAATAATTATGATCTGTGGCATACTTCATTCTTAATTAACAAAAAAAAGGAGTTGCTGCTATTAACTGCCAACACATTTTGATGTGGGGAAAATTGATTATCCATGCTACAGGAGATGAACAGGTCAGATTTTCAGCTGAGGTACTGTCACAACTACAACTATTTCTCTATTCCCTGTTTCAGACTTAATACTATAATAATTTTAAAACAATCTTTTATCAAGAAATATTTCTCTGATGGATGAGAAGTGAAGCTAAAAATGAATTGGGTAGAATATAACCTGTTTTGCTCTGTTGCATAAGTCTGAGAAAGATACTTTTACTTCTCTCTGCCTGGTATTTCCCCCCAGCAATTAATCCTCTCATCTGATTAGGCAGAGCTCTTTTGGGCAGAGTTTGTGGTGCATCTTTCAGGGTTCTCCATCACACTGCAGTTATCCAGTCATCAGCAGGCCCTCAGGCTGGGATTGATCATGGTGATTCTAGAATTAGGGAGTTATCTCCCCAGGGAGATGAATGAAGCTACAGGAGGGATAACTAGGAAGAGCAGAAGGTAAATCCACCTGAATGAGGTCAGCTACAGTTTTGGGGGTACAGGACTTAGTGAGGCACTTAATCCCACCATAACTGGTTATCACAAGCTGCAACTGAAATTGTTTCACGGGTGCAGAGGCTGTTCTGGTCAGTCACAAACTTGGTCCTCCACACAACTATCCATCATGAAGCACCCATTGTTGTCCTACTGTAGCTGTCTGAAATTTTTCCAGTTGTTGACTCACAGAGCAGCAGTGCTTAGGACTGTGCAAAGCTATAACCCCACCCAAATTGTTTGTCTGTGCTGGTTCTGAAGATTAATTGTCCCATCTGCTAAATCTGTGCACCTAAATTGACTTATTTAACTTTGTTCTCACTTCAGTTCCAGTTACAGATGATGTTATGACTTTCCTGAGAGATTAAAAAACTCTTCTACTTCAGGTTATTTGCTTCCTATATTGGCACTCAGACATCATGATCAATTCACTTTACATACTATCTGGTATTTTACCAGTTTATTATTCCTGAAATGTACTTGATGAAGAGAACTGCCAATATAGGGTGTCTATTTGCAGAATGGATTGACAAAACTTTTAATGGTTCCTGGAGCCTATCTACATTTTCTTGATGGCAGAATTTATTTTGTTATCTTTCAAATATCCCTTGTAGGTGCATATTGCACTCTGCAGCATCTCAGAGCTTTAGAATCTTGTGGGATTGAATTCTAGACATCCCCTCATTTTTAAATTTGTCTTTAAAGCAGAGAAAATTAAATCATAACATTTTGTTTTCAACTGTTTATCTTGGTGGAGTTTTTTTTCTTCGTACTGGGAGGAGAGTATTCTTCTGCATTATTAAAGATATCTGGGTCCCAAAAACTCCCTGTATCACACAGCAGGGCTGGATAGACCTTTGTTCTATAGACTCTCAGCTGGAAGGTATTACATCTTTCATGACTGGTGAGATCAGGCAGAGAGGTGGAGGTGATCAAAAGTGTGAATGAATTAAAGATTCCCAAAGGAATTAAGTCAAGAAAGGCTTAAAGTTGTTGAGGTGTAAAGATGCAGGAAGGATAAATGTGATTAAATAAAACTCCAGCACTCCTCTGAGATAAGTGAGATATTTTGTGAGGTAGAGGTTTTGCACAACCTCAAAGGATCCGCTCAGGTAATGCAGAAGCCATAAACGTGTAACTTGAGGAAGGCATTTCCCCTTAAAGAAGGGTTAAAAGGACAAATTTGAGTCAGGCTTGGCCCCTGGTATAGCTGCCATGTAGGTGTTTGTAAACAGTGAGCACTTAGCAGGATAAAGGAAGCATTCCTAAGAATATGGCTACATTAACAAAGAAAGGATGTGTGACTGTAATGCTGTGGTGAATCTTTGCAAAATCTTATTTTGTCAGCTGCTTGCAACATTTTGTAATGCATTTGCCAGCTCTGCGGTTTGTGCTGATGAGCAGCACTGCAGCCCCACATAGGCTTGGTGTGAATGAGGCTGGGAAACCATCCCTGAACCACCATAACAACTTGTGGTTTCTTTCTGAGGGGACTTGGTGTATCTTTCTGGAGCATCTGCCATAAGCTCATTAAGCTCCATAGCTCAGTATGCCGGTTCTGCCTTGTTCTCTGAGCTTATATAAACACATCCAATTTTTTTTTTTTTTTTACTCATTGTTTGGGAAGAGAAGGCACATCACCTTGGAAATTTCTGCTTGGTTTCCAGTGGGGATACAAAATCTTCACCAACCCTGTGAATAAGGGGACTCTGGCATCTGTACCAACACCCTCTTAGTGGGGTTTATGTGTTCCTACATCTGCACAACAGCTTGTTTGGCCTCACAGACTCCCCTGATCTTCCTTATCCAAGATGGGATTTAATCTGCCCCGGAAAACTCTTTTCTAATGCCCGGGTAGCTATCCAGCTACTGAGCTCTGGGATGAATCTAAAGTCCCAAGGGTTTGTATTAGCCATTTAAAGACTGACACATATCCTGAGGACACATGGGCCTGCAGTGTGGCTAACACATGCTAGGAGCAGCAGATCACGGCTAAGAATTTTGTATCAAGGCTTTAGTGCAAATATGTGTTAATAGATTTCTCAGTCATCCTTCTGTATGCATTGCCCAAGAGATTGCATCAGAAGCCTGGAGAAAACTTTACTGTGCAAAATAGGAGTTGTTAACTAGAAACAAAAGGAAATAGTCTGTACCCAACATTAAGATTGTTTTGATTATTTAAGCAGGTTGTGTCTAGGAAGCAATTTTCAGCTTCATTTAACATGCCAGTCAAAGAGGAAATTATGGGAGATAAATGCTGATACTGTCAAGCTTAACTGTCTGACTGAATTGGGGTCCAGGTGTCTATTTCATGACTTAGTTCTCAGTTAGCGAAGTGCATGTTCCTCCATGTAGGTTATTGGTTTGTTATGTATAGATCTTAAGCAATAGGAACATCAGCTCTCTCTCCCTGAGAAATAGTTTGCAGGAAAAAAATGCTTTATTAGTGATAAGCTGTATGCATCACAAGCTCTCTAAGAGTCTGATTTCCTCAACATGTCTTAAAGCAAAAGTACCTTTTTTATTTTTCCCTTTTGCAAAATGCCTGTGTCTGGCTGCACCCCTGGGAAATCTGTAGAGTGCTGTAAGTAAGGTTCTACAAGAAACGATCCAGTCACCTCCCAGGGGAGGAGCACTCTGCAGCAGCAGTGCAGCAAGGAAAGTGCAATTGAAATAAATGCATTATTAGCGCAGTTTTGTTGTGGAGCAGCAGCAGTTTTCCACTGAGAGTCAGAACCATTGCATTACATGTTGTTTGTTTATTTGTTCTTCCCAGTAACTGGCTCAAAAACCTCAATATCATCAGATTGTGATTACTGCAAAAAGCAGCAGCAAGAGGGATCTGGTTAATGAATGTGTTCCTTCTGTGCCTCTAAGTGCTGTTGGTTACTGCCCCGTTGCTGACATACTGTGCAGTACAGAAAGCCTTCCCTCCACTGGAAACCTCATGTAGCATTTATTATTTGTTCCGATTATTGCTGTTAAGATGTCCTTAAGTGTTGCAGCTGGTAGGTCTAATCAATATCAAAGCCCTGTTATGCTACTGATTGTGCAATGCACTGTAAGGGACAGGTCCTCAGCCAGTGAGCTCATAGGGTGGCAGGACTGGAGCAGTGACTGGACCAGCTTGATGCAACATGCAACTGGCAAAGCCAAGACTAGTGTACAGGTGTCTTGGAAAGCAAAGAGCTTCTGGTTTCTCATTCTGTCTTCTGCTTTTGGAGAATGTGGTCTGTTGCAGATGACCCAGTAAAATAAACAGGCCAAGGTAGGGAAATGAGCAAACTTCTGAGTTTTCATCCAGGAATGAGTCCAGAGCAAGCTGGAGGTTGAAAATTGTTTTTGCAGGAAAACTCAGCCAAATCATTGCAAATGTAAGCAAATGAATGAAAATCATTACATGTTTTCTGGCATGTTTCAAGTCTGTGATAGTACTCAGAATGCCAAGTTAATAAAACTTGTTAAAACTTTGCTCAGCTCTCAATTAAAAAAAAAAAAAAATCATGAGTTCAATTTGTTACTTGAAATTTTTCAAATAATACAGCTCAAAGTAGGGATCTAATAAGTATGAACCTGTTTTTTAAATGTATTCTTATATTCAGGTCTTCACTTGATAAATTAATTCAATAAATCACCATGTCATTGGATTTAGGTGGAAATACTGTTTTTCCTAAAGAGACTTCGGTGCCTTGGGACAGCTGGTGAGAGAATGAAGGGCACAGTTTATTTTTTCTTCTCTTCTTCCAGGTGCAGGTAGTGACATTGAAAGAAACAGATGGTCTCAGATCCCTGGACAGTCTATTAATACATGGCTCCATGCCAAAATTTTTGTTTTCTTTGATAAAGTGATGGCCTACATGACATCAGGCTTGCTGAATTCAGACAGGATTCACCTCTCTTAAAGGGGGAAGAGAGTCTTTAGTCAAAGGTTAGTGGGGCTTATTGATAGGGCCTTAAACTATGTGAAGCAGGGGAGGGGAATATCAGGTGTAACCATGATAAGGTGTGGGACAGAATGCCATAGTGCTCAGATCAAAGCTGATGCTTGCTCTGAGTTACAGGACTGTTGTTTCTCTGTTGAACTGTGAACCAAGTCTTGCACTGATGCTTAAGCAACACAACAGCTCGAGTTTTTCAGTGTAATTTTCAATTTTTTCTTGTAAGGAAGAAACAGCGAGGGAGGGAATCTTTTTCTTTGGATTTCTGGCTTAATTTGAAAAGACCACTTGAATTTCCTGATTTTATGCGGTGTTCTTGGAGGCACATTGCTCATGATCTTGTTCCTTTCATCTCATGGGTGGCTAGAGGGGTCAGATTGAGGAAATGCCAAATGTGCTGTTACAGGGAGGAGTGTAGTGAACACCCCTGCATCTGCTGCCTGTCCAGGGGAATTCCCTACAGCTGCACCTCTTCAATGCCAGTGTGCTACCAGGCAGTGAATTAGAGCTTTCTGATTAGGCTTTCAGTAAATATAATTAGCTCAAGTTCCCCCAAAGGGAAAGGCTTTCTCATTTTTCGGACAAGAAAGGCAGTGGGATTGTCTGTTAGACTGGACAATAAAATATTAGTTATTATTAGCTGCATTATTACATGCTTACCTGAGACTGGTCCTCACTACCTTGCACTGATATCAGCAGGCTTTTTGTAAGCAAGTAGACCTACTCAGGTCCATGTGACTGCTCCTGAGAGTAAGACTGCAAAATCTGATGTCAGCACTTTAATAAATTAAATATCACAAACAAAAATATGTTTCTTGTTTGCAGGTACTGATCCCATGTACCAGATCCATGTCAGTGGGGAAAAATGCCTGTCATTGAGCAAAAGTTCTAGTCAGCAAAGCACAAGGATTAATGATGGAAAATACTAGATGAATGAGCATTATAAAAACTGCCAAACCTCAGACTCCCATATCAGTTACATTTTACCTTACACATCCCCTTGGTGTAGCAGTAAATTATTAATGCTGAAAACTGTTATTTCATTCATGAATAATTGAATATGGCAGTGGATGGGTGATGGGGAGATAGTATACAGTGTAGGAACAAAGGCAAGATCCAAGAGGCTCTACAAGCTAAACAAGAAAAACCCTGGGTCATCTGTTGTGCATCTAGGAGGCAGGAATAGAATTGATGGATCTTGGAGCCCTTCAAAATGCCTGGCCTGTGCTGCTGAGTGCTACCAGAAGCAGTATCTGCAGAGAAAGTTTCAAGGAGTGGCATTTGAGTGTGAAGCTTCACAGGGAGGGTGTGTTTGTCTCTGCTCAATATTGCATAGCACTTTCTCTGCAAAGGGTCCAAAGGAGAAACTGTACTTGCCCCATCAAACATGGGAGCCAGAAGCAAAAGCTGCCTGAGCTCTGTAACAGAACCTGCCTCATATTACCAGGAGGGGAATCTGGAGTACCCTGGAGCTTTGCTTGAATGCGGTAAACTGCTCTCTGGAGAACACTTAAGTGTCCAGGTATCTCAAATGGATGCCTGGAGGTAAATGCCTCCAGACTGTTCTTTGAAATTCTTCCTGGTTCTCACTTTTGTTGTTTGCAGTCCTTTTATTTTCTGGAGCAGCTGAGGCAACAGAATCACCCTCCCTTCAGATACTCCTAAACATTGATGATGTCCCCTTTCAGTCATCTCTACTCAAGGTTCAAAAGGCCCAAATCTTTCAGCCTTTCCTCATAAGAGATGTTTCAGTTTCTTAATCATCTTTGTCCCTCTCCACTGAACTCACTCCAGGAGCTCCATGCCTTTTGTCCTGAGGAGCCCAGCACTGGACACAGCACTCTAGATGACACCTCACCAAGGTTGAGTAGAGGGGCAGGATCATTCCTCTCAACCTGCTGGCAATGCTCTTCCCAATGCACCCCAGGATACCATCGGCCTTCTTGACCACCAGGGCACAGCTGGCTTATGGACAGCCTGTTGTCCACCAGTACCCCCAGGTCCTTCTCCATGGAGCTGCTTCCCAGCAGGTTGGCCCCAGCCTGTGCTGGTGTGTGGGGTTATTCTGCTCCAGGACCCTGCATTTGCCTTTGCTGAATTTCAGGCGGTTCTTCTCTGCTCATCTCCAACATATTGAGGTCCCTCAGCAAGGCTGTGCAGGTATCTGTGGTATTGGCCGCTCCTCCCAGATTTGTGTCATCAGTGAACTTGCTGAGGAGGCATCTGCCTCTTCATCCAAGACATGGATAGACAACTTAAAAAATATTGGGCCCTGTGGGACTCCACTAGTGATGGGCCTCCAACTGGATCCTTTGCCACTGATTACAGTCCTCTGGGATCTGCTGTTCAGCCAGTTCTCAGTCCACCTCACTGTCCACTCATCCATCCATTCCTCACTTCCTTAGTTTTTCTGTGAGGTTGTTGTCAGAGAAAAGCCTTGTGTGTGTGTCAAAAACCTTGCTGGTGATCAGATAGACAATGTCCACTGCTCTCCCCTCATCCATCCAGGCAGCTGTTTCATCACAGAGGCAATCATATTGGTCAAGCATGATTTACCTTTTATAAATTCATGCTGACTGCACCTGATCACCTTCTTGCCATCCAGGCGGACAAACATGGCCTCCAGAATGAGACGCTCTATCAGCTTTCCAAGGAGGATCAGTTTACCAATGCCCACCACAATTCCAGCTGTAACATCTATGTTATAAATATAGCATTTCCTATAGAGCATTGAAGAGTATTTGATCTCTGAGGATGCAAAGCTGTGTTTAAAGTGCATTTGTTTGGAGCCTATGTGCATCTTGGAACAAGAGCACCACTATGTGAGCTGCAGGGCTGTCTCTAGGTCAGCCTTCCAGCCCAGTCACCAGGCTGGGATGTTGTTTTCAGTTTTCAGGCTTCACTATCTTTTTAGCAGTATCATGAAACACAGGGTAAATGACCAAGTTGCTGGGGTGATTTCTCTTTGTAGAAGTTTCATGGCTTAGTTATTCATTGCTAGCAGGGGTGGAAATGTCAAAGTGTAGGGGATGAAGGAAGGTTTCTCACTGTGGTATGCCAATTAATCGTTTCTGGACTGATCTGAGACCAAGGGTGTTTCAAGAATGGAAAGAAAATGAGGGAAAGGTTGGATTTGCCAGCGTATAATTTTTTTTGCCTGTGAAGCTTCTGATAGCTGTGCAGAATCTGCATTCAAACAACCAGGAGCCTGATTTTCATGTGCTGTTTATTTTAGTGTGATTACAGGGGAAATAGGGGGCCCACCTCACCTTATCCTTGCATAAAATGAGACCTTATCATGCATGTGTGCAAATAGAGAGGGGGGTTCTGGCAAAAACTGTTTTCTGGAGTGAGGGAAAAAGAGCCAAAATGCAGTTATTCAGTGTCTGCCTTCTTCCTGCTATTCTCTGAATACTTCTACCCCCTTGCTGTTGTTATTTCTTTGCTTGTGCTTACCAATATTGAGTAGGTATTTTGAGCAATGTCTAAACCCATTTTCTATTGCCTTTAACACAGAAATACCTTCTCTCCTAATTTTGCTGTCAAGGCACGAATCCCTTGACTACAGCACTGGAGAATATTATGTTGATGCTCTTAGCTTTGTTTGGCAGCATTTACACCTGGCTCAAGCTGGGCCATGCTGAGAGTTTTTTCCTGACATTGGGGATATCACTTATCCTGATGAAGGGGATGCATTTTGCTTAACTGGCAGTGTTCGTGGTATATGATTCCATTGCCTGTGAGTGACTCTAAACCACAGAGATGGGTTCATAAACAAGATATGGATGAGAAGACTAGCTGATGCCTTTTTTTTAATTTGCAGAGATATGGTGAAGCTAAGTAAATTAAATTATTCATTTATGCTAATTTTACATGCACACCAAATAATGCATGCCACTTTTGTACTTGATTGTAATATCTCTAATTTATGGCGATTATAATGTAAAATCAGCAATACTGTGAATTGAGTAATTGGTGGAAACTCCATGGCTCTCAAAGCAAAAGGAATCTGCCTCATAGTAAGGCTATCTTTAGAAATCAAAGAGTGGGGAAGGAAAGGCTAGCACATTCATGGCATAGTTAAAGATCTATTTGAGTCAGATCTATAAAGAGATAACTTGGAAGAGAGCAGGGTAAAATAAACCATCTGATTTTATAAGAAAGAAACAATCTGAAAAAAATTTGACTTAGCTGGACATAATTTAGGCCACATAAAGTTCTGTCCTGCTGCAGCAATAAAAAAAATTATATTTTTTTGTGGTTCTTGCCTTATATGTGTATGTTAGGAAGCAAGAGTCTGCTCTTGCTTAGTAAGAATCTATTTGTTTCCATGCAGTTGCTGCAATGCCATAAAAATGTATCAGATCAAAATAGCCTGCTTACCTGAACCTGATCTCCTCCTTCCTGACAATTAAAAGCCTCATTGAGACAAAGAGCTGCAGCTGAATGAGGCTGTGAGTGTGGTAGGTGTGAGGAATGACATCTCTTGCTAACACCGGTTGTGGACAGCATAAACAGCCAGATTTTATCTTTGGAATTACTTATCATATTGATAAAGGTTAGTTAAGTTCACTATCAGCATTTTTACGAAATATTTGATTGGAATTGTAATTTGTGCTTGCTAATTAGAAATCACATTGAAGCATCTTGTGACCTAGATATCAGGATAATTTGCATGCAGAGGCCTCTGCACCGGTAGTGTTGTAAACTGAATAATTTTAGATGCAGAAATAATAAAAATGTAGTTATTTCTGTTTGATGTCTTCCCCCTTCTCATGTTTTCTCCTCTTCAGAAATATAAGTATTAGTGATGCAAAAAAAATCTGAAAACTACCAGCACAATTCTGTGACAATTTTATTTCTAGACTGTTGCCACCTTAGTTAGACTACAAGTAAAAAGTGCATAGATCTGTGTTTATTAATAAAAATTGCACCACATTTTGAGGGCAGTAATCCCCAGTCCCCAAATTTTCCCTTCGTTTTTTATTTTAATGTGCTAGGTCAAACAATATTCAGAGTACCTATTCAAATCACTTATAAACATTTAGTGCAGAGACCCAGAAAATTCTGTTTCAGAAAAATGAAGGTCCTTGTAAATTACAAATTGGTTTTTCTGTCTGTAAAATGTTCAGATGCTTCAGCTTCCTCATAAAGACACGAGCTTGTGAAGAGGAACTGATGTTAGTTAGCATTCAGATGCTGCTCTGAGCTGCTCACACACATCTCAATGAGTTGCTTGACTATATGTGAGCAGACCACTTGGAAAGGGTTCCCACCTGCATCATGCTCTGGGCTGAAGAGCAGCAAGGGGTGATGGATGCGGTGTTGTATAGCCCAGCCTCTAAAAGATGGATCCTGGACACAGTCCAATCACAGGAAGGTCCCGTGGGAAAGCAAAAGCTGAGGTCATGGTGTGTGAGTCAGCTACAGACCAATGCTGGACTTTGTACATCAGTGTGGCCAAGTCACCATTACAGAGGAGATTGTCACAGATGCTGTATTTACCCCTGTGCAAAAAAGGGATTCCTCCTGGGAAGGCCTGAGGAATGGAATTGAGTCATTCTGCTGATGCTGTGTTTTGAAAGGTGGATGAGGAAGTTTGGGGGCAAAGTCCATCCTCTCAAGAAGCAGACTCTTTCACAGCTGCTAGTTTGCTTTGTTTCTCTCCTGAGATGGGAGGAAGAATTTGAGCTGATTTCCATCTGAGCTGAGTGGTGAAGAGCAGAGTGGGTGTTTATACTGTATCACTAAAGTTGTTTGTCCAGGTAGACACTGGATTCTTTAGTGTTAAAATAAGCCAGTCTCCTCCTGGCAGTCAGAGTTTACACGGTGCAGCTTTGGGAAGATTGGGAGAGAGGATTTTATGTGCTGTGGGATACCACATGCAGCTGCCTTAAATGGAGAGACTCTCTCTAGATGTGTGGACTTGCAGCTATAAAAAGTTCTTCTGGGATTTGCAGGGGAACTTTTGAATGAAGAAAAAAGTTTCGATATGCTTTATTTGAATCCTTAGTTCCAGTACCCATGCTATCATATCTTCCACCCCTCCACCTCTTCCCTACTAAAAAGTCTTTCTTTCATATCCTGAAATAGACCCAAGAGTCTTGGCAAAAGGAGAACCACCATCTGGTAGGCTGGATTCAGAGAAAGTTTCTCGTATTAATTTTTCTGGGGTGGAAATAAAAGTGCCCAAGGGTTTGATCCAGCTGTTCTGTTACCTTTTGATGATGCCCTGAAGTCTTATCTGAGCCCTTCTTACTATCTGCAGCACCTGGTTATAAGTATTAGGCAGGCAAATCTGCTACTGATTCTTTTATTTCTTTTCAGTAATCAGTAAAATGGTGCTAGAATACATTTGGGATGTTTGGAAAACAAGGCCCACTTAGGGCGATTCTCATCCTGGGAATGTTTGTAAAACCCCTGTCCTGATTTCCCGGTGTGTCTGTGACCTGTGTCTGCCTGATACAGGACAGAGGCCACGGCAAGATGATGGTCAGATTTTAGCTAGTGGCTAAATCTCAAGGCAGGGCTTTCACCGCCTTGTGGCAATCACTGCATGTCTCCCAAAGCCTGAAGATTACTTCTGCCACAATTAATTTGCATTTTACTGGTAAGGCCTGAATTAGATATTGTTCTCTGACTGCACAAGTCTCCAACTTTTTCCTTTGTCCTTTTATTGAGAGCTAAATAAAGCTGAATGTAGCTGCTGATTCATAAAAAGAACAGTTGCTTTTGGAAAATGTTAATATCTTGTGATAAAGCAGTCATTGCCATTTTATGATACCTGACAGAAATTACCCAGTTTCTTTGCACACAATTAAATGGAATTATCAGCCCATTAGGTTAGATGCATTTCACAGTAGGAAAATAAAACCTAATGTTTACTTATCGATGTTTAAATAAATTGTAATTATCATTCCATGACAGTCTTGTACTACTGTAATTAAGCTTTAAAATAAAGGGTAATTGGAATTAAGAGGGCTTATCTACATTTCATTTAGAAGTTATTGTTGAAGTCAGCTGTGGTAATGTGCAATAACTTTCAGAAAACAGCATTTACCTGTTTCTGCCATGGATTCCATAAAATGATGGTGGGACTCTAGAGAAGGAATTTGTGAACATCTCACTGAGAGAGCCACAAGGAGCCAGCTGCATATTTAGGGAAAATTCCTTGCACTGAGCACTGATGGTTTGTTTTCTTCCTTTTCTTGGATTTGAGTGTCTTTCGAGATTGAATGTCTTTTGAGACTGAGCTGAACTTCTTTGTTTTGCTCCTTTTCTTTGATTTCTGTTTCTTGCAAGAATAAGTCTTTCAGTTTTCAGGTTTTTTCCACCCAGTGTGGCAAATTGAATTATATGGATAGCTGGCTGTTTGATCCAGCAGGCTTTGCATACAAACCTTTGATTTGCCGAGGAAACTCAGGGCTAGGTGAACAAAAAGGGCCCAAATCTGCTGCTTGGAGACTTTTAATTTCCTAAATTTGATGCAGGCAACAGGACGTGGATCTTCAGGGGAATGAGTTTATATGTTCAATAGATATGGGGTGGGTGTGGGGAATGCCTCAGGGAGAGAAATCATCTCTCCCCTCAGCAGCAGCAATATAGTAACAGTAATGCATTAGCTGAGACAGCTCTTGGAACTAGTCCCTGAAAAAACGGTATGTCTGACTCTCAAATACCCATTAAAGACTTCCACAAAAGGATTTTAAAGGGGGTATGATCTCTTCTGAAAATGGATGATTCAGAAAACACTTGCAACGAACAGCCTTCTGCCAGAGGTATCAGTAAGTGGGGCATTCATGTTCCCACCAGCAAAGGGAAGTTCAAGCATGACAAAAGCTGCAGCCTCTGGCTGCTTAGGTAAAAGTGCTTCCTTTGAGACTGTGCCACACATCAGGAAAGACTGTGATCAAATCTTTTCTGCAGAATTTTTTGGGTTTTTTAAAGTATTCATCTTTTTTGAAGGCTTAGGAAGGCTTACTGTTTAGGATTTTTTAAATTTCATTTGGATATTGGGAATATTTTGCATAAGCAAAAGAAAGCAGCCATTCATGTACATCAGTCATTTTTTTGAAGCTGTTTGTCCTGGTGGATTTGGGGTTGGTCTTGTTTCCTTCCTTAAATTGCTCTATGTCAAGAATCTAAACTGCCTAATTAAAGGCAATATTTGTTTGAGTTTCTCCCCAGGCCCTTAAATTCACCAAGGAAGGGGACAAGTCCATAGCCTCACAAGCAAAATGCATTTCCCACAGGATAAGCTCCTTTGGTTTAGCTTTTTATTGCACATGAACACTGATGACGTTGGAGCAGCATTGCATGTAGACTTTTTTCCTTGTTCTCTTCCCACTGTGAGTAGGATAAATTTTCCTTTTCCTCATGCCTACCTCCTCCTCCTTGAGTCTGTGGGACTCCTGACACACTGTCAGGGCACAGTAGGAAAGGTCCAAGTACCAAGTATCAAGCACCTTGAAAATCTCACATATTTAGCTGTTAGTGTCTCAGAAGCCTGACAGAGGCCACCTTAGCTGATGGATGCACTCCCTCACACCTTGAGATCTCATGGTCTCATCCCATTTTGTGAGAATAGCCAGGAAGATACTTCCTGCTCTGTAGTTACCCACAGTAATATCTTATTTTGAGAGGGACAGCCTATGCCAGAATGTGTCAGGACTGAGAAAGCACTGCACACTGGATAGGGGTTAAAGTTAGATTTAATTGCCCAGATTGGTATCAGGTTTTGTCTCATTGTTAGCTACTAGTATTTCTCACAAGGCCACATAATTTTAGGGAGACACTTTAAACTATATCCTTAAGACCTATATTTTAATTTGGTAGTGTCCTTGGAACTCTTCTTATGAAGTAGAGTCTGTAAACATTCAAAGTGTTCTGAGATAAAACTTATAAAGGAACTTGTTTCTTAAAAATATTTTGAGAAATGTGGCTTTTTAATATTGAGGGAGAGCTTTTTGAAAAGTTCAAAGCTGAATCTTTTTTTTTTTTTTCTTAGAGTGTTTAAATGCATTTCGGGTAAAGCTCATCTTCAGCTTAAATATAATTTAAGAATGTAGAGTGAAGACAGACATTCAGGACTAGCAACTATGTCACTTTGAAAACTAATTAGGGAACAAATCAAGCTAGAAGATCATATTAGTTATGCAGTACTGCTGTGAAATTTTTTTTCTTAAGGAAAGTAAACACATGAAACTATTAGTCAGCTGGGATAAATCAGATTTGTTCCTGTTACTATGGATTTATACTAGCTGTGGATTTACTTTGACTTCTGGGTGGTGCAATTCAAAAATATTCCTTTCTGATTACCTTGAGATTTTTTTTTAATTTTGCATATTTTAGAGGCAGTCAAACTTGCAGTCTTGCCATTGCAATTAAAGAACATGAGTAGGCTTGGAAGAGAATTTTCACTTTTTTTTAATAGATATTATGAGACTGGAATGACAGGAATTAACTAACTTCTTGAGTTTAATGTGGTAAGAATTTTAAATTTTAGCAGTTGGTCTTTGATATTTATAATAGTCAGGATATTTTGGTTTTGGTAGTATCAGGCAAATCTAGGGTTTGTTTCATCATTTTCAATATGTGTAAATTAGAACATCTGACCAGACTTTAATCCCAGTTAATACCAGACAGGAGCCTGTTCATGAAGTGATGACTAGAATTCCAAATATTCAGAAGTGATTTTTAATGATTTTCCTTAAACTATTTCTTAGTGTATTCACAGAATTCTGATCTTGTTTCCCTCTCTCTCTCTTTTTTCTTTTTTTTTTTTTTTAATATAAAGGGAAAAACAGTACCTAGATTAATCAAATTAAAAAAGAAGGTGTCATCTCACAACAAAGTTATATTAAATTTTAACATTTAAGGTACAAATGCCTCTGCAGCCAGCCAGATCTGGAAGCTTTAGTTTGATGTGCTAAGCTAACATAATTGAGTGTGGTTAACAGATCCACTGAAGTTAAAAGTAAAGTTTCTATTGTTAGTGGGCTTTGATCAGTAGTTGAAGAGGGGGGGATGTCAGACACATTGATCTCCATGTTAGCTCTATTCACAGTTAAATTAGTGGGTTGCACACAGTTTCCTGGGCCGGATCTGCAGTTTTGTGAGTTCTAAGTTAGTGCCTTGTGCTGTGTACTTTCAAAGACGAACATCAGAGAGAAACATGGATCATCCAGACAGCTTGCTGAAAAAGAAAAATTCTTCTTCGTAGAGTTGGTTGGCAAGAGGGGTGGCTGGGGGTGGGAGGTTTGTTAGTTACCAGCAGCTGCGTCCCTTTGGTGAGGAAGTTCTTGTGAGAGTTGTGTAGCTGTCGCTCTGCCTTCCCTCATGACCAATGCCTACCTCTTAGTACTGGAAGTTGAGCAACTTGTGGCATAAGATCTTTTTCCCATGAGTGAGGGCACAACAGGGTTCCTCTTGGTTGCTAACCCTCAGGATGTGCTTTGATTTCCTGAAGGGTAACAGACACACAGTCTGATACTCATCCACAATCTCAGCTGCACTTTAACAGGTTGGGGTTTTTGAAGGAGCATGCTGTAATACAAATGATAGATAAAAGAGTGTTGAAACAATAAAAGAAGTTTTAAAATTCCAGTGCTTGTTTGTACTCAGTTTGTGATCTTTACCTTGAGGAATAGATGACGTAACACTTCCATTTTAGCCTGAAGCAGTGGGGCGCAATCATGCTTTTTTATTCCACTATAAAATTTTACATTGGATACAGTTGACATTTTGGTGCAATGGACCATAAATTAATGCTGGTACGAGCTATAAAAGGAAGGACATTAGAATAATCAAGTGGCTACAGAACTAGTTGAGTGTGTGTCTACGGCACAGAATTTTTTGATTAGCTTACTTTTATGAGCCTGCTCTCTTCACTTTGTCTACATCCAACATACTTTAATTTCATTTTCTCTTCAAAGTAGCTCAAGGGATTGCTGAACCTCTTGAGTTACGGGATTTTTATGTCAACAGAAATTTAATTACTTCAGTGAAATGAATCACTGCAACCCATCTACAATAAATCTCCTCAATATAATCCAGAGAATATGTTTTTTGTTGAACCATAAGGTGTAATCTTTATCAGCATTTGTCTCTCTATTACTATGACCGTGTTAGAGATGTAGTTATTCACTTTTTTGTTTTGTTTTCCTCTGTGTAAGCTTTCACTGCCATTAGGCTCAATCTCTTCTGAAGGTAAGGACCTGTGCATGGCACATCTCCCACACTGAGGTTTGCATTTCACAGAGACACTGCTAGCACTCCTGAAAGTGACTTGCTCACACTGTGTTTGCCAATGTGAAGTAACTACTTTACACTGGAGCTGGCAGTTTTTCACCCTGTCAATTATTTAATCAATGTTAATAGCACATTGAATTACCTTAAATTGCTCCTATTTTAGGAATTAAGGCATGGACTTCTTTTTTTGTAGACTGTTTCCCACAGCATGAGCATTGGCCAGAGCTGGGGAGTAAGGGATTAAAATGACAGGAAGAAAGGCTTTTGCTCTGTACTACAGATGGAATGCAGTACTCTGCTCCATGTATGTTTTATCAATTTGACCTGTAAATTTGTTGATTCAAAATGAGTTCTATGTAGCAACAAGATAAGTTTTTGGTTTCTAGGTACTGAGACAAATAATTTATTTCTCAGGCATTAAATTTCACAGTTGCTGAAACAACCTGAGCAAGAGAAGTGTGGTTGTGGTCGGTGGTTGGTTGGTTGGTTGGTTGGTTGGTTGGTTGGTTGGTTGGTTGGTTGGGCTTTTCCTTAATCAGAGTTCAAAATGGAAAATAACACTGTGCAGGAGTCAGGAGTTCTTTTTTATTAGTAAGCTGGTGAGTAGATTTCTTTCCAGTACAAAAAGAGGAAAAATTACTTTCAGGTGGACAGTTAGTGTGAAAGCTTTAGTTTCCAATCAAGTTCCTAAGAATGGTTGTAACTGGGGAAAAAAAATCCTTTTCTTTTTTTCCCACAAGGAAGACCATGCTTGTTTTCCTTATAAGTTCCTTACTGAATGGTGGTCTCAAAGGAGTGAAACTGGTGGTCTTCAGGGAATTTTGCTCAAATATCTGCCATGGCATTACAACACTGATGTATTTCCAAGATGTCTTATGTCATGGTAATAACCTATAATTTGCTCTGAATCAAATTTGTTATCACTGTCCTATTTCTGTGTCAGTGCAGCCTTTCGATTTGTGATGATGTCTTGCCTTGTGTAACCCATCTAAATAATTTTCAGGTTTGATCCCTGTGATGTTGTTTTTCATTCTAAAAGAAAATATAATTTCTCTGTCAGAGTAAAGATGTATAAACTGGTGCTATGTAATTTGCTTTCATGTAGGAATTCACTTTCTTGTACCACACTTTGCAGCAAATATGCTCTTTACACTCAATGACCAACAGTCCTGTAAATATTATTGGAACTGTTATTGTATCTTTCCTTGCTTCCAGAGAGGTTTCCTTGTTTTGGTAGCTGCTTGCAGAGGTCAGTGGGATCAGCTATGGTTCAGAGATTCTCTGGATCTGAATTCTCTGCCATATTTGGCACGGAGAAATCACCTGGCAGTGAAGAGATCTGGGATATGCCATTTGTTCCAGAGGGTATTTTTCTATCCTGTTCACAACCTTCAGCAGTCAGGATGTATCACCTTTTCTGATTTACCAAAATATGGGCATTGATCTAATATCGACACCCAATGATGACGGACAAAGACTCTCTAACATTTTAGAGTTAGAAAGTGTATATTTATTCCAGCACTGGACAGCTGTGCGGGATAGCTCCCTAACACGCAGTGCAAGCTAATACAGAGTCTATTTATCTACAGAAGTTCTGAATATCCAAAATATAAATGCATATTTATAACATCGACACCTCCCATTCTCCGCTTTGCATGGTAATTAGCTTGAAAGTCATTAGGCATGCATGGTTTGTCTTTTGAATTGGGTTGGTGGTCTCTTTATTTGGGAGGTGGTCTTAGGGGATTAAATGGAACTAGTCTCCCTTGCTCTAACCTTTCTACCTTTCTGCTTTTTGACAATACAGATTACTCTTGGGGGAACTTCCAGTTCCTCTCTTCGTGACCTCTGAATAGGTTCTCAGATGCAGGAAATTAGTAATTGTCTACATTTCTTTAGATCTATTTATCAGTGTTTCTATTTCTCATTATAAGCACAGCGAAACAAATATAAAAGTGACAAGCATTCAGTTACTTAGCAATCAGTTACTTATGTCTTAAAAGCTTATTTCAGGTCTGGCTCTTCTTAACTAATTATTAACTTTTAATTGATTCCAGTCGGGCTTACTTCTATTTTAACTAATTTTGATGAAGCCAACCTTTAGCTAGAATCTTAATGTTTCTTTTAAAATCTATATTTCATTTCCAGTCAACATTTTCACAGAATCACGTAGAAATGCTTTCCTATATTTATCCTGAAACCGTTTTACTGCAGCTTACTCCTGTAACTTGCCTGCATCTTTAAGGATATGGAAGACAGAGGCCTTGGCATATTTTACATGTGGGTATTTTGCATTTAATGCTATCATACTTCCCCTCGAGATCTTTCCTTTTAGGTTATACTCTAAACTCATTCTGTCTTGTTGGTAGGTGCTGTTGTTTTCTAGACTTGAATTATTCAGAGTGTTCCCATCTGGATTTTGTTGAGCTGCTCCTTTGATTTTTTTCCGCCTAGTATGTTCGATTTGTCAAGATCCTTTTGGACTCAAATGCAGTTTTACAATGCAGATTATGTCCCTGCTAGTTCTATATGGTTGTCAGTGGTAAGAATTTGTTGCTATTGAATCATTCAGGTAGTTCATGGAACTACTGTCGTAAGTCAAACCCTGTGGTGAATAAACACAAAAGCATCTGACTCTAAGAATAGGGTTACCTGCTTCTTTTTATCTCTAGGTGAATGTTACATGTTTGAAATCGTGCAACTTAGGTAAAAATGAGTTGGGGGGAGGGGTGATTTTTTTTTTACTATTTATATTTCCCTCTTTTTCCCATCCTGTCAGTCCTTATGCTTCCATAGAAATGCTTCTTAACAACTGCCAAGCAACTCATTTTCAGCCCATCAAGATAAAAATGCTACCAGAGCAGTTCAAACTTGCTCTTAGGTTTTAAATAGGACTGACAGAGCAATTAATTATTGCTATTCCTAATGACACCAGAGTTACAGAACATTTAGTGTGCTTTACTTGCATACAGAGAAGGAAATAAAAGGCTCCTTTTGACCCAAGAACAAGACAAAAGAAATATGAAGAGAGGGAAGTGATATGACAGTCTGAAATGAGTCTCCAAGACCTTTTCATAAACTTCTGCTGTACTGTCGTGGTGGGATGAGTCATGTGAGGCCATCAGCAAGCTAGCGGATGGTTTGTTTTAATTAAGGATTCTTTTGGTACAGACATATTATATTACATTTTAGATAGGTAGATATTTGCTGAAGCTTACATGCACACTAAATAGGTATGAACGTAAGTCCTTGGTTTCTGTCCCCACTGCCTATTGGTTCATAAGACTGTCAGCCCTCAGTTACAGAACTACAGCTTTTTCTCTCAAGCAGCTGTAGCTTGTCTTGCTGTGACCCTGCTTGATCCCTCTAGCTGGCTTCAGGCAGTATTTTGAAATCTGCTTTTTAAAGCGAATAGCACAGCAGCCATTTGTGGGCACATATTGGAATGGTTCTTTGCTCATCTTCTGCTCTGCTTGCCAAGAATCACATTGAAACTAAGCTTATTAATATAAAGTAATTTACTGCATGTCCACCGTTCTCAATCTTTCCAAAATGCACGCTCTGTCATTGTCCAATACCTTTGCTGTTTAAAAGTGCCTGCAAGATACCAACAAAGATTGCTGCTGTTACAACCCAGATCCTCACTTGCTGTAAATCACTGCAGTTAATAGAGCAATACCAATTTCTCCAAGAAATGATGAAAATACAATTTTCCAACAGAAACTGCTTCTTCAACAAGATCAAAACATTTTGTGGAACAAACCGACTTCAATCAAACTCCATTTATAAAGGAAATCAAAGTGAAGTAGCCTTTTACCTCATTAAAAGATAGCTTTTTGATTTTTTACTTTGAAGTTTAGGTGAGGAATTAGAATATGATATTTTTAAACATGTTCAATTTTAATTTATTAAATGAAGTATTTGCACAAATGTGTATTTTAAAGGATATTTTGACAGTTGGCTGTTCATTCAGATGCTGAATTAAGTTCATGAATGATGTGAATTCCTGCACATCTGAGGACTTTTGCTAGGCATTCAGGGATGCAGATCAGAAGCCATTATCACTGATGACTTCTTGGTATTTTTAAATATAGCCAATGAACTATTAAGAATGGAGAAGCAATTCTTCCCTAAGGTAGGGATGGTCCCTATGGTATCTTATAATGAGGAAAGTGTCGGAAATTGTGCATTTCATGCAATTTAAGGCGTACTTGCATACCCATGCCTAAATGACTTCACATTTATGGATTAAAATGATGCAAGATTCCTTTCAGATTTATTTCTGTATAATATAAACACACAACATGATAATAATGTCTTTAAGTACAGGTAATGAAACTTTATTGGCCTGTGATAGCTATGTCAATAAAAATGTGAAGGGTGTGCAGCTGTTCTGAAATAAGCTTTGAATTGTGTGTGGCAATGGAGTTATTGCCATCTTTGCTGGATAACAACACCCACTGTAGAATCAACGGAGCTTTGTGGAAATGAGCAGGAAGTTGAAACTCTTGCTCAAGATTTCCTACTTTGCTGTGAAAGTGTGCACATTATTTTGGAAGAGAAGGGAGCATACTGGCTGTGAAACTGTGGTTTAGCCAAGTGGATGATGGGGAAGGTAAGAGGCAAACTAAAGGAAAACCTCCTGGGAGAGTATTTGCTGGAGACTGCTCGCACTAAGGCCAAGGAGGTGTTTGGTTTCAGTGCTTCCCTGGAACTGAAATTCCAATGATGAAATGCGTGAGTAGGGTAGGCATCATGCCCATGTTCCTTTGTAAGAGCAGGCAGAGATACAGTTGTCTGGCCAAACTGGGACTTGCTGGCATTGACACCCCACGTACACTTGTACTGTAGCCAGGAATGGTCACGCTGTATGAAGCCTTGGAGACACCAGTGACGTTTGTGGTAGCTGCTCCTGCTATCCTTGGAGAAATACAATCTTAATCTATGATTAATTAAGAACACAAAGCAACTATGACTCCTCAGCTCTAGCTGATATATGATTGTAGTCCGCTGCATGTGCCTATAAATCTGACAGCCAAATAGTAAACAATAAATTCGGGTTATAAAATCAGGCAATGAATGCTTTGGTGTTGAGCAATGCTTGGATCCCACATAGCATAGATGATTTGTGCATTACAAACAACTAATAATCACACATGCAACTTTTTGAAAATATCTTCTAACATAATGGAATATACATGCAACAATTTGATAATGTCTGTAACTTTGGACTGTGCTATTTGCCTGCGGTTTGGGTTCGTTTCTCTGTGTGGAGATGTGACTGCTCATCCTTCCAGGCTCTCCTTTTCTCTTGATTTGTACTCAGTCTGTACTCAAGTGTGGTATAGACTTTTCAGAGAGGACCACTGCTACTTTTCCACTCATGTTATTCCTTCTACTCTGTTCACCTGCTTCTGGATCTCTGGATTGCCTCAGTTGCACAGTTTTCTTTTGCTTTCATAACACCAGACTAGCTAACAATAGGAAAGGATCCAACCCAGAATGTAAGCAACACCATAGTGTAATGAGAGGTATAACAAGTTTCTTCAGAATTACCTTGGATGAATTTCAGATCAAATTGAATTGAAATTCTAGTGCTGAGTCATAGCCACACATAAGTCTGGCTGAAACTGGGTACCCTGAGAAATGAAGATGCAAGTCAGTGAGGCTCATTTCAGCGCTGAATTTCCATTAATCTTAAAGATACACAATTCATGCATTCTTTTTCAGGAAGGAAAGAAGTGGGTATATTTACACATATATTTGCAGTCACATTTTTTTACTTTTAAAGATACTGTGGAATTCAAGGTTCACAATACCAACCTGTTTTGCTAGCAAAACAAATTACTCAAGGGCCTTTTCACTGTAGGGAATTTTTCTTCCTGAAGAGAACAAATCTGTTTTCTTTCCAAGTACAAATTAAAGAACAGGAGTTGCATTACTGTTGGCAGATGAAAAGATGGCTTTTTCTGTGCTGTACGCTGATCAGGGTTTAGAGTATGAAACTGAAGTTACATCAATTGTTTTAACCAATTGCTAGGCAGAGCAGATTTTTCCCCAAAGTTACAGCTTTTTCATGAAGGAGAGCATAGTATCTGCTTTACAATTTAACTTTCATGTTTGGATACCAGAAAGATAACTGACTTCCTAGAAACTTTGCTAGACTTGGTAAGCAGCATAAAACCCCACTACCTCATTCTTTGTTTATATCCAGGTATAGCCTTTGGATATTATCCAGAGTTGTTAAGATTCCGAATATTTTAGCACATCTTTGCAATTTTTCCATCCCTTCAGGTTATAATATTCATTAAGACTCAGTTCATTAATTTACTACTGTCTGTGCTTTCTTTCTAAGTGGCAGCACTAATATTCACAGTTATCAGTTATTGTTTTCTTCCAAAGTATTTTGTTGTCTCAGCTTTGTACAAGCCAAACACTTTAATTGCTGCTTTTAATCTTTCAAAGTGCTCTGCAAAGATGAATTAATTAATCCTCATAACCCCCTTGTTGAGCAGGTACAGTTGCAGTGGGCTTAAATTTCAGGACTCTGTGCTTGCACTTGAGTGCCCAGTTATATCCCACATGGGTGTTGTACCAGGAATATGTCAGAGGATTTCAGGCATTGAGGTTCTCCAATTTCCAGTAATTTACTTGGAGGAATATAGAGGCTCTTGCTGCAGAGCTGAGCTAGCCTAAGGGAGATGTGTCCCAAAAGAACAGGGTCACTGTGGACAGTGGATGGAGGCAGTGATCTCTGTCTTAGAGCCCTTAAGGTTTAGGGTAATGTAGCGGTACCCTTTGCTGTGACATCAAATATTCTAAATTTAGTGCAACTCATGCCCCTGCAGGTCTCATTTGCTCATAGTGAGAAGCACATGCCTTCCCCCTGAGCTTCCCTGCCCATCATTTAGTTAGGGGCTGGACACCCTGGTCCTACACTGGCCAACCCCAGGGACTGAAAGGTTCACCTAGGTAATAAAAATCAATTTACATCAGCAAATGTCATGTCCCTTCCCTCTCAAAAGTAATGCTTGCACCCAAAGTCTGCTGGAGGAGCCTTCTACATGAAATGCTGTTTCTTGTCGAAAAGCAAATTGGAAGCAGTCATGTCTTATAAATCTTTAACTAAAAAGATAGGTTGTCAATTTTATCAAAGTTGCACTGCAGAATAGCCCTAAGCAGGAGTTTCTAAAACCCTACTTCATATTCTACAGATAAGGATAAATTATAAGCCTCCTTGCTATATATCTCTGAAATATAATGTACCTATGTCTGTAACACAGGCTATAAAATGGAAATGAGATAGCCAGCACTGCGGTGTTTTTCTGATGTACAGAGGTTATCCTAGTAATATATCTCAGAAACCTCCAGCAATATTTTAAAAGATCAGCAGTGTCAATTTGCATAATTTGCTATATAATCTTTTCATTTTTCCTAATGGCTGAGGAATGGTGAATAAAATTTCACACTATTCACAATAAGAACAAATAATTTAATGTGTGAAAATTCTGCTGTTATCTGTTACACAAGGATCAAGGTGAATATATTATATGTGTGACATTCAGAAACCTGTCAAAATTATCTTGGGCTTATACCTTGCATCTATAGTGGAGTCAAAACTGGAAATTATTTCATTACCTCTTTGTCAAACTGAATAGATATGGAAATTTTGTGGTTGACCTTTGACATTTTGTTAAATTTAATTAATTAGATTCGGTATTTAATGGTGTACTTAGCTTGGATTACTGCTGTGGCAAATGTATGCAAGTTCTTTATAATAAATGTTGGTTACTTAGTGTTTGGGTTCATAATTCAGTGGAATGCCAACCATGAGACCTTTACTTTTTTTAACTAGGTCTTCACCAGATTAAATCTGTTGGGCTTCAATTTTTACAAAGACTTGAGGTTTTCATTTTTTTCAACAGATGTATTTGGATAAAATATTTCAATTTTTCTGCGAAAGAGATTTTCTTCTTGGTTTTGTGGGGGGAGAATCAAATATTTGCAATACAATACAAATTTCAGATATAATTATCACTGATTTCAAATTCAATGTTCTGCTTTCTCAGTGAGTGAGAAAAAATTTCTTTCATTTTGAATGAAATTGTAACTGTCTGATTTGGGGTCAAAAAGTAGAAAATGCCATTTTGAAGGGAAAAGTCCATAGCTCCATTTTAAAACATAGCCACAAACTTCTGACTTGGGCTAGACTTTAGTCCTAAACTGAGAGAGATCAACCCCATGTTTTCTGTTAATATGCTAGGTGTCAGAAAACTCTAATCAGCCTCTCAACCAGGTAAATCTCCTCAATGCTTTCAGCTGCATTTGACCTATCAATATGACAGGGTATCTAATCCACAGATATTTCTTCTACATCTACCTCTCTGGAAATATTTGTTCAGCAAGTTTAACTTATTAACTGATTTTTCCCAGCTCTTGAAGGCTGATCAATTCCTTGCGTTCAAAGTATATAAATTCTCTCTCATACATCATCTTTTCATCTCATTGATCCCAATATTATAACTTTCCTCTGTGTGTGTTTCAGTGAAGGCTGTATTGAATGAGAACAGACCAATTTCAACCAGAGGTCTGTATTTTGTCTTTTTCACTCCTGTTTTGTGAGAGCTTTCGTAGCTGTTGTTGCCCTCAAGCTACTGCTGTGCTGCAGGGCAGATGTGCCTGGGTAGGTGTATTCCAGTTCTGCCCAAACAAGAGTCTAACATCTGACTGTGCAAATGTATTTGCTACAGAACTGTGTTCATTCTTGCATAGAGTTGCAAATTTGGAAACACTGTCAATCTCATTTTTGTATAGAGAGTGCTATAATTCATGATATATAAGGATATTGCAATTTTCTTCTTTTCCCAAAAGATCATTTTCACAAACTGAATCATGCTTGAGAAGATATATATTGGATATCTCCAGAGCAAACAAATATAGAATATAATATTTTTTCCTCCAAACAAATACAGAATTTTTTTTTCCTCTGGCTAACTATATTGACAAAGCCTTATCTGCTCCCTAATGAAGAGTTTTGGTGACTCAATTTATCCTTTAAAAAAAATTAACCTGCCTAACTGTTTTAATGCATTTATTAGTTTGTCTCACCCTGAGGTGGTATGAATACTAAAATGTGAAGGATGTGTTGATGTTCAGTCCTTGAAAAGTTGAAAAGTGTCCTCACACAGTTAAAATTTATTTTCCTTCTGTTTCATCTTAAAACCAGAGATTTGGCAAGTCTGTTCTGTAAGGTCCAATAAAGGAGTGAACCGAGACTGAAGGATCTTACTGCATCAGCAAAGTATCACCTGAATATTTAAAGTTCCTCTGGTTTAGCTTTGCTGTTATCTCAAACTGCTTTTTCAGGGAGCTTCTGCAGAAGGCTCAAGTGCAAGCACTGATTAAAATGAGAGAGAAGAATGCCCTAGCTTCTCTTCCTCATCCCAAAACAGTGGGGCTGGGCACCCATTACCACTTTCCCAGAAGTCTGAACATCATTTTTTCATTTATTTGATTCTCCTGGTTGGCTCTAAGCCAATCCTTTCAACTGTAAAGGAAGGGGTACTCTCACATCTCAAGGAGTGCACCTTGTGTGAATAGTGGTAGTGCTCAACATGTGCCCTGTTGCCTTGGTCTCCAGGAGGCCAGATCTGCATGTGCTGCTGTCTCATCATGCACAAAGTCCCCAGCTGTCATCATTTGTACCTAGTTGATGCTGTTATATCCAATATCATCTTGCATCTGCTCTGTGGGTGTTCAGTGCACAGTCACTAATTATTCCTTCAGCAGCATATGTAGCTGTTTCTGTGTCAGTGGTGTTTGCTTCTTACTTCTGGCCTCAAACGGTGGATGTGGAAAACAGTTTGTACTTCACTAAGACCTGTGGCTGATGATCTTGACTCTGACCCTGGTGTCAGTACTGCCACTGTTTACAGGAGATGATCCTGAGGTTTTAATTGCATGTGTCCTGCAAAAGCTTCTTAGTCCTGTGACCATACTCGTCTTGGCACTACCCACGTACAGGAAGGAGTCCCTAAGTGGGGTGAAATGTCTCCATTGTTGCTTTTAGAAGAATATAGGGTTTGACTTAAACATAATTTTTGTTAATGCTGTGTTTCATTTCATGAGGCAGAGCACATGGATATGTGCAGGGAAATCAGTGGACTTGTTCCATGTGAATGAGCACTTACTTGGCTTTTCCTTTGGAAAGTGATTTCCTTATTTGTGGAGACAGAATTGGAGTTTGGGAAATGAGCAGACACCTGTTGCGGTGGACCCCCTTCTTTTAAGCTGAGTGTGACTCTGAGCAGCAGACACCATGCTGTCTTACAAGTACAGGGGATGGAAGGGACAGGATGGTGCCCCTGCACAACGTGGGAAATTGGTCTGTATCTACATCTGTTCTGTTTCAGACCTCTTTCCTTGAAATTCATCAAGACTGGAATGTTTCCATTAGCTGAAGCCAAAAGTCTGTTGTTTGACTCACAGATGGGAAAATCTGGGGGACACCAACCTTCCAGAACTCCTAAAGCACATGTCAAAATCTTTGTGTGCCCGAGATTCATTCAGCTAATATCTGGTGTGAGCTGGAAAAGGGAACATGTAGTTGCTGGGTGGGACCAGCTTCCTGGAGGTCCCATCACCCTCTTGTGGAAAGGCACTGGCCCATTAGTAAGCCATGGAGGACACTGGATGCTGGACTGACCTGCCTCTTCTGACTCAGAGCTTCATTTGAGAGCAGCTTTCCAAGGACCTTCACAATGGTGGGCCATGTCAAATTCTCAGTCTGCTGAGAGCCGAATCTTGCACAGAGTTAGGGAGAAGAAGGCAGCTGGGAGGCACTAATAAAATGAGCAAACAGCTGCAAAGGCAAATTGATGGGGAGTAACGCAGGGAGGTGAGGAGATTTGGCATCGAGATTTTGGGCTAAGCTGGTAACGCTGGTAGATAGCTACTTCTGTGAGTCTGAACAGTTAGTTCGTGGATTTTGTCACAAGGTTTCTTGAAATTAATTGTATCTTTTGAATATAAAATATTCCCAGGAGCTTTTGGGGGCTGCTTTTTTCCTTTTGAATGCACTTCCATGATGCAGAGCGAGGCGTTAATGACCCATACATTGAAGAAATTCTTTCTTTGAGACTTTGGCTCTCAGGGATTTCTGTAAAACAAATGAGAGTGGCAGAGGAAGGAATGCATGGCAACCCAGTGAGCTTAGAAAACATTACCACTGTTATCTGTAGTGTAAGAGAACGTGTCATCTGCACTTTACCCCCTAACTGCAGAGAGCAAAGGCAAGTTAGGAGAAAGACAACTTCTAAAGTATTTGAAGGTTTGAAAAGATTTCAGTTAATTTGGCCAGAGTTTGTCTCAGCAGGTACAATACAGATCTAAGCAGTTAAGACTGGCTTTGTTAGAGATTTCATAAGGCAGGAGAAATGTAGAAAATGGATCCTGGCAAATTACCTAAGCCAAGTCTACAAAACCTAGCAAAATCTAATAGTAGAAGAATCTGAGACGGCTCAAGCCCTGCACAGATGGCCCTGCTCTGTGCAAGCATTAGTGCAATGCACAGATGCCAGGGAGAAGATACCACTACATTTGAAGTGTTATTCAGGAAACAGGATGGTGCGCCAGGACAAGACAAATGGCCTGTCATCCTGAAAGGAAAGGGACACTTATTAGTTTGAAGTCGGACATAGGTTCAGAAGCCAACGTGGTGCCAGAAACCATGTTAGCATTGCAGAAGAAACTACAGATGGTTGAGAGAAAACAGTTAAAAGTCCAGGATGACAGCTGGGTTCTGGCCTCTGCTTTAGAAATACATGAACCAAATGTGTGGCTAACAAGATGAAACAGATACAGTTTGGAAAAGCATCTGAGAGTGGATCACCCTGTGGGTTAGAAGCAAAAGAGGTCCTTGGTTACATACCGAAAATGCTGCTTTTGCAAGAGTAGAGATTCACATATCTGTTTCCTTGAAGATGTGTTCAGACACCCTTCATCAACTTTTCTGCACTCTGCCAGAGTCTGAACAAATCTGCCTGGGGATCGAGATGCATTTGAATTGTCAACCTTTGGCTCAGAGTGATTATGAGAACTCTTGCCACAACATGCAGATTTTTTTTCCTCATTAATCAATGACTCCATCAATACAGCCAAGATGTAGTATTTCCAGACTAGGAAATACTTCCAGAGGCAGCTACTCACTCAGGAGTGTGTGATTGAGTATTTTCACACATCCCCACTTTATCATGGGAGAGGAAATATGGAACAATCACCAAACTCCTGTGTGTTCACCTGTTCACCTGCGTGAGCTCTATGTCTATCAGTATGTTTCTATTTCAACTTTGCCTTATATTAACATGCTTTTTGGTTGTTTAATCTTTCCAAGTTTATGTTTGTGACAGATAAGGAGCCGTTGAAATGAAAGCTATAGAGATGGAGATGGAGTGATGTAAAAATAAGTTTTATTTCAGTTCATCAAGTTTCAGTTTGGGTGCTGCACTCATGCTCTTGCTAAATCAACAGGAATCACACTGTTCCTTGGCATTTGGTGAAAGCAGCATTTAATTGAAGACCCAAGCAGTAGTTACAGATGAATACTATTCCTCATTTTACTTCTGGACACTTTAATCAACCTGCCTGCATGTTGGGATCAATCAGTTTCAGCAGTTCTGTTCATTCATCTTTGTCCTGCCATTCATCTGATGGCAGCAAGGAGAACACTGTGTAATTGAATTTAGTTGAAATCTAATAAAAGGAAAAAGCGTGACAAGCCACCTATAATCAGCTTGATTCTGAATTTTCAGAACAAGCATTAGCTTTGTATTTCCAGGAGGAATATGTCGGGGTCCCGCAGAGCTTCAGTGAGAAAGCTGGCAAAGAGAGTGAAAAACTGGAGATGTGGAGTCTGTTTTGTGGTTTGGTTGAGGATTTTTCACCATTTATACTCATTTAAAATAGAAACTATGACATCTTGCTTGCTTTCACTCAGTTTCTACACTGTTTGCTTAATTTAGAAAGGAAATCCACAACCTTTTCCTTTGTGTAAGAGGTAAAAAATGGCATTTTGTGATGTGTGTGTGCATGTATTCGGTTTTTTAAGGCTAATGTAACAAATCATAGAGATAAAATCTCAAAATATTTTTACTAAAGCAGATATAGGTCTGGATTTTAAATTTTTCTAAAGTGCTCAGCGTTTGATCTGCATTTCTACAAGGGCTCCCTTAGAAACAATTGCAGTACTGTCATGTTCATGGAGTTACTGCTTTTTTTGAAAGCAGGGTATTAACCACTTGGGTTTAACATGCTGTAAGTTATGTATGTTGTTTTTAGAATTTCAGCTGATCCAACTTGACTGAGTATTCCCATGGAGTGGTGGCTTTTTTAAGTCTTTTACCATTGCAGATCTTTCTGACAGAATTGGAGGACATCACTATAAAGAGAAACCAACTTAGGAATACTCAAAGGATTTCCCACTGCCTGCAAATTCTTTATTTTTGGTAGTAGCTTTACACATGAATTGCAAAATGTATTCATATTCTGAAATAAGGGAGGTAAAGTTGGGGAAGGAAAGGTCTCTATATACATATGTATGTGAAGGGATTGCAAAATAGTCCATCAAGGACCTATTACAAGGGCTTATAGCATGTTACTCAAATAGGATATTTAATAAGATATCTCTTTTCTTGGAGTGTTATTGCAATACATTGCCAAGCTCTCACATAGTTAAGCTCCTGGGAAGTGCATGTGTGACCATTTTTTTAGATGAAATTTGAGGGGAATATGCATCAGGATACAATTCTAATTTTTTCCATAATATTTAGAGCCTACTTCCCTCCAAGACAGTAATAGTCACGATCCTGAGGTTGTAAGAGCATATAATGTGTCCTGATTACATATGTATAGTTTAAGCAAAGTGCTTCAAAAATATTAAGAGTTGGGGAGGGGAGTAATAAACCTATTCCTCCCATTTTTAAGAAAACTGGGAAATCTCTGCTTTTGCTGGGTTTTGACTGCTGTAGCTGTGTCACTGAATAAGAAATGGATATGCTCAGAATGCAGCATTTGGCTTTTTGATGATTTCAGATTATGATGTCAATGAGTGCTTTAATGTTTTACAGTTAAAAATGTCTGCACAGCCACCCACTGTGCAGCATTTAACCATGAGGTGGTGCACAGTTTTGAATTGAAGCTTCCCATATTTCATGCACCATGTTGGACTGGCATGTAGAGGAAATGGGTATAAAAATGTAGAAGATTAATTATGTCACAATACCATTTTTGCATGTTAAGGGACTACTTTACCAGTCTGTGGCCATGCCTGGCTACAGGAAAGGAGCAGCTCTGTATACAGCCATTTGTCACAGGCAAATGAGGAAAGCACAGTGACAGGGATGTATGCTGGGGGACTTGATCTCACTCTGCCTTTTTTCCAACCTGGCTGGAGATAAACAAGTTTTGGACTAAGGCTGTGCCCAAGCTAACAGGCCTCATTCAGCTTCTTTAATTCAATTACCCGGATTTCCCAGATCACTCAGCTCTCACAAGCCCTGTGCCTGTTGGACACCTTTCACAGCTGTCAGTCACTTCAGGTGGCTGGGAAGAGGACAGTAAGTTGTAGGCAACTCTTTTCTGTACCGAGACATGAGATTCTGAGATTCCAGTTTTTGTGAATCATTTGTGTTTTTAAAAACAAACACAAAAAGCTTCTCAAATAGCATCATGGGCACAGAGTTAATCTTCTCTCATGTTAACTAAAATTAATCGTAATTGATTGTTGGTTATTCTTGTTATTTCTCTTCTGTGAGAGTAACCAGTCCAAGCAAAAAGTATCCAAACCCTCTAACTGTGGTGTGAGATAAGTAAGAGCAGGAGATTACTACAGTAAGCAGTGCAGAGTGTGCTAATGAGGCCAATGCAATTAGCACAATAAATCATGGCCAAATCATAGCATGTGCTTGTGCCAAGAAGTTTAATGCATTTTTTCCTTTCATGTGAAAAAACTGTGGCAAGTGCCGGAGTAGAAACATGGCTTTATTTTGATTTTTATCTGAAAGTGTTTGGGTTTTTTCACTCTAAGTAAATAATCTCTAATTACAATGTACTTGTGTGTACTCTCCTTGCTGCTTTCTATTAGTGTATTTTTGAAATCACTGGGATGCCTGGAAATTACTCAAATAGAACATCCAGGACATTCTCATAGGCATAAATATTATGTGGGAATGAGGCTGCTAAATCTTCTTTATCCACTAAATTTGAAACACATATAGATTATATTCTGAGACAGAACATAATTTAAGGGGGATGTAACAACTCTCATTACATTCCCATTAGTCAGTAACATAAACCACTTTCTGGCTGTGGAAGACTTCACAAGAACAGGCTCTGGTATTGTATGCATGAGCTGTTATTCATGGTAGTGATTAATTCCTGTAGTTTCTGAGATATTCCGAATATGTACCCAACCTGTGCTGCCTCCAGTGTTACAAGTACCCACTGTTTTTACTTTTCTTTCCTCATAACTCACTGTAAAAAATTCAAATTTTCAGTATTTTTTTGGGGTGGCAGAGTTGTCCTCCAACAGCTAAAGGTATAATTGTCTACTGGTGAGAACAGGCTGCTCAAGACAGAGCATGTTCATTACAACAAAACTGATTTATTTTTATCTTACTGTAAGTTTTAGTGTATTGCAAGAAGGAAGGGATAAAAAATGTTTTTGAATGAGATTAGCTGAGTTATTGGCTGCTTCATCACAAGTGAAACTTCTTTTAAAAAAAGAAATTCTTCCATCTTCATTCTGCTGTACTGAGTATTTCATATATTACAACATTTGTCGAATTTTTACCAGGGCTTTTACAGTGTTTCTAGATATTCTACTGATAGCAGTAGAGTTTGCCCTCCACTTATTGTGTTCTTTTTTGCCAAATTTTACTAATTTTGAGGTATATTTTAAACCCTGAAAGGATCATTTCATTACCTAAATGCATCTGCTAACAAAGTACTCAGACATCTCCTCTGTAATGCAACTCAGTAGCAGAGAGGCTTTGTAGGCCTGGAGAGGAATTGGAAGTGGGTTCTTGATCCAGGTTCTTTGTCACTCTGTTTATCCATTTTACACTCAACTGTTACTGTTTCCTTAAATCTACACAGCAGAAGAGACTAGGGGCAGGAACATGGGACTTCTCCCCTTCTGAAAGGATTTATTTCATACTAGCAGCACTTATATGTAATATGCTCTCTGGAGAAAAATTTGGGCCCAGAAAGTTGGTGGGAGTTTAGCTCTGTTGCTCTCAAAAGGCCAAGATTTTGTTTTATCTCTTATGCTTTAATTTACTGTAAACAGCAAAGGCATTCTCGCTTACGGATGTGGGGAGGTCTAAATCATTGTAAGTCAGTGCAAACAGAGGAAAACTTTATATGCAGCCTGTCAACAGCAAATGTCAATGGAAGAGCATTAGTAATAAATGTCATGGTGTGCTCTAATTACCTCCTACAGCTCCGCTCCTTTAGGGTAGATGTTCTATCCATTGAGGTCATGCTGTGGTACATATTAATTAAATCTCTTCAGTGTTATCTGCTGTTTCTAGAAGGCAGCAAATGTAATGTGCAAAACAGTGGCTTATCTGGAAGGAAAAGAACACATCCCAGAGCAAGGAAATATCTTTATCTTCTTGAAACAGATATCATCTATTATTAAAGAAAACAAAATGGGTACCTGCTGGATTTTCTGCCCTTGTTAATAGCATAGTTTAAAAATATTGACTAGAAAGAGGAAAGGGAAATATTCTCTCACATGAAAGCACAAGGGCCATAATTGGGTAAACATGTGTTTCCATTAAAATTATGACCCTGCAGAACCAGTGGCTAGTGAAGAGAGGCATCCATAAGCATTGGAAAGAAATGCAGATACAAGCAGCTCTTTGCCCTTTGCTTGGAGAGATTCCATTTTATCTGATGGAGAAGCAAATTGTTCCAGTATGAAATACTAAAACCCACTAAAGTCAGCCAGTGAAAAAAATATGAGGCTTTCCTGTGATGCATGTGTCTGGTTCAGGTTTCTGGTACTCTTCTCATGTATATTAAGACTCACATAGCCATTTTCAACAGAGCTGTTTTTAAGAACTACTTTTGCGTTTTTATTTCAGCTCCAAAAATATATATCTGCACAGGCAAAACCACCTTTTTGCCAGTCAAGAAATAGGATCACTGCTTGATGACACAGTGGAAACAGTCTGAAAAAAGGGAGAATACACTTTGGGTTTGAGACAGCTTACTTGAGCAGCTTGTTCTAGGAGCAGGCAGTTGTTCAAGGTGGGTGAGAAAACCTCTATGGTTAATTAACAAATTTAGTATATTCCTAATAAAATGAGTTAGAAGCACTGCAGTCCAGTTTCTTTGGCTCTCTACTGTCAAGGCTCTTCTGCCTTGTTGATGAATTGAGATCAGTGTTCTGTGGCAGGGGGGAAAAAAAGGAATTTCCATTACACTCAATTATAATGTTCATCTAAATCATTAAATATGGACATTTTTTACTAAAGTTTGTTTGTGATTTTTAGGCTATGTCTGCAACACAAACACCAGTGGACAAATATTTGGAAGAACTCAGAGTAGTTAAGAACATAACTGTCAGGAAAGTTTAGGAACAAGTAATTCCTCTTGTTCCTAGATGTACACATATACTTTGAAACCTGGCTACTGTTTTAAGTTTTTAAGGGACTAATCATTTGGTCTGATAATTATCTGATTCCAAACATTTTGCATACATCATCTGATGAGACATAAAAATCTAGCTCTGTCAACAGCATGAATGTACCTCATACAAATTACAATACTTCTGGGTCCAGCCTGAGCTCCATTAGGCCCAGAAAATGTAACTTTGCTGTACCCTGGGTGGATCCCACCATCTCATGGGGATTTGATTTGTGAAAGTGCTGGACTACTGGTCGTCTTGAATGCTGAGGATCTCAGCCTTGACACACACAGAACTTCCCCCTTGTGTTCCCCCTGTGCTGGCTGAACACAGTGTGAGTGCACATGCCTCCAACATGGTCCTGGCAAGCCTGGGATTACTGTGCATGAGTTTGCACTGCAAGAGAAAGCTGTGACTGTTCCCTTCATCTTGGCAACCCTGGATCTTAGCCAGTGAGTATTCAGGGTAGAGAGAAAGCAATGCTTCAGAGGGGCTCAGCAGGGCTGCTGAGGCTGTGATAAGCCATTTGAGCCATCTCATATACCTGAAGAGGTGTTTTGATATTGAATAGCAACAGCTATTAGCATAAGTTATTACTTTAAGAGAGATACTTTGGTCTACTGCCAAGCAATTACAATAAGTAGTGTTTAACTAGGTGTTAACATGAAGGAGAATTTCTTTCTTCTCTGTTGTACAATTCAAGAGTTATCACATAAAGTTCAAAAGATGAAATGGAGAAAAAATAACTTGGTGGAAGAGGATCGCGTATCTCTGTTACCACCCAGCTCAAATCTCTTCCTCAGTCCTTTTCAAAAGTACAAGGACCAAGTTCCTAGATGAGTTCCTGGATTTAGATCCAAGTTGCTGTCCTGAACTTTTCTCTACTTTCGGTCAAATCCAACTTTTGGGATTTTGGAGGAGTGTGAACCTGGATACAGAGATTAATATCTAGCTGCTTTTGAATTAAAGTGCTTAGTCTAGATATGGAGTGCTGATGCAAACTTTTACTTCAGGCCTTTTTCTAGTTTAAAACGTTTTCAGATAGGACTTGTTTCTTTCCAAGGCAGAGAAGAAATGGGTCAGCCCTGGAGAAAGAGGATATTGTTTTCTCTGTATTTCATTTTTTTGCAATCTCTCTCAACTTATAAATAATTAGCTATGAATATGCTTGACAGCTTGTCTTCATCCTATGCCTAGGCAGAAGGCTCCTGCAGATAACCAACATGACTTGTGTGCCTTAATCTGTCTGCCTGAATATCCCTTACTGCAGAGATGTGCTTTAAAGGGTCTTGGAATTGCTCTGGTCTCTGCATACAATGCAGGCTTTCAAGCTCTGGGTCACTAGTAGGTCTCAGAGGCCATGGGCACCTTAGCCTCCCACTACTTGCTGCATTTCTTGATCAGGTAACAAGGAATTCTCGTGGTATTTACATGGAAAAGGAGATCTCATTACGGGAAGAGCAGAATATCTGGATATCTGTACTAGCTCTTGGCTGTAGTTCATCACTCATCTGTCTTCACCGGGTACTGGGGACTGGCATTGACCTTTCTCAGCAGACCTGAGGTGAAAAATTCACAGTAGAGAAGCTAAACAAAAAAAAAAAAATTGTTTTTTATTTTCAAGTGTGGACACAAATTCTCTCTCCATAGGGGATAGGTATGTTACAAGTAATTGGAGGTTTGCATCTGTTATTTGATATAAGACCTTCCCAAATAGTGGTTTTCTGCTGATTTCAAATAGTCATAAAGAAATTATTTTAATTAGCTAAAATAAATAGATCTTCCCATATATCTACCCAAATGTAGCTGTATGAGTGTAAGATTCTTTTCTGTTAACCTGAGGTAGTAGCAATAGACAAGAGCACCACACAAATTTACAGCATTCATGATGTTGCAGCTGTCCAAAGACATCTGCTCTTTTTATTACTGTACATCTTTTGGTGACGTGACAAATGATATAGCTAGGGCCATGGCACAGAACGATACCTGGATGTCAGCTCGCACCAAGATGAGAGCTACTTTCTGCCAACAAGTCATTAGAACATCAGTGTTCTAATCACAATCAGCAGTTGCCCACAAATTTACAAACATTGCTCTGTATTATGTCAAGTTGTGTCTCTGATATCACCGAGCCTAGTCCTCTTCCTCACCCACCTGAAACATCCCACTGCCCAGCTGGGTCTCCACCAGCACTTCCTTTGGGAAGAAAATGGTAACAAATGAAATTCAAATCCAGTGAATTATTCCAACAGCGTGGGTGAATATGAGTTAGGGCCCGAGACTTGCTTTAGGTTGCAGCAGTGTTTTCAGTAGCATGCAGCCCCCTGTTTGCTTAGCTAGGAAACCACCTTGCACTCAGGGACACAGTTAGAGTTATACATTGAGGGAAGTGCAGCCAAACTGAGCTGAGTATTAACTCTAGCTCTAACATGATCTTACAGAGAATCTTGAGGAAGTAATTTTGCCTCAGTTATGAGTAATTCTGGACCTGTGTTTTTCTTAATGTGCTCCAAGTTGATTTCACTCTCCAGCATTAATCTGGAAAATTCTTTTCAGCCATGCAAACAGCTAAGTTGTTAAATCACTTAAAAAAAGAAAAAAAAAGCAGAAGTGCAATGCTGATGTGAAATAAAATTTTGTGGTAATTCTTAAGAGACAAATATTCCATTTGGTTGGAACTCCAGTTGCTTATGTTCTCTTCCTAAATTTGTCATCTGCTGTCACGTGGCACTCCCCTGTCAGGTATCCAAAAAACTGCAGCCCTTGCCTTGGGACAGACTTGGTTCAGTAGCATGGCTGTGAAGGGATGGAGTCTTGAGAAAGAAGTGCTGGAAGCACTTTACCATGGCCACCACAGCTTTCTGCTCAGTTCCTGCTGTCTAGCTCTAAAACAATACCTGCATGGCATGTTTCCTCTTCTCCCGCTTTGCCTTTTTGCTCATTGTTCCTTATTATGTGTTTATAGACTGCCTGAAAGCAGTGGAAAGCTCTGTGCTTGGTGCTAGAGTAGCACACATCATCTTACAGATGAAGTTCTAAAATCTTTGTGCTTGCCAGGCTTCACCTAGATTTTACGGTACATATAGCAATTTTTAAATGCTGCTTGTGGAGGTTCCCATTTGAAGGACAAGGTTAATAAACAACTGGTTCATTACACACTTTGAGATAACACAGCTGGTTTTACAGTCATACAGTTTGATTCAGTGTGCCTGGAAAATGCTGAGGTTCTTAAAGGCACTCCAGGTACGGTGATTCTTGAGTTATTCACATTTTCAGCTCTGAGGCAGTCTTGCAGGAGGAATATCCACACTTCGGTCATTAAGTAAATCTTCAGGCAACTAAGTGATCTTCTGCAATCTTCAAAAAGCCTGAGGTCAGAAATCATCCTGAAATCTCCTAGATTTCCAGAAATGCCACAGAAAATTGAATGCAAAAGCCTTTCTGAATATCAGGTTGTCTTTAGCGATCATATTTTGAAAAAAAATTGCCTCAGCTTTGCTCTCCCCAATAATTCAGAGAGTTTCTTCATTATATAGCACTGATTATGTTTATGACACTAAGTTTTTAACAATCTCCTTGCCCTTCCATTTTCCTAAGTATTGATTTTTTTTATTTTTTACATGGAAGAAGGGAAGGAGGAGAAAGGTCTTTTGAAAAATAGAGTTATATTCAACACTACTTTGAAAAACTGTCACTTGAAAAAAGCATAAACATTCTCAGTATTTGTTATGATTTAGCAGAGTTCTAACAATAGCATAAGAGCAGATTCATAAAAGGGAGTATTTTTCTTCTTTGATAGAGAACAAAGTGCACTTATAGAAAGGAGGCTCATTTGTACTGGGCACTGTGGTTCTGACAGATTAGTAATAAAGCTGCAGAATTTTTCCTTTGAAATCTGTGCTTCAGGAAGATTTATGGTGAGGCAGAAAACTCCATTTGATTCTGCTCAAAATTTTGGGCATGAAAAGCTTAAGTTTAAAATTCTTTTGAAGAGAGTCCAAAGTAATAGAAAAGATAATTTTGAAGGAGCTGTGGCTTAAAAAACTATTTGTTTCACAGTTAGGAGCTCTGCAATGAATTTTATGAGTTTCACAAGAGCAGTAATGTAGTTCTTCTGCAATGGCTTAAGGCCAAATACTTGCCACTCCTTTCAGGAAAGTGATTTACAACGAGCTTGTGCCTTTAAATAAGACAGTTTGACTTCTCTCTGGAATCTTTTCTGTCAAAGCCAGTCATTGCCAGTCTTCAAGTGACCCACAGTATATTTCTTTAATCGGCTACCTTTTGGATTAGATATTTTCTTTTTGAGGTTTTGTTATCTCCTTGACAACCTTAACAGTATAAAAGTGTAAAAGAACAACAACATTTTAAAATAGAGGCCTTTAAATCTGGCTGGCTGGTTGTGTTATGTCTTTTTGCTTGGTTTATGACTGTTGAGAAATTGCAATGCAGATAAATATATTTTTCAGCTATCCTTTAAAGGAAGTAGCTCCTGCCAAACCATTTCCTTTAATCTCATTTATTAACAGTGGCTGAGTGTGCCATCCATGTATGCATTTGGAAACACTGTGCTATATTCAGATGATGAAAATATTCACCTCACCTCTGTGTGATAAGGATTGCAGCACACGTGCAGCAGAGTTTTTATTTAGAGTGGGAGCTGATTTCCTCAGGGCAGGGAATATCACAGTGGGATCTTTTCAGTGTAACTGTGTGACTAGTCCCTATGGTCTTTAGGAGACACGTTCTGCTAAACTTTAGATTCAAATCTCACTTCAGTTTTTATAGCCTTAAATACTTTTTGTAGCTTGGAACTAATTTTAAGTGATCTTTTCTCCAGTCTGAGTGCTGACAAGCCTTCATACTTGGAGATGGACAATATTTAGCCTTAAGGAATCATTTTCAGGATCTACATTTAGGATCAGGAAAATGGAATGATTCCTGGATAGTCACATCTCTCAAAGTTGTTCAATCTATTACTTCCATTTCTACTGTTTCAACTTTTCTGTTTCTAATTCATGTGTCCTCCAGGGTTTCCTTCACGCACCAAGGCTTATTTATTTATCTTTGTTTCCATTTACTGCTGTAATTTGGCATAATGAAGTATATTTCCAGTTGTGTACCGATTTTGTGCAAATTTATTTCCAGGTGTCTGCTAGAAAGCCAAGTACTACTTATAGTTATTATTTTGATGGACATCAGCATTTGAGTGTCAAGTAGCTGCTTACTTCATCTTGTAAGGAAGAATAAAGCACTCCGTAAAGCCTTTGGCATCACCCTTCCCACACTTTTCTCCCCTGTTGAGATTTCTCTTTTCCTGTACCCCAGGCTGTGATATGTAGGCACCCTTCTGTGCTAAGTTTCCTGGTGCACTTCATCCTACAGTGCTGTTTCTGGGAATGGCTCATTATTATCTCTGTGCTGAATGCCAGGATGCGTAAAGAAAGGACTTTATTTTTGGAAGGTAAGATCCAAATACACTTACAGTCACTCCCAATTCCTCTTGAGTGCTAGAGGCACCATTTCAAACTACCATAAAGGTTGAGAAATAAATATTTCTGCTTTGAAGCAAACCTGTCTGTGAAGCCAAACTAGGTCCTCAGATGCTTAAGTGCCATTTCCACTGGACAGTGGTGCCATCCTGCCTGGGAACACAAAGCAGAGTTTGGCATAACACAGTGGCTCAAGAATTAAGATTTTATGAATTGGCAGTTTAGTTCTTACTGCTTTTGTTTAGGGCAAGGCTTCAAAAAAAATAAGTAGCCATTGTGAGGCTTAAGAGTGACTTGGCTTTTCAAGAAGCAGAGGTTGTCTGTTGGGGAGATTTTAAAACCTTAGTTTATGATTTGAAATAAGTGGCCTGAATTTCATATATGTTACAACATACATTGCTTTTTGAAAGTCTTACCCTTCTCTTTCCTGCTGCTGTATTTGCTGTTCCTCACTATCCACATGGTATTAGCTTCCCAGCTATGAACACGACAGATCCCATGCCACTCACTGCTAGACTGGAGGCTAAACCTGCATGCAGCCACAGACATAGCCATAACACAAAGCATACTTAGATTTAAGAACTCAGCCTGTGCTCTACTGCTCCTACCATTCTCACAGAAGTCTTTCATTAGAGAAAGCTCACCTTGTTGGTTGTGCTGCTGGACTTGAAGCTCCAGAATCTACCACAAAAATGAGCTGGGTACATCTGACATCCCATTTCGCCTCTCCTGGCTTAGTTTCCCCCTCCTGCAAGGGGGTCCCAGGGTGATCTTTGGACACTCTGCAAATAGGCTGGGCATCAGGACCTCCTGCAACCTGCAGAGCTGGTCAAATGGGCTTGGCTGGATGAGCTCACATTAAATTAACAGATTGGACCTTGCTGATGGAGACATGCCTTTTCCTTCATCTGTAAATTATGAATGGTGATGGTTTGGGCAGCATTTCTCCTGAGTGAAAGCACTACCAGCTCAGTATTATGACTCACCAAGCAGCACATTCCTATAATGGTAGGCTTTTAAAATATTTTATGGGGTATTTGTATGGGATGGAGTAAGACTAAATAGAATTGCATAGAGCATTTTCCAAAAAATTTGCTATATACCTCTAACAGGGCAAGTCTCATTGCAGACTAATTAAAGAGATCTTGCTGAAATGAAATTTGTCTTTATTGCTCTCACTTGAATAGTTTGGAATATAGCAGTATAAGCAGACCAAAGGATTTCTTAATCTTAAAATATAGTAGAAGTATTTGATTATATTTCCCACTCTTTAACTAAAAAAGACAACATTGTACAAGATAAAATCACCAAGGACCATCTTTCAAAGCAGATCCAATATTTGGAAACAAACTCTCCAGGCAGACACCACTCTTTATGTCGCCTCCACATGGTAGGCACTTTCTCTGCAGGGGTCAGCACCCTCCTGCAGCTCTGATGAGCACCCGGTGCTGTAAGTTCAGTGGTAGCTGTCACTGTGAGAGGGTTTGAACCCCTTCCATGTGAAGTCTGAAGCTGTGGCAATATCCTTGTGCTAAGAGAGAAGTAAGAGATTGTACTTGTCTTTAAATAGATTAGTTGCAGAGCTCTTCCAGCTTCTTCCTGTCTCCAGACTTTCCCAACTGCCCAGGTTCTGTCAGGAGCAAAAATAACAGATGCCATAATCTTCATCTGCAGGCCAGAGAACACATCTTCATGTCTTCTGGATTTTTTTTTATTTTTCATCTTGCCTCCTGAAACTTGGAAGAACTAAGAAATATGTGTAGTAGAGGAGAAAAGAATATTTTTAACATGTATGATAATTGCAGTGTCTGCCTTGGTGTGTACTTCATTATATGCTGATATCTTATTCATTAAGAGCTTTATTACAAACACAGACATCTGACACTTTAATTGAAAGAAATGGAAAAGTTTGAAAATAGTTTTGTGCTCAACTCTTATGTAAAAATTACAAACAATTTCTCTTCCTGATATATAATGCTGATTTTTCATGCTGGAATGCTCTACCTGTGGAATTTCATCCTAGAGTGCATTTTAATAGCTGAGATCTTAACCCTTCCAAAGAAAAGCATATAATGGAAATTATGATAAACTGAAATTCCACCCTTAATTTGAGCTATGTTAGAAAGCCTAGGTATAACATTATTCTATTACTTTTTCCTTTTTGAAAATGACTATGTACTTCTGTCACTTGGCTTTATGCATATTCATATACCATTTAGTACTCTTTGCTCAGCTAGATGAGATATTCCCTAGGTAATCTAGCTCATTTATCTTCAGCAGTACAACTTGTGCTCAGCATTATTCACCAGTGGGGCCTGTTAGACTGGAATGGGTGATTTTTGTGCTTTAGCTGTAATGTGTATGATTTTTCAGTTGTAATAAATACTGAAAGCTTATATTTAGATGCAAGTGTATTTCCACATGATAAAGCCTTGCTTAGTTCATGAAATACCATCTGTAGAGCTTTACAGACTCTGTTCTCTGCTGCATTTTCCCCATGTATGCTGGTGTGACCACTGGTGTAGGAGTGATGGATAAGTGGTGTGATAGAATGAACCATCAAGTTCTGAATCCCCAAGTGCTTTCCAGCCTGTGGTGGTGAAAGTTCATAACTGGAAGACAGCAGTGCCTATGAGCTCCAGCTCAGCTGACTGAGCTGCCCAGGAACTTGGACATGCTTAGGGCTTCTCTGCCAGATTCTTGCACTGGCTGTGGAACAACTTGTGTGTTCTTTTGCCCACTAGCAAGTGGCCATGGAAGGAGGAAAGCAAGTATCAAGTCCTCCTTGAAACCTCCTTGATGGGAAATTGTCACTTTTGGGCTTTTAGATTATCAGTTTTAGATTATCAGACGTCACAGACTACTGAAGAATGTTGTTGTTCTTTAGCTTTAAACTTACAAATAATCAGTGACTTATGCCCAACAATTTTGGAACACTTGATTTTGATTTAGGCTGTTCCCTGCCACTTGCTAATAGAAAGAGAATGTTAGAAACGAGCTGTGTCCCTGCATTAGGAAAATATCCTCTGGATGTAAATGTCTCATCAGTGTAGGTCTGTCAACCTGCATTTCAAGAAAAATTGATGCTTTCTTTTCTCCTTCCCTTTAGGCAATTGTGAATCATTAAACGAGCCTCTTGTTTGTTTACTGTGGGGCTGACCTCATGGGAGCATGGATGCCACACATGATAGATTTATTGACGGATAATCATTTGTTTGGGGCTCTACCATGAAAAATGGTTTGACTTCATAAGTATCACCTTCAGAAATTATTTAGAGCCTTTTCTGTTTAAATTATGAATCTTTGCAGCAAGAAGAATCCTTGACAGAAGCTGTCTGTAGGAACAAGAAACCTTCTCATATATGAGTAGGATTAAACAAATAACATCCCCCAGATACATCTACATGGCCCAGGCACCCGTGTGGGCTCAGAACAAGCTGCTGCAATGTAAAATTATGAGCTGGTTTTTCTTCCCTTTTAAGTATGTTCATACCCTACATATCTCATATAAATACAGTATGGAAGTGGTTGCAAACCGCATACCCCCAGTACCTGGGCTGCAGAGCTCAGGGCTGCTTGCACAATACAGCTCAACGGTGAGTTAAATCAGGTAGGAAAAAAAGATAAAAAATAAGCAGACTTAGAAAATGTGAGCTTAATAGAGATGGAAATGAATGCTAGTAGTGGTCTGGTCTGGTACAGTCTCTGCAGAGTTAGTAGCACATGTACAATTCAGAGTAGCTTAGCTTGTCCTGATTACAAGACTCTGAAGACAAGCTTGATGCTTCATGAGTCACTAAAACCTGCTACTAATTGTCTCAGTCTGGAGGCCTCTTAGATAAACAGAAGGAAAGATCCTGCAGGTATTTTAATCGGTGTTCACAAAGCAGTCCTGTTGTGCTTCATGGATTTGATCCGAGCTGTTCTCAGTGCCGAGATGGGAGGTGGCAGTGCTGTTGCCACCTACGCTCTGTGGGCGCTGCAGCCTCTCAAGGAGCCCCAGCAGGCACCAGGGTTTTGAAGCAGCTGGAGCCATGCAGGGAAAAAGCATTCCCCTCCTTCTGGTCTAGGATCCCAGCAGTGTGCAGCAGGTGAGCAAGCAGGTGATGCAATGTGGGGGAAAACGCAGAACAGCAGGGAATGTACCATAGGCAGTTGCAAAAACAGTGGAGGAGTTAAATCCACATCAGTTAAAACCATAACTGGTACCTGACGGCAGTGCTTTCCCAGCTTTGAATGTAGGTTGCTTAAGAATGATAAAGAAGTTACCTCTCCCAAAACACTATTTGCTTTGGGGGGTGTTTTATGTCCTATAACATTTACTTGATCCATTATGAACAGCTCAAAGAAGTTTAATGCACACTGTACAGAAACTGCAGTGCTTAGGGGCATGATATGCTGATGATAATCCTGGCAGATAAAGGTAAGATTTGAATATCTGCCATTAGTTACTACAGTATTTTTGTTACAGTACATTTTCTCAATAAATGTATGTGAGAGAGCACTTTGTTTATCTTTCAGGCATGAATTGTTTTACAAGAGAGAGGTAAACTAAAATTAGCTAGAAATTAGGTAAATTATCGTGAAAACTGATGTTTAGCTGCTCCCTTTTGTTTCTTGCAGTACAGAGTGCTCTTGTGTCCAAATGATTATAGATTGATTCAGCTGTGCGTGAATAGGTCTCAGTGCTGTTAAAATAGAACTATATTTTTTGGCATTTGCAAATCATTGTGCATGTTCAAAGCATTTAAAACTATGAAAGTTTAGATTATGATCCACTGCATTTAGTTTCAGCCATGAGTCACGGGTAGCAAAGAAGACAAACGTTTTCCTCCATGTGTTAAAATTCTTGTTTGCCTCATAAATGGAAAAATTCTCATCAAATGACATTTATAGGTCTCTAGGGTTGTTGTGCTCAGGATAGCAAGTCTGACTGTAGTATCAAGAGTCAAGCCTGATTGTCCAAAATGTGAATTACAGTTTTATTTAAAGCAGAATCAAAGCAGAACTGGGTCAAATTCTTCCCGTTGAAAGTTGATTGAAAATGTGTTCCTGAATGTCTTCTACCCTTTGAAAATCTAACCTAGATACTGCATTTTAGGAATCATAACAAGTTCAACTTGTAGGGTTGGAGGCATGCAGTTTGAACATGTTATTTCCTATAGGACAATTTTATAGGCTGATATGATCCTTCACCATTCTGGAACAACCTGACTTCATGGTGATAAGCTACTTCACTCAGGTAATACCATAACGTTCCCTGTAATAGAAGTGTAAATCTGATGCTTGCTAATTTTTTTCTAATAGCAATTTTACACCTCCAAAGAGTTTATCTTAAGGCCAGTGGGCACAGCACTGAAATGTGGGGTCTGCCTTAGCTGTTAGGTTGCTGCAAGTGACTCATTTTTCTGTACTTGGACTTCTGCACCTGGCTGTGTTTCAAAAAGAAAGCAATGATTTTGGCATTCTCCATAAAGTGCTCTGGGAGTCGCCTATTAGTTAACGTTTTTCTATTTGCTTGCTGTCTCAAAATCTAATTTCTATAATGCAATCCATGCAACCTTGGAACTTTGGGAACTAGAAAAGAAACTATTGCAATAGTCACTTTTTCCTTGAAAACTGAGGTTTCATAAGAAAACAATGAGTTAATAAGTTACCCCTAAACTCTGAATTTATCTCCTTGGATTTCTGGCTAGCTTTATCTAATGTCGGTAATTTTCCTTTACAAAAACACCCACATTATATGCAGCTGCTTTAGGTTTGCTCTTGTGCTGACATATTTAAAGCAGGACACCTTTTCAAATGTGGACAGGCTCATTCTACTGAAAAATATACAAAGAAAATGGTGAAGACTACCTACGCCAAATTAATGAATTACATTATCAATGCCTTATGGAAAGAGCCATGAATCACATTACAGGATAAAGAATGAATTTCTCCCCTTTGCTTTTGAAAGAAAAAGCAATATATGGTCTGAAGTCTAGCTTTGATATTTCTCTCTACTTTTCTCCCTCTCAAAGCTTTCCTGCAACCAATAAAATTCACAGGTTTGCCATATCTTATTCAGTGAGAAGGCAACTTAAAAACTAATATGCTGCATTGGCACCAAGTGAAAGAAATTGATTTAGAAGATGACAGCAAAAGGGCCATGCTGAAATGTGTATAGCCAGGCAGTGTCACACTTCCTTGGAAAGCACTCAAATCAATTTCTCATGGATATGTATTCCTGAGGACCTGTATCAGACAAAAAAAAAGCTTCCTTCAGAAAGCGCTGATCTGTCCAGTGGGCTCCCATCAGAGCACTTCCACAGTGCCCACCCCAGAAAGATTTACTGGATTAAATGTACTTTTACATTTTCCTAGCATGTTAGTGCCGTCTGCCTTATGGCTGGCACCCAGGATACCCGGTGCTGATCTCAGCTTATCTCCTCATTTGTCACTTGGTCAGGGCCAAAACACATCCTTTTCAATTCACTCCAGTTTCTCCGTCTGCAGAACCTGGACAACTGAATCTTTTTATCAGGGTTCTGGGAAAGTGTCTGAGGAAGGAAGGATGGAACAGCTAGCTCATTGCTGCTGCTACAGTTGTTATACTTTAGTTCAAAACATCTGATTTAGATATCAGTGTTTAAGACCCTATAATACACTTTTCTGTTCTTAGGCTGTGTCACTGGCCATGCCAAGCCTCAGGCTTACATAGGAAGGACCAAATTTTTGAGGGAAGCTGTGGGATTTGTGGATAACAAAGCAAACCACCAGCATCTATTTTTCAATATTAGTGTCACCAGCCACAAGAACTTCCTCTTAATGTATTAGGGATAGCTGTGTTTGGACTTGCACAGTGGCCAGTTGTCCAGAGAGTCAGGAGATTATCACAGGAAGCAGAACATTTTGGCAAACTCACAAAATCCTTGGGATTTAGGAGTACAGATGAGGTTTTGGGAAGATAGACAATACCTAGAGAAATGGAGATTATATCCATAAAGAAAGGAAGCAAGATTGGACTGTTTAGAAACTTGTCTTTTAAGAAATAGTGGCTGCGGGTTTCATATTCCCAGGGAATGAGATTGCATGCACACCGCAATACAAAAAAGGAATAATAATGCGAAATGGAAATAGAGCAGATGAGCATGAAGGTTTTCTGGTTGCTGATCTTCCCTTCCTCCCCTGAATCACAATCTGTCTGCAGAAAAAAAATGCATAAGTGGTTTCTGTTATTCTCCCTGGCAGATAGAGCTTAGCAAGTTTCTAACTTGGAGGTTGTCTTTCGCATTTTTTTAAGGAAGATCATCATCGTTCCTCATATGCATGAAATCCTGTATATCACCTTGCTGCTGCTGAACTCACTGCTGCTTCAGAGTTCGTTATTTGAGGGATTAATTTTCTGTTCTACTTAATGGTTTTCTCTGTATTGTTTATGGGTTTTGTTTTGAATTACAGCAAAATACACTTGCAAGCACTTCCTGTATCTTCAAATTCGTAGGATCATTTAGGTAGGAAAACACATCTAAGACTGAATCCAGCTATTAACCTAACACTGCCAAGCCTCAGGTGCCTGCATACCATGCTTTTGGATGCACAGTTCCCTTCCTGCTTCCCCTTTGTTCTTAAGACAACCCTTTGCTGTTTGACTAACTGAATTATATCCCTTTCTCTTTCCCATAAAAGTCTCAAAAAAAAAATGCTTTATTCTGTGCAGTCCAGCTCCATCCTTGAGTTACTAGATTCTCTAGGATTCTGCTTTGAAGCAGATCCCACTCCTGAGCAATTACTCTGTGTGTGGAGATCAGATGGCACTGAACCCAAAGAGAGTCACTCCAGGACCAGCACCAAGCATTCATTTCTAGGTCCTCTGTAAGCACATTTTGTAGATGGTTAACATGAGGGTGCATTTGAAGGAGCTGAAAGCACTGCATTAGTTTATGCAGTTACAAAAAGGTAAATGCACCTCTTACTGGAGTTTCCTGAAATAGTGAGTTGAGCTGTTGAGGAAAAAAAAATGAGGACTGTGAAAAAAAGAGTTTCAGTTTTTGTCATGCTTTATTCCTGCTTCTTTGATGAAATGAATGGAAAACTGTTGGTTTGGAATTAAGCAGAAATGCAACATTTTCACTTAGATCTTTTTGAAGAGGGATGAAATGTCTCAGGGTTTTTCCCCCTGAGACTTGTGCCTTGTTTCTAGTTTTTGTCTCTTATCTCAATCCACTTTTGTAATGATAAAAAGGAGAGAGTGGGGAAAGAAAAAAGCTGCAAAAACTGAAACCTAAATTTTCCTCTCTGATTTGTATCAGCATGTAATTTACTTTGGTTGTCAGAAGGTTTTGCCACTCTAGCAATCTCTACTGTTGGTGAAGAGAAAGAGGCAAAAGTGTGTCATCTGGGTATGGTTGAAATAAGTTAACATTGCTTCAAATATTATATTTTATAACAAAACAAGCTGATGCTTTGCAAGCAAACAAAATAGCATGTGAAGACTATAGACAAGTCTTGCCAGTTTTCAGACTGGTAATCATTGGAGTGTTATATCAGTGTGTCAGTTTTTCCTGGAGGAGTAAACTGGGATTATTTGGTTCAGTAGCATTTTGTTTCCCAAGTGTTATAGTGGAAAACTTTCAATATTTTCAGATATCTAGCATTCAAACAGGGAGGACTTAATATCTCTATTGTTGTCCTATCAGCAGGTCAGGACTACATTTTCCTGTGTATACTTATTTTTCAAGACAATAATAAACCCTCCAAACCAGACATCTTTTGTTGATTTCTTCTCAGCAATTCTTGCAACTTTCAGTATCATTACCTAAACAGGAATTGTATTTTGGAAATATACTTCACTGTTTGCCAGTCTGGCTTGAAGTAATCATTCAACAGTGGGCTTTTCCTGTTTTGCAGAGGCTAATGGGTTAAGTGCTGGAGCATAGACAGACTGAACTGAAAGTTATCTAAATATTCGAGTGTTCAGCGAAGTCATTCACTGGCACACCTTGTCCTAGCAAGTGGCTGAGGTAGAATAAGAATCCTGGCAAAACTTGGGGTGGGATCCACAGCCAGTTTCCACCACTTTCTTCGGAACCATCTTGGGCACACCCCGCTTTGAATACACCCCACTACCTACGAAGATCTGGATGACTGGGCCTTTTCTCTTGCTTCCCTTGACTGTGAGCACAGCGGTGGATGTTGAAGGCTTTGAACTGGTCATGGAGCTCAGGTTTTATGAGTATCAGGCTGAAAGCTGAACAGTGATGCCTATCTTCCATCTTAGAATTCCAAAGTGTCCTCAGCATCCCCTTGTAATGGTGCTGCAGAAGAGCTGAGCCGTGGGCTGTCAATACCATTCTGGGTGCTTCTTTGCTCTGGTTCTGTATGATGTATCACTCTAGAGATTAATTAATTGAATATTTTATTTAACAAAAATTAAAATAAATTAGTAAGCAATCTACTGCCTGGCCTGGACACCCAGTAAGTACTAGTAGTCTTCATTATCCCTTGAGAAATCATTGAATATTTTATGCCATGCGGTGATTCACAGACAATTTCGTTGGTTACATTATTGCAGATTCTCAATGTAGCAAGAATGAACATAAAGACATGAAATCTTTAGCAATGGAAGGACAAGTGATCTTCCATAAAAATGAGAATGTACAGTTCATATTCATACACACAGACAGCTACAGGTCTTCATAGAATCAGGAAAATGCCTTTTAATCCTGGTGGTGAGCCTTATTCTTGAAGCATGCCTGCTACTACACATTATAATGCACTAATCCCTCTCCATTTCTTAATGATAAACTTTAAATATCAGCCTGAACTGCTGTTCTTTGATGGAAGCTGGGTATTTTCAGTCCCGTTGTTAGCAATGCAGCTGTATTTATTATATGGGTGAATGTCTACATTCCCAGCCAATTTATTCACCAGGTTTGGGACATAAGAGTATGGACCTGGAGAAACTCATCTGCGTAGCTTGAAGTCTCACCTTCTGCACTGACAGGACAAAGCACACAGAATTGTGTACCCTTACTGTCATCAAAGGTGAAGGACTCAATTTTCATGATGTCTCTTTGGCAGTGTAAAATAACAGCAGTTCAGAGACATTTGTTCAGCCTCCTCCTGGTGTAAAGATGCATAACTTTTCTGGCATCAGGAATTCACCTATTATCATTTCAGACCATGTCATCAACCATAACTCTGACTTTCTTATTCCTTGAGTCTCAAGTTTCCCAGCCTGAATGCTGCATCCAAGGCAACCTCTTGTCTTGCCACAGCAGGATTTTGTGAGTGGTGTGCCTCTTTCTAATCCACGGTTCTGCAGGCATTGTGAAATCGAGGAATGAACCTTTGTCCCAGTGGTAGCATATGGCGCTGCCGCTCTATGCTTCCACCCTGCAGCACCACCCAGCTGGCTTGGGCCCTGCTGCAAGGGATGAACTGAGCTCTGCCTCACCCACTGTTGCTGCACAGGCTTAGCACACATTCTTGTTTGCCTTTGGGGACCTTGGTGCTGTGACTGCACTGTAGGGATGCTCTAGAGCTACTGCCATTCCTGCTATCAGACCAGAATCTGCCTAAAGGCAGTGGATCTTGGATTTCACATCAACAGTAGAGGTCTAAAACTGTCATTGTATCCTGCACAGTGTGTCCGAACTGTTCTTGTGGCATGGGCTCATAAACAGAGACCTTATGATACTTGCACTCAATGCAGTGTAAAAGCATATTGTGTTAATCCTTTTCTTTTTACTCTATGTCTTATGGTTGTCCTTGAAACCTTGCAGACAGTGTTGTTATCTAATTGAGATATATTGCTGTGAGAGGTTGCTACACTGGGGCTCTTCAGAAAGCTTTTACCATTTCATAATTTAAATGTATGTTTGTCCCTCTTTAATTGAAAAGTTGCTAGCAGTGAAAGGTTTGTGTGTCAGAATTGTTCGAAGGCTGCTTTGACTTTTGGTTGCCGAGGAAACTGTTTTAATCTAGAATTGTATTCCAGTGACTTCAAAGTCTCTGTTCCCTTATGGTTTGTGCATTCCTCGGGATAGGAACTCTTTCAGGGGGAAACTGTTTCAAAGTAGTTTAGTCCCATTTGGGTCTGGCATATCTAAAAAGTGCTGATGGGACTTCAAAGTTCAGCTGGCACTGAAATTTCTAAGTCAGTTCTATGTTCCATATGGATCCAGGGCTGGACCTGACACCAAAGCTGCTGACTTGTGACTTTGGAATACATGCACTAACACATTACCTTGTATTCTAACTCATGTCCTCAACTCCTTTTATTACTCCTTTGCCTGTTCATACAAGTGGAGTATGCAACTATGGTGTCGTGGTTTACTGAGCGGTGATTACATGATTATTCTGAAGAATCTTCACCCTAAAGCCCCTATGAAGATGGGAAAACTATCTTCTTTGTACAGTTATTGATGAAATATTACATGAAGAAGGCAAAGGAGGAGATGGATCTGCAGGTCTGCAGTCCTCATCTATCTCATGCTCAAGGTGCTGGAAAAGAGAATTAATCCATCTCTTAGAATCCAACATTGAGTTTAGGATGCCTCTTCACTCCCCTTTCAGGCCACTATGTTGTTCCCAAAGATGGGTGACATAGGTGCATAGGATCTTCCATCCTTAATTTAGAGCTGAGCCATCAAAATGTAGAGTAAGGATTTGCTGTAGTCCTTGGAAATATTAGCTTGACTCTGGTTAAATCATGGGATTCCTAGGAATGCAGCCTCAGTCTTGATTGATAATCTCATTGTTCCTGAGGCTGTGAGTGAATGACCTAAATTGCCTGGACTCCACTGGCAGCAGGGCTTCTCTTCTCACAAGCTGTCAGAACTGCAGAGCAAACAGATGCTGTGGTGTAACCTCGGGGGCAGGAGTACACAATTAAACCCAGTTCTGCAGGGGAGGCATTTCCTTTTCATGGGCAAATATCAGAAGGTTGAGTGGTAGACATTTCTTCCCCCATTGCAGCATTTAACAGACTATATGGAGTGGTGTAGGAAGCCCATCGTACTCCAGGCAGTGGGCTGAGGAAGTAGGAGGGGAAAAATTCTTCTGTCTCAGCAGTCAGACATCTGATAGCCAGAAGCAGCTTCAGATCATGCAAGTCGCAAAAGTGCCTTTCACCAAGAGTTCTCTCCCATGTCAGGAAAAGACAAGGCTGATCTACAGTAGTGGTTGTGGGGAAAATAGCTTTAAAAAAAAAGTGTATTTTTCTCCTGGAGGCCCATCCTTATATACCTTTTATGTGGAGCATGAATGCGTTACCACAGAGGAAGAACTCACTTCAATAGCAGGTTCTGCTGTGCAGCAAAAGGCCACAGCTGCATGGATGTGAGCCTCCAGCCTAGAAAGGGAATTGCACATCAGCTTTGGAGGCTAATAAAGCCGTGACCTTCTTGCTTAATGAAAGAAAAATTTCCCAGGAGATGTAGTTCCCTGCTGGCTGTTTTACGTTTTCCTAGTCACAGGCCACATTCCAGTCCCTCCTTTGCAATCAGCAGCACTTGTATTGTCACCCAAGCGCCATCTGTGGGAGGGAGATGATCTGGCTGGATGTGAAGCTCTGGGTGAATGATCAGGAAATATTTTTCAGGCAAAGAGGTCATTAAAAAAGTCTTTTATTGCAAAGGAAACATAGGTCATGAGGAAGCTTAGCAAATGGAATTTTTGAAGGTGGCCAAGAGGAGATGTGGGTGATGAGCCCTGTGTGGCCGAATGCTTTTAATGTCCTGGAGTTTATGCCAGGAGCAAGGCAAGGAGGTTTCAGGAGCAAGGCAAGGAGGTTTCAGGACATCTGGGCCATTTTTTCAGTCCTGGTAAAATATAATAATTATTACATTGAATGGGTTTTGAAGGTTCAAGGGCAGAACTGGAGCATAGGATTGGGTCATTTGGAGAATCGTTTGTGAAACTGGTACATTCATTTTGATTTCATCACAATCCAAATAGTTCCTGAAAGTGAATTGATTTCTGGGCTGCTATTTTGGAAGCAGTGGGGGAGAAAAAACTTGACTAATGTCAAAACATCCCATTTTAAATCTTCAAAGATTTCATTTAGGTGGAGGTATTTTTGTTTGGTTGGGTTTTGTTGGGGTTTTTTGCTGATTTTTTTTTAATGGCATCATCATTATAATGCAATGTATAAATGCAATCTAATTTATTTCATAGTACAATGTTGGATCAGTCCAAAGCAATTACTTTTCTCCTAAAATGTCATGTTTAATTTTGCCTCTTAATGAATTTAGAATTGGAAATCTCAAAGCTGTTGATGAAAACCAAATGTTCATCATTTTTTTGGACAGCTCTGTTCAGGTGCTCTACATTTTTCTGTGGCAGAGTCACTAGATAGCACAGACTGCAGTGTATTCCTCCTACCCTGAATCTTCACTGGCTGGGGTGAAACCACTTCATAAAAGAAGGGCTTTTTCCTGTGTAAACTGTGAAGTGGAAAGGAGTAGTAATTCTCATCAAGTTTTCCAGGGTCTGCTACAGTACTAATTCAGGCCACGTATCTTGTAACAGGCATTAACAACAACTGTATATATAATAAGTTTGACACATTTGAGTTCTAACAACCTTAAACTCCAGGGATTCAAGCCAACTTCATTAAAACGGTGGAAGAAAATGTTAGCAAGTCATTTTAAATGGTGTTGGCATATATACACCTTTTTACTTGAATCACTTACTGTTGTCCCAGTAATTCAGTCCGGGTTTTCTGGCACACTGTGTGAATGTGAGGAAGTGGTAGAGTTCCCTTAGACTCCCACTGATGCTTTGGCTGTTATCTTTGCAGTACTTGCTCCCTCTGTGTGGGTGTGTGTATTTATTTGTGTATATATTTATTTATTTCTGGTTTTTTATATATGGGAAAAAGCCTGTTTTTTTCAAAATCAAAGTATTATGGAACATAAGCCCAATTTTTAATGCTTAAATCTCCTAAGTATTTTACATCTTGGTTGCTAAGATAGATAGTAGGGCTTAAATAATTATGCTGTATGGACATGTACATTCTTCTGCCTAACAATTTTTGAAGCTGGTGGCCAATTTCAATTATATTTTCAAGAGAAGCAGATGTGTCAGAGGGACTGCACTCCTACAAGTTTTTAAGGATTTGTGGCTCATAGAGGAGTCACAGTCAAGGAAAGCTAACCCTTTGTTAGACAGAGAGCATGAGAAGAAATACTAGTGAACCTGATTTACTAGTTCCTATGGCTCATTCAAATTATTTGTTTAAGCCTGAAATACACCTAATTTATACAGAGAACAGTGTGTCTACACATATTTATCTGTTATACACATGCATAATGTTCACTGAAATCCTTCCAGAAATTAATTGTGCTCCTCCTAGCTAAAAGTAGAACCTCAGCTCCATCTGGTGGCTATGTGATTGGTAAGAGAAAACTGCTGAAATTTGCCTCGGCTGTGATTTTGCATTTTATCTGGGGAAAAAACATAACCATAGAACCAGGCACAAAGGTAAGTGTTAGCTCCCTCAAGATAGATTTATCTACAACAGAGAAGACCCTGTCTTTGATTTTTTTTTCTTGAGGGGGCTTGTTTTCCTGAACCTAATGCCTTTAGAGATATAGGGGCTTTTTCTTTAAGCATGAGCTAAAAAACTATTCAAGAAAAAAGGAGACATTTCTGTCTACCTCACCTCCATCTCTTGAGAGCAGAAAGTAAAGCTTTATGAGGAAGGTCAAATATTATATCTGAGTTGCAAATGTCTTCCTGATTCATAACTCTTGTCATGTGACCCCTGGAACAGTTTCAAGCCAGCTCTAAAACCAGAAATACTCATGGACTGGTATAGCTAATTCTTTACTAATAATATGTTTTGATAAAAGTCAAATGCTAAGACTGGGTACTTTCTTCCTTCATTGCTTTTTTTCTGCTTATATTAGGAATGTGTTGGGCATAGATTTTCTGTTTTGTAGCTGATTTGTACCAAGAAATTATTTTTATTCCAAGTAGAATAGCAAAAAAGAATTCTGAAATTATTTTTCATCAAAAATTAGTGTTAAATCTGGCAGAGTTTTTGTTTTGATTTTGGTCACATGCTTTTGAAAAAAAAAATTAGGGCAATGCTAAAAATAAAAAAAAAAGAGAAAAAGTTCTATTCAAACAGTAGGCATGGCTTCACATTTTCAGTAAAATAAGTGATGTAAATGGATGAAATATCTTTTTGGTGAAAGTACAATGCCTTGTGGCAGTGAGCTGTGCTGTCTCTGGTTTTGCACAAACATGAGGGCCTGGAAGTAGGGCAGTGAGAATTAGTATAGGCATGCATAAGGTCAGCTGAAAATTAGCTCCTTTGCTCTTTTTCCACTGTGAATTGATACAACAGCATGGGGCTAGATTGTATAATTTAAATACATTCTAAATAGAAACATTTTGTTTTAAAAATACTAAAATTAAACAACTTGATTTCCCTCTGCTTCCTGCTGTCTTCTGAGCCAGACTGAAACCCAATGACTGTTTGGATAGGCTCAGAAACAGGTCTTTGATGAATTTTAATAATGTGGCTGACATATAATTCTTCACCTTTTTGGCAATAAACAGAATCGGTGGATCATCATTCAGCTTTCAGTGCTTGTTTTGTGTATCGCATGAGGCTCTGAAAGGGGAAAACCTCACACTTAAGTTACTGAGGAGGAGGAGGAAGAGATTGTGAACTAGACTGATGAAAGCCAAATCCAACTTCTTCAGCAGATACTTGCTGAGAGAAGTGAAGCCCAACACTATGGTACAGAAACAGTAATACAAGACTGGTATTCATTATTCCTTGTACTGCCTTAGTCCTTTGGCATGTCACTACTTTATAGCAACATCCCCAATGTTCTTAGTGCTGCAAGCAGTGAGCGAACCTGAACCTACACAGAGGAGGGATGGAGAAGGGTAGGTCAAGGCACTGTGAAGAGCAGCAAATACAGCCAGGTAGAGCAAAGTTATGAGTTGAGAGTCAGACTAAAACCAGGACAGCTTGCAGGCAATTTTAATCCTCAAGATATTCAAGTTTGTTACAGAGGTGCCTTCACTGAAGTTTATGGTCCCCATGTGCTCCTGTCTTATGTCACACTTACCATTGCTAGGCATTTGGCAGTGGAGCAGTTGCATATTCTCTCCTTTTTATACATTGCACTTTCCTGTGTATGGGGAAGAGTTTTATATAGCCACAAAGAGTTTTATATGCCTTGGTGACATTTAATCTACATACTCTCCTCTCTTCTCTGTGTTCCTAATGAACAAGCTGTAGGCTGCATATTTTGCATACATTAATGCTTTGTCACTTCGAACTCGAGGCAGAAGACTGTTCCAGGCAGAAATACCATCTTGTTCCTGTCACAAGTCTTAATACAGGAGAATATAAAAAAACCACAGCATTTGGAATCTTTTAACTAGTTTTAAGCAGCACAGGGTGTTTTCCTGTCTCATCTGTTTATAATAATGCTTAAGATTTTAAATGAGAGCTGTTTCTTCCATGTGGGAAGCACAGAGTTCATTAACAATTAAAGACAACCTTTTCCTAAGCTGTGTACACTCATGATAGGCATTGGCCAGGAAATGTTCATCCCTCTCACCAGTAACTGGTGCAGAAATCACCAGACATGACCAAGGTTATACAGCATGGTTGCGTCAGAAGGGAGATTTAATCTCTGCTGCCAAAAATAAGAACGCACACACATACACAGAATGTAATAATTTGCTTAAGACTGAGGCTAACTAAAACAAATGTGTAGTCTCTTCTAGGCAGCTGTAAATGGTGTGCTCCAGAGAAGGGAGTTGTGCAAAATGGTTAAGCAAAGTCCATGCAACAAAACTATTCCCCCATTTCTGCTGCTTCCACCTTTAAGTGGATGCTGAATGCGTGTTTGAAGGATGGCATCTGCAAGACAGTATTTTCCCTAGAACAAACAGTCTTGTTGGGGAGCAAAGCTGTTCAGTGTTTTCTATTCCACTCATTAAATGGAGGTGAACTTTTCTGGCATTTATAAAAAGAAACAAGCCCAGAGGACACAAGAGAGCAATCATACTTGCACATGTTTGTGTTCCCATTCAGGTGCAGTGGGGGATTATGGTATCAGAAGGCCAGATATCGATCTGGGGAGCAGAGGCTTCTCAGGACAGGCTGGAAGGATCCACAAATAAAAAGCATCACAGCCCATGGGGATCCCTTGGCTTTTCCCCACTTCTGAGCAATCTCACTTCTTCTTCATAGCATAAGGTGCAATTCCTCCATGTGCTTGTGTGCCCATTTTAAATGTGGCATTAAGTAACAAGACTCTCTATGTACAGAGGCAAGATTTGTTAAGGGAGCATCCTATGCTGCCTCAAAAAGGGCACTAACTTGCAAGTTCACCATCACACATCCCTACAGAGACCCTGAAATGCCAGATCTTTAAGGATACAGTAGATCTAAAATATTTGTTTTAGGAGGAAAGTGGTCTTGCTCTACTGATCTGTAAGGAGCATGGGAAGGATGATGACTTGACAGGTACATAAACACACAGCATACACCACTCACATCCCCTTAGTGAATATCAAACCCTTTTTAGTGGTAAAGAAGCCTTTTGTGGCATTTGGTTTGTGTTTTGGGTTTGGATTTGGTTTGGCATTTGGTTTATTTGAGGGTTTTATTTTTTTTTGCGCAAGCAGAAAAATGGGCAACAAAAAGCCAGAACTATGCGTTCATAGCAGCACTGCATGTCTGTAGTATCACCACCTTTTCCGTGGAGATTGAAGAGTTTTGAAGCACTCCCTTACAGCAATTCACTAATAATTATTAGCTAGAGATCATGGGGGCCCTGTGGCAGCAGAGGAAGTATTCACTTTCTTGTGTAGTAGTTAGCTAAAACCTCACCTTTTGATCTTAGTTTGACCAAAAAGGATAAAATGAATCATAAATTAATATATATTCCCAAATCAAAGTGTGTTTCCTAATCGGCAACTTTTACTGCACTGCAGTAATAGCTTTCAACACGCTTGATGCGATTTTGACATGCTGCAATTTGGTCTGTGGAGTTCTAATGATTGTACGTGAGGTAACATTGATTTTAGGCTTATTTTTCTCCTTTGCTGTTTTTCTTAGTCACCTGCTATGGCATCTGAATCTACACACATAAAATGAAGTGTTGTTCAATCATGCCACAGTTGTGGCACTGTCACTGTCCTTGAGCTTCTCTCCTTTGATGTTAAGAGAGCCTGCAGAGCCCAGGCTCCTGGCTTAAGCATCAGAAGGAAGCTGCTTGATGCAGGCTATCTGAAGAGCCTTTTGCTGCCCCTTGTCATCCCCTGTAGAGCTTTCTTAAAGTCACATACTTACTTAGCAATGGCATTTTTAGAGTAATCTGTAGCATGGACTCAGTGGATTTCAGATTGGGAGTGTCTCTGAATACCTCAACTTAAATATGTTGTCATTTTATGTAGATATAGAGGAAGAAGAGGACAGTTGTAGTGGTAGTTTGAGTATGTGTGTCTCACTGGTTGTCTGCTCTGTTTGCACTGCACTGGGTCTGAGCAAGAAATATGACAGTGGGTGTAATGAAAACATCAGGAGCTCTCATTAGGGATGGCTGACCTTTCTGTCTAAGCTGTGGGTCTGCAGCAGGTTCCATCAGAAACAAGTGTCCAAGGAACTGTTTAAAATAAGTAACCACTTATTTTAAGTGACAGCAGTATCAGCAGCAGTATCCCTCTGCTGCATGGGGAGCCTCACACACACCCTTCCCAGTCCATACGAAAGTAATTTTTCAGGATCACCAAAATACCAATGGTGGCAGAAGGCAGAACATTTTTCACAATGGTGAAAAGTTCATATGCTTTTCCTACCATTAATTTAATCAAAATATTAGACACACCAAGTTGATGATTTGACCTTGGCCTCTGAAAATTTTAGAATGACCCTAAGGAAAGTTATGGCAAGAGAAGATAGACCAGACAATCAAATTTATCTAAACTGAGCTTTTGAATTGCATTTATTCATACTGTGCTTGTTGAAAAGCAGAATTTCTACTGTCCTTCCCTGGAACAGGTTGTTGTTTTTGGCATCATTATCTATGTTATCATCAATGTCTGATCACTTTGTTTGTGGCAGCCCCATTCCTCTTCTCGTGGTCTATCACAAACACTGCTCTACTCAGAGATGCTGGGGAGGGGAGGGCTTGATGCCCAGTTGTAACAGCAGAGACTCCCCCTCAAGGAGCTTTTGATTAATATCACAGAGCAAAGTGATGTTTAATTTAAGGAAAGATAATACCCAGAGGTAAAATATTCAGTCACAGCTTAATTGAAATCAGACAACACACAAAAAGGTGAGGGAGACGGCAGACAAAAGGTTAAGCAGAGCACCTTGTATCAGATGTTCTGCTGAGGATTAGCTGTTGATTGTGGAGCATAAGCCAAAAATCAAGTTTTATTGTGTGCCCTACAGAGATTTCTGTGTTCAAAATGAAATCAGAAAAACAGGCACTTGTTTATCTCCATACATTATTGCAGTATGTGTGACAAGAAAATAAAGAAGTAATGAATATTATTAGTGCTTTCTTTTTATTGATTACTGTGTTTCTTTAGCTGCAGGAAATACTGGGGAAAATTTATGGCGCCAACCTTTAGTTTAAAAATTAGTGTAATTGTTAAGCTGTGGAATTATGAACAGCTGCTTGTCAAACAGTAACAAGAAGACAACGTTTACAAAAAACACCTACTATTCTGCCTGCATCAGGAAACTTTCAGAAAATAACAAGAGCTGATCAGTAAGAGTAATAATCTCCTTTAAAAGGGGAATGTAGATGACAGTAAATAAACACAACGGTTGAAACAAGCAGTGCAAGGCACAAAATGAGGGTGTTTCAAATAGATTTGCAGTAAATACAGCTTTTTTTTTTTTTTTAATAACAGGATGTTTACAAGTTCCTGTGACTTTTTTGCTCCTGAGTCCATCCCAGTAATTCCACTGGTTTAGACAGCAAAGCAATTGTCAAGCCTGATGAGAGTTCCATTTCTATTCTAAATTATATCCACTTCATCCTCCTTGTCCACTTTTGCTCAAAAAGGTGTCCTCCACAGAATGCTGTGCTCTTCTTCCAGAAGAGTTAAATAGTGGGGGCAATGGCTTTACAAAAAAGCTGTTGGTTTATATCAGTCTCTGTGGCTGACGCTTCATCTGTCCAAAAATTTTTAAGCTGCCATGACAGTGCTGTTGCATCTTTACAGGAGTGGTGCCTCACTTTGCCCCATCCAAAGTATCTTCCCCTTGCATGAGTTCCATCTGCCCAAACTCAGAAGAAACTATTTAAATGAAAATAATTTTAAAGGTTGTTTCTGGTTTATTGTAAGATATTTCTGTTCATAAGGAATCTTTCATCTGATGATTAGAATCAAAACATTTTGTAAGCCTTGATTCTTTAGCTTTCTATGTAGTCCCAATGTAAATGGAGAAAAAGGTTTAGCAGAGCTCAGAGTTGAAACTTAGGAGCACTGAGCAAGGTGACCAAGCAGCTTGGGCCAGAATTAGAAAGACAAGTGATGGAGGCTAAAACTGTGAGAGGAAGCTGATGTGGAGACAAGAATCCATGAGTTGAATGGTCACGTGCAATGGAGACCTCCCTCTCTTTCACCTTAATCTTATTTGGTCTGTAAAGCTCTGGAGGAAATACATAACTGGGCACTGAATAGCAGAAAACCTTGCTGAGCTAGAAAATTGAAGTGTAGATGGAGATCAGAAGTGTTGGGTCTAAGGTCACAGCCAGCTTTTGAGAGAGCAAGGGCTTGAAATGCTCTGTCATGGCCAGCAGATGCATTGGATGAGCAGCACCACAGCTGGGATGTGTGGTCTTTCAAAATCCTCCATGGTGCTGAGAACTGGGAAATCCAACAGCGCACTGGGGGACTGCTGAGGATCAGGTAAGGCAAGCCAGCCAGGGAGGGAAAAAGCAAGTAACCATCCTTCATCGAAAGGGACGTGGCCAACAAAGCAGCTCAATTCTGGCCCATACGTGTTTCTACTGGTACAGTTGTGCTGAAAAACAGTTCTTCAGTGTTGGCTATAAGCCCTCTGAGATGTTTACACGTTTTTTTATTTCACACTAAGAAATGGTCAAAAGAGTCTTTCACTATAGAAAAGTTGAATGAGTGCCCCATCTTTGCAAGGCTGAATGGGCAGAAATAACCATAGGTGTAACAAATACCATCCAATGAATCACCTCCTATGCCTGATTTTCAGATGTCTTTAGCACCCTCACCAGGGATAATTGTTTAAAGAGCTCTCTACTCAAAGGGACCAGATTTCTGAGTGGCTCAGCACTCTGGGAGCAACCTATTACCCTAGCATCATGAAGAGATATGCACACCCACTACAACACAGATGTGTCTCAGTCTTCAGTAACTATCTATTGGTCCTTAAAAATGATGTTGAAATGGAAAAGGATATACAGTCTGGGAAAATAATGGCCACATTTGTTTAACATACTTTACAACAATGGTTATGTCACATAATTTTAAATGAATCTTGTTTGTTAAAGGCTGAATCTCTGCATTCAGTGCTGTAGAAGCCTGAAGGAATCACAAAGAATTTGTCTAATTGGCATCATGGATGAAGGCTGCTGAAGCATTGGGAACGACCAGATCTTCCGCACCAGTAATGATCTTATTGCCATAGTTACAGTTGTCTGACTCTCCTGCTCCCTGCAAGCTGACAAATCACATTAAGAATACTTGCAAAACCTTGAAAGTCTCACCTAGGTTGCAAGCAGTTGAATAGCTGCCTTAAAACTCACTTCTGCCTATAGTCATGCCCAATCCTGCTTCAGTTGTGAGGGAAGCCCTCATTGTCTGTAAAACCAAAACATCTGCTTGCTCCCTAATCCCAGGCACTTGCACCCCAGGGACTCCTTCAGCTTTGTGGATGCTGAGCAGGCTGGGCCCTATGGAGGGCTATAAGGTAAAGCAGAAGTTTCTTATGTGCCTTTCTTACTAGGGAAGGGAATGAGTATAATTCTTGAAATCAGGAGCCTGGGTTAGGACAGGGACACTGAGAGTGAGTTGGTGTTGATTTGTCCTGTCAAGGCTGATGTGTCTCTTCTTTCCATGAGATGAGTTTGTTGATTCCAGCCACCCATGAAATCTGTGCTGTCTTTCATTCCCCGTCAGGAAGCTGTGCTCTACCTGAACTGGGTAGGGGTACAAAACCACAGGCTGTGAGTAAGAGCCAGAGCAAGGGCACTTATCACTCTTGACTAAAGAGCCTCAACTCTTGTTCTGTGAATTAAAGAATAAAAGGCTCCAAGGAACAAGTAGGTTACTAACCTACTACAGCACTTTTAATGTCAAGTTGTATTCCAACCCTTACAGTTTTTATCCTTCTTTTTCCCTCTGCATCTTTCTCTTAGCAAGCAATAGTAGCTTCTTTTTCCATTTTCAGCCCCTCTTGTCTCAAACTGGGTGGTAAACAGGGTGGCCTGACAATGCCTCACAGGCATTAAGATGACTTCTCCTTTCCAAAGGGCTTTGTCTCAATTTCCTGGCTTGTAAGGATCTGTGTGGTGATTTGGGTAGTTTCAGCATACTCTGTAATCTGCTGTCTGTCTTTTTCCATGGAAAATGCAAGGATGTCATTGTCAGGGATGCACAGAAGCTAGACCACCAGGCATTCTTGCACATATCTTCTCTTTATTTTGTAAGCTGAGTTGATAAATTAAGAATGGTTCTCATACAAACAGACTTCCAAGGCATCACTTACTACAATTAATGGGATGGGCAAAGGGTCTTTTTATCAAGCACAGCGTCTTTGTGCTCATCTGCCATCTTCTTTTGTTGGATTCTAAAGTTGTTATTTCGGTCGGGGGGTTTGTCCCGGCCCGGCTGGATGGGGTCAGAGGCTCAGACCCAAGAAGCCGTAGCGAACCCAGAGAGGTGATCCCGTGAGGAACCGTCTCCCAGGGGGTTGTGGCTTCTCTCAGCCTTCGGCCGGGGCTGCCTGCAGAGGATGCCTGGCTCAGCAGGCTGTCAGCTCTTAGTGCAGTGATTTCAGCTCGGCTCTGCAAGGCAGAACCCCCCTGGCCAGGCCTGGATAGAGAGAGAGGAGGAAACTCTCTGGTGGTTCCGCAGAAGCAGCTTTATTTCAGCATCTTCCACGAAGGGGTGACCAGGGACGGATTCCTCCCCGACTCGGGGCAGAGGGGTCTCTTTTATGGGGGTACAGAGGTGGGCGTACAAGGGTAAGAAACCAATGGGTATTAGGGTATTTTGCATACAGTTTCCTAGAGGATCTTAGATCTATCTTTTCTAACTAAAAAGGCTCTTTGTTTCCCAAGAGGGGCCTGGAGGGAGATAGTGCTACTTCCTTATCTCCAGGCCTCCCTGTCAGGGCAGGGAGTGTCAGACCCCGTCATCTGGAGATGTTGCAGCTAAACTTATCTAAACAAGGCCTTCCTGCCAAGACAGGGGCTTGTCAACCCCTACAGGATTCATTTAAGGTGAGTCTGAAATGTGTTCAAGGTTTCAGGAGGAGCATGCATTTGAATCTTTTAGTTGAGGTCAGCAGAGCAGAAGCAGCAAGCAAATTTGAAAATATGGAGAGGGGGGAAAAATGTCCATGGGTCTGAGACAACCCTTGTTGCAAAGAGGTACAGGTTTGGTGAGAGACAGGGCACATCTGTTTCTGATGGTTTGCTGTGACTTTTGTGGATGGTGTCAGCGAGCCTCTCCCTCTCAGGCACAGAGTTTCCCTCTGGACCATTCCTACTCAGGGCTCTGAGGCCACAGCAGCTTGCAGAGGGGGAATTTTTCAGTATCTCATGGGAAATGTCATCCACTCAGAAGCCCTCTCCTTGGAGAGGGGCTCTGGCACAGAAATGCCATGGGGAGCCACAATGGTATGTCCAGTTAAGAGTCAGTGGCACTTGACAATTTTCAGTGTTCTACTTTCCATTAAAAAAAAAAAAAAAAAAGGAAAAATAAAAACCTGCTTTCTGTGAAAAATGCTTTTCTACATTTTTTTTCCCAAGCCTTTGCCTACATCTTTTGCACAATTAAACCTTATTATCCAGCAGTGGGGAAGGGATGAACTCTGCATCTGTCAACATGCTCCACCCTAACAGCATTAGCCTCTTCTCCTTGGCCGTATAGATTAAAGTTTTGAATTGTCACCTATAGCCAATTTCATAATGGCCATTAATAACATCTAACCCTGCATGTGTATTGCAAAAGGAGGGAAGCACTCTCCTTTAGGTGATTGAACAGATGCATTATTTCTGTGTCATCTTGGCAAAGTTACTATTTTCCCATGAAACTGTGGGTTGGGATTTTTTTTTGCTTTTTGGGTGAATTGACAAAGATTGCATCAGGCATGGGTTAGAGGGCATTGGACCAACAAAATACAAGGACTCATACTGCGTTATGCCTTTCACAAGTTGTTTGAACAATGGGTCAATTCTCAGTTATTAATAGCTTGCAATGAGAGATCAGGCTCTGGTCTTTGATATGGTTTTTAAGTTGAACCCTACTGATTCAACTGTGTGTGCAGAGGATGTCTGTAATCTCATCTTCGACTTTTAAGTTCTAACCAAGCTGCAGGAAATAAAACCTCCATGCCGATTAAATTATAGAATATTTTATTTTACTTAATCTTGCCCAGCAAGCTAAAATAAACATGCATCCTTAGATGTACCAGTAATTCATGTAACATGATAATTACTCACTGTGCAATCATTACATTTCCAATAGCACTCATTACCCCAACAGCTCTCAAGCGTTTCTGCCACAGCACTTGGCTTGTAGCTGTAATGATACCATTTTGCAAGTTTCTAAAGGTATTTTTTTGCTCTGACTAGCATTGATTGCATTTCATTTAACTTTTTGCCCCTGCTATTGTTTATTAGCAAGAGTTTATCAATTAGCTCAGTCAAGATCCCAACAAAAACTACTGTTTCACTCACTAAAAATCAATAGGGAAGCTCAATAACTCTTTCCAAAACCCAATAAAGAAGCAGCAAATAATGTGTTCGCAGCAGATATGTGCACAGGGCTTTGGTTGAATTGTTTATCTGATGCAAAAATCATGGTTTTGTTGGATTTAACTACCTACCAAATTCAGCCTGAACTTGCAAACAATTTGTTCCTGCCTTGCCCTTTTGCTTTTGTTTCAAAATACTGAAATAAAGGTGGTGTTTTCAAAGAGAAAGTATTTTGATAGTTTAGAAGACATATCTTGAGATAAAGGTTATGGAAATGGGAAAGTACCACCATTTTTGAAGGTTAAAATTATGCTTAAACAAGGCCAAAATATTGTGTGCAGGGACAGGAAGGAAGAACAGGGAATGTTATGCTTCTCACCTCAGACCGAAGCATCCGCACTTTTCTTCCACTTCCAAGTGATTTTCTAATTGTCCTTTTGACCTCAGTGGACATCCATTCCTCATGCTTAAAATGGGAGTCCATCTGAAGTTTAATTCTGGGGACATGGGTTAAAGATTATTTGTTCTTTTCATGATGAGGCTAATGTAATGACCTTCAGAGCAGAAAGCAATAAGAAATTATTTTCTATTGTAGTTTGAGATGACAAATTCAAGAGGAATATATCTGATGATGAGCTAAGAAATTCTAATGCAGAAACAGGAGGTGTTTTCAGCAGAGTTACAGCAGGATCAGTTTTCAAATGTCCTTTAGATATGGGCAATAATTCTTGCTCTTTTATACTACTGTGGCAGCTAGAGGCTTCCAGCCAAGTCAGGATCTGGTATACTACGTGATGCTGTATTGTTTGTGCACACAGTGCAAAACATTCCTGTCCCAGAAGATGTGCTAAAATAAGCAGATAAGATAAAAGCACTGAGAGAAAGGAAATATTTTTTTATTTTTGATTGTTCGATTGAAGAAGATAGCAGAGAAGTTAAGAGATACTCTCTGATTACCCATGAAGTTGCAAGCACAGCCCCAAGGCAAACACTAGTACCTTCATTTCCAGTAGGATACTTTAAATTTGTATTATCCATGTGCACAGGAACCAGAACACAGCAGTTGGGAAACATTGTGCTTCTCATATTTTGAAATGGTCCAGAGCAAGCAGCCGTTTTTGCATAGCGAAACTGCTTAAGGCTTGTCAACAATTAACATCGTGTTTAGAAGGGAAAACATGTATTTTTTAAATCCGCTTTACTCTGATCAGATTAGAAAATAGTGTCAAGGCAATTAAAAGAAAAAGAAGAATGAAACTGCACTCAGAAAAATGGAAAAATAATTATCAGTGTGCCAGCCGTTAGCATGTTGTCCCTGCTGAATGCCAGAGGAGGAATATCTATTTTTAAAGTGCTTTTTTGGCCTCATCCTACATCGTGCTCAGCTTGCTCAGTTCCCATGCAGTGTTGGTAGAAACTAGAAGCACCCAGCACCTCAACAGCTGTCCTGAGCATCTTCCAGGATCAGCCCCCCATGGACAAGAGCATCTTGTGCACTGACAGTGAGAGCAACACAAAGGAGTTGAAAATACAACAAAGGAAGATAAAATGTGTTGGAAAGCTCCATAATTAAAGATGATGGCTCTTAATTGTGATTTATTAACACGGTTGCTTCCATGTTTCCGATGATTGTCTGCTGTTTTGGAAAAGCGTCTCCTTGGACGTGCTGACACATTCGTGTCTGTTTACAGTGAGAGATCTTCACTAAACAGTTCAGCAGCTGGGTGACATAAGGAAAGTGTGTGCATCTCTTGCAGGAAAGCCCTCTGAACTTTGGTGAGGAGGTTATCATGAAGTGACTTTGAAACCTTGTCCTCCTGCTCACGATAAATTAATCCTAGGAAGGGGAATTGAAAATAAAACTCTGATTTTAATGAAACCTTTAAGAATGTTTACTTTGCTTTCATGGCCTTTGGTTCATAAACTCTTGCAGCAGCAAATGGAGAGGCCAGAAGTAGGACTGGGACTTAGCACAGCCACAGTTTCTCATGGCAGGGGAAAAAAAAATAGTGAATTCCATTAAGCTGTTGGTTTTCATTCTGCCTTGCTGTTATTTAGAAAAGATAAATTCATCGTGAAGATCAGGGCAGAGCAGTCCTATGCTCTGGCCTGTGACACGAGCACACATCGAATGGTTCTGAAGTCTTCCCTTACTTGGCTAAATAGATGATGGCAGCAGGAGAGCTCATGCCTCACCATCCTGCTCTAAGTGTTCTTAGACCTTTCTAAGTACAGCCAAGGGGAGGACTTTCTTAATCAACCTCTTTGGTGAGCTGACTGAAGGTCTTTAGCAAGGTTTATTATTTTCTTCATCTTTGGCCTGAGTTGGTGAGATGGGTAATTAATTATAGTTTATCCATTTGTCAGGATGATTAAAGCAGCTCTGCTGTGTAGCTTGACCTTCAGGTAACTGGAGAATTCTTTTCACTTAACTCTACCCTACCATTGCAGGAAATTTGTGCAGCCTTTTGCACTTAATATTTTCCTCATTGTTGTTCTGAATGTTTTGTATTCTTCTAGTATGATTTTTTTTTTTAATCTAGAAAATACATAGAATTGTTCTCATTAGAATTGGAAGAAAGTCTGAGGCCCATAAGACTATTCGTATTAAATGTTGTGGGCATTCTTGTAGGTTTATCAGCTTTTCTACTGATCTACATCCCTTTTATTGAAACTAATATATAAAACTTCCCTGCCTCTTAGTAATTTATTCTCTCTACCTTGACTGGAGCTAAAGATAAATCTTTTGTGATCCTACTCTCAGAGGCTTTATTGAAAACCATCCTTTTGCTTACCAAGGATCCTGAGAGAACCACTTTAAATGCCTGCCAGAGTAGGGGAGGATACTGAGGTTTCTGTACTGAGAATCTAGACTGATGTTGGAAAGGATATTCTTGCAATCTTGCTTGTGCTGAAACAGCAAAATAAACTAAGGATATCTTTCAAATCTTCTTTGTTTTTATCATTACTTGACTTGAAAAGTCTCTCCATTTCTTTCTCTTTCCTAATTATCTCTTTCAATTTGTCTAACTCGACATTTCTGGCAGATACTCCTGTTTCTGTCTTGGGAAGGACTTTGGGTCTTGGATCCTAAACTGTAGTGGTCCAAAACTGGCAGCATGATGGAGGACAGGAAACCTGAAACTTGGCCACTTTCATTCTGGTGTGCTTTTGAAAAGTGCCTGCTATTTACTCCCCAGTGACTTTTCACACAGCACCATTGTCTGTTAGTTCACCACATGTCAAAGGAAAATGATCTAATTTAAAATACAGTAGTGCCTGGTGTCAATACTGTAATTGTGTATTCATATTCATAGATCACTTCAGAAAACTCCCATACTTTCCAGAGCAGAGAAGTAGTGAGCAAAGATTCCATAAGTCATGAGATTGCCTTAAAATCCTGAGACTCCAGGGTGTGTGAATGTGTATTTCTCTTGGGTATTTCTTTAGGGTTTATATTTTTCAAGCTTTCCCCTGTCAGCTGAAAAGCAAGTCACTTATGAATAAAAGAAAAACTGAGAATTTCCTTCATGTTAGAGGGCTTCAGGAGCCACAACTTGAGCATGAAATGTCACTGGATTTGTAATGAAATCATAGGAACTGGCAGGACTGCCAACATACTCTCCTTTGCCTACTTCTTAAAAAAAACCCTTTAAAATTGGGCTAATGTTCCCATAAAAATCGCAATTAAATATTACTATCCTTTAATACATACCTCCATGTGTGATTATTTTGCATTAAACATATGATTAACAGCTGATAGAACTGTTTGATAATGATAAATAGGTGAGGATTTACTGTATATCAGATGTGAGTCCGTCTCTTTTTTTGTGTTGATGTTTTTTAGCTTCAGTTACACATCTGCAATAAAGCTGTAGTAATACTTCGAGGAAACTTTTGCATTATTCCTTCCAAAAAAGATTTTTCTCTACAGCCCAAACTTTTGTAATTTAAAACCAAACATATGCATTGTCCACACATTTCAAGAGGCAGCTAGAGTAAAACCTTTTGGATGAGATTTTAATGAATGACTCTGTTCTCTCACTGAATCAGTGCAGGGAGTAAATTTTTAATGACTCATTAACAAAGTTAATAGTTTTGAAAATCATTACAATGCGATTCCATTATTTTGTTTCTTTTTGCAGTGCGATTAATGCTCCATGCATCATAGTAATGTTTTCCTTTTGGTGCTTCCAACAAAAGTTTTTCTGACTCAGACCTTCCTCTAGGAAATGTATTATGAAAATGGCAATTTAGAAATACTCTGAAGTGCTCATGAATTGGATTTAGGATCACAATAGACCTACTTGAGGGCCAGACACCACAGCATATATGGGCCCCTTTAGAAAGAGATACATACCTAATATGATTTTCAAAAGTATTTGAGTGGCCTAACATCTTGATTTAAGTATGAATGAGAGGCCAAATTTCTGCAGGCACTATATAACCCTGTAAGCTGCCTGGATTTTTTTTCCTTCCTTCATTGTTTGAAATGTTTCACATATGATTGTGGTCCTAGGTCTGCATTCATACACCCAGGAGCCTTTGCCTGGCATAATAACAGATTTATACTCAATACTGTGTTCCCTTCTATCTGCAGGCAGCACTTTTCTTTGGCTATATTTTATGTACAGACATATATTTTATAGGAGCCTTTTACTACAGCTGTCACCCCAAAAATCAGTCTGCTGCATTCAGTTCAGATCAACTACTTTGAGTGGATAAAAAAAATACCTAAAATTATTTTCTGTAATTTATCTCTTAGTCAAATGTCTGTAAAGTCCATTGCCTACTGAGTGAAGAGAATATATAATAAATGTTAGCTAACAAGCTTCTTCCTTGCTAACTAGAGCATTAAATTCATTGACAGAAGTTGTCATGAGTTGGTTTGTGAGCAAATAAGTGGAGTTCAGAAGTAAGGAGAAGAAATACGAGACCACAGAAAGAGGCCTGGAGAAATCTGAATGCTTAATGCTTGTCAGCATTAAAGACCTTTATCCTGACAAAATCATGCAGGACAATGTTTTATAAAGTGATTAATGAAGGAGGTAGTATGGTCCCCCAAACCACAGTGAAAAGTATATAGATGTTCAGGATACCAAAAGGAGTGAATTTAAAATTAAAACTGTGATTCTCATTGATTTGAGAGCAATTCATGGCACTAAATGAGATAAACACAGCAGATCTTATTTTTTATGGAGATTGCCTCCCATGTAGCTCATGGCCAGACTACCCAAGTTGTCTGAAGGTATCAAGAGATAGGGCCTAAGTGTAAAATAACCATAAGCTTAAGCAACTTCCCCTCTTGCCTATCCAGCCCCAGCCAAGTATTCTGTAATTTTGACTCTTACAAGATCTTTGGAGTTAAGGAACCTCTTAGCCTGCAGCACATGCTTCTACTGAGGCCTTGAGGTGCTGGTATAGGCGCATTATATTTCTGAAAGACATGAAATTTTTAGACACCTTTTCTCTGTTTTGCATGTTTCCTGCTCATCTTCATCTGCATCTGTGCTATGATGGGGACTGTGATCCAGAAGATCTCCATGGATTATATTTCCTTAGTCTGCAGGGAATAGACCCCGCAGTAGTCTCAGTCTTGCTGTTGTGCAGGGGCTAAAGCCTGCTGTCATAAGAGTGAGCTGAGTTACTAGCAGAAATTAAGAGCTTTAAGGACAGAACTACAGGGAATCAGGGTTTTATGAACCACCATGGTTCCTACCTCCTCAAGTTCTGCTTGCAGATCCCACCATTTCAGTCATAAATGGGAGGTTACCCGTGTGTCACTTCTCCAATCTCCAGCCCCTGATGGTCTCCAAGTTTGTTTCCCTTTTACAGGGACACTGATTTCCTTATCAGTCTCATGGTGGTGGTGCCTAAAATTCAGGGCTGGCAATGCCTGTGCCAGGAGCTGGCATGACTGAACAGGTGTTCAGGTAGTTTGATTTCAAAGGAACAAATTTACTTTTTGCATTGGAACTGTTCCCTGATTTTAAGGACAAAAAAGAGATCCATGGAAAAAGAATTACCAACTTGAGGGGTTAGACCTTGCTAAACAGCACAAATGGGAGAAAGGGAATTCATATTTTTGGGCACCAGCCTGCAACCCTAAAGCCTGTCTGTTTCTGCAGGTGTTCTGTAGTTTCTTAACTGGTTATTGCTGTATTTTTGTAGTTGCTGTTGTCAACAAAAAAATGTACTACAAAATGTAGTCAATCTATGCAAGCTATCATAAAATTTGGATTTAGGTGCATGCATGTTTGGGCCAATGCAGAATGAAGGCAAGTAGCATTTGGAAGGGAGGCTGCCTCATATGTGCTCTCTGTTATTGGTTATTCAATTCAAGGGGAAATTCAGTGCTTTGTCCTCACAAGAAACCAGTGAACTGTGCTGTACACTGGAAGTTCTGTGTAGAGTTCTCAGAAGTGGAAGTGCTGAAAAATAAAATTAACTGAGATTATCATTGGCTCATTCAGCACTGCAGTATTTTTAAGGCTACTTATTGATAATATATAGATTCTAACTGGTAATTCCCACTTTTAATTATCTTATATTTATTTACAGCAAATTATTCCCTCATTCTTTAATGTAAATAAATTTGTGTGAGCATGTGTTTAATGGCCTCTTTCATATTTTCCTTTTAACCAGCATTGGAATTTATTCTACTTGAGCTAAGAACCTCCATATTTTGTGGCAGTTTACTTTCCTATCGTTCTTCTGAAAATATCACAGACAAGATAAATGGATTGGCGCCAATTTGGTACTTGGGTGATTAATGTCAAAGCTATTTCTAAACCATTAGTTTGTTATTCATGGCATTTTATCTTTGTTTAGAAAATAAATGCACTAAGTGCAGATGCTAACTATAGATTAAGTAAACTTAATTTATTTTGAAATGTAATAAACTTTGGAGAGGGGATTGCCTCCAATGGCAATGTCCACACCCATAAATATTCAGTGTTAAATATTTTTATTTTAAATCCACTTTTAGTAATTAGTTTGAGCTGATTGCCTGTCTAAATAACAATACGCTTCAGAAACATTGATTTATGTTTTGTTTAAAAAAAACCAAACATCACCACTACTCAAAATGCATTGTTTTTCCTGCACATCCCCAGCAACTGAGGGGACTGAATAATTGGATACTCAGTATTAGATTTTGTATCTGTCATTTCTGAGTGAAGATATTTCATCCCCAGCAAGAACTGAAGGCAGTCCTTTAGTGCTTTTTTCACTGATTTAAGTTAAATATGTGATTTTATTCCTGTATACAGCCTGGGTAAAGGTTTGGATCTGGGTCCCAGAGGGCCTTCGGTTTTACCAGCTGCAATTTCTACTGAAAGAAGACAGTTTCTACTGAATTTCTACTGAATTCCCAGACAGTTCATGTAGAACAAATTTCAGTCCTGACTGTATAGCTGATCAGTGGATGCCACAATGGTCAGCTAAGAGTGTCACACGTTGAAAAACGTGTGGGAGGGAATGATTCTGAGTGATACAAACTATAAATACAGACACACAGCCACTATTTGCAGTATGTCAACCTGTAGAGCAACAAAGCAGGGAAATGGAACTGTGAATTTCCGTGGGGAGGGAAAAGTGGTGAACAATGTGATATTAATGAGATTCATGGTATAGATTTCCATTTGCAGCCACAGTGCTGCTGATAGAGAAGTAGTAACAACTGTGGTATATCTCAAGGAGGTTAGCTCTTGTGTGCTGTCTATTTAAAAGCAAATTTTGCACCCCAAATCAGTTCTTGGTACCTACAAAGTTGTCCAACATCCCAAAGAGATCCTAGTCCTTAATTAGCTGGGAAATTGAGCTTGGAGAGATGTCCAATGCTATGGTTTGGAACAGCACACTGTATTTTGACTTCCACCCTTAAATATTAGTTTTTCATTTCCATATTATGTCTAAAAATATTTTAATATTTTACTCCAGGGGATCAAAATAGCCTGATTCTTGGAAGTGTTCTCCTAGCAGCAGCCAGGGAGATTGGAGAAGAGTGCCAAGTAACTTGAAGACATATAATTAGCACTGTCAAGCACATTTCCCCAAGGATAGGCCTCTTTAAAAGCCATGATTTCCAGGAATCCCCCTGGAGATCAGCTTGTGTGTCCCATGCACTTTTGCAAATTAGGCTGCTTATGTTGTCAGTGAGGCGTCCTTGCGCAAATTTGAAATGTTGATAGACATATGTGAGGTTTCTGCAGGGCTTATGCCTAGTGACTCTTGTAGAGTTTGGCCATTCAAAGAATGCACTGACTACAAGAAATGTTTCAGTGTGTCCCATGGTCTGTCTGCATGTGGCATCTCATGTGACAGTAACTGAGGAGATAATTCTTCAATTGAATAGAAAACAGTTTTGCAAAATGAGAGCTAGCGAAAAAGAAAACTGAACACAGGAAGATAGAAAACATCATGACAGAATTAAAACAATAATCTGTTAATCAATTTCTGTTTGAAGGGTATGTAAAGTCCTTCTCTTTTGATTTGTATCAGATGGATCAGCACTTCTTCCAGGAATAAAGTCTTCATCTTTTTGTTCCTTCTGCTTTCTTTCCTTTCCTGCCTAGGACACATAATCAATATCTATAAATTTCTTCATTTTTAGTGGTTTAATGTGATTTTTTTTATAAAATACTTTTAACTAAGTCTTAATACACACAGGCAAAGCACATTTTTTTGTCATGTTGATCTTCACTCCTGCTCAGCACTTGGAGTGAAACCTTCACCTGATAAGAAAGGAAAGAGGAATCAGTGACCAAGGTGTACCTTTATCTTATACCTCTACACAGAAACCTCTTTATTCCTGGGTAGGAAATGCTACAACTGCATTTTTGCTACCTTTTTTGATATTAAATTTTAGGGTTTTCATTTAGAAACTGGCAACCAAAACATATTTGCCTTGCTATATGTGTTCCTGCTTTGGAAGGAGTCATACAATTATAGTAGAATACTTTGGGACCTCCCTGCCATGGGCACAGACATCTGTCACTATATCAGGTTGCATAAATCCCCATCCAACTGGAATTTGAATATTTCCAATGATGGGATGTCTACAATTTCTCTGGGCAACCTGTTTCAGTGTCCCTCGCCCTTCAGCATAAAAAATGTCTTCTTTATATGCAATCAAACTTTACCCTCTTTCAGACATGGAGTTTTGAATCTTTATATTTGCATTGCAAACTTGAGCACATTTAATTAAAATAAGAACAAAAGCCTATGAGCATTTCCAGTTACTTGGGTGCCATTAATCTTTGGATTAATTTTCTTCGAGCAGCTATAATTTCCATGTGATGTTACTGAATAGCAGTTGTCTGGGCTGTTGCTCCTAAGTAGGGATCTGCTGGAGGATTGTGGTAGATGTGAGCTGGATCACAGATGATTGTTTGGCTTGTGTTGTGCTTGGCATGCTGGGGAGAGAAAATCAAGAACAGCACACATTTATTACACTGTGGAATATAAAAAGGGAAAATAAGAAATGAGAGAGCATGAATATGTGCATGTCTGCAGGTGTACTTGTGTTCACAGACCTCTATTTCTAGAACTATTCATTCTTTGTGGTCAGGATATGGGTGTTCAGGAGGTCTAGGAAACATCATTCATGTCCCAGCTGTGAGATAGCCCGAGTTCACTGCACCTCAGCAGAGCACTTGACCTATCTACTTTTAAACTGGGCTGCTTTTTCCTGTCATCCCTTTGATTGCACTGTTCCACTTTGAATGCATCATTAAAAATTCCTTGGAACAGAGGGAGCCTATTTCTCTCTGGCATGTCAGGTCATTCCTAATTCATGCCATAAGAACATTTGGGGAAGTATTTGCCTGAGAAGGGACTGCAAGCACATGTGAATTTTCTAGTTGCTCTATTAACTAGTTAATCGGTTTTCTTTGCTGTTCCATATTCCACCAATGTTTGGAGTTTCCATTGGGTTCAGTTTCTGTTCAGGGATTTTTCTGAGAGTAAAAGAAGCAGAAGGTACTGCAGGGTTGTAGCACTTCTGGTTGATATTTTCTTCTTGGAGGGGAAATACTTCGATATGAATTACTTGGAGAAGGCAGGATTGTGACAGTATGCCTAAGGGCTGACTATCAGACTGGAATGAATGAGAGCATATATGCATTAGCTGTGTGAAACACTGCAGTCCTGAAGTATATGCTTGTGAGTTTGTACCAGATAAACAGCAGGCTTTCTTGGATGAGAAATTACTGAGGTTTCATACAGGGAGCTCTTATGTGTATTGATAGCTGGCTCTGGAGTTGTGACCTCCTGGCTTGCACTCTGAAAGAAATTCCACATACTGCTTTGTCCTGCACTGGAGCTGTGATGCTACTGAGGCCATAAATGCAAACATAAATGAAAAGCAAGGTGGAGCAGTTCTGTTCTGTAATTTGCTGGTCTTTTTACTGCAGGGGCTGGTCACTGATCATCTTGAGGGTAACCATTTTACTTTTACACTATGTATTTCCAAAGGAAGTTCTCATTAGTGACATCCCTTCTCTTGTGGAAAATGAATTAACTGTTGCCAATCCCAATGCATGGGCTCTGCAGGTGGCATTTCCTGACAGTATCTTCTGGGATCTTTGGGAAGGTCAGGTGCCACAAAGGAATACATCCAAATAGTAAAAGTAAAGATCAAATTATCAAAGGCAGCCATTTGCTTCTTTTTTTTTTCATAATGCTTAACTGCAAATACAGACTGTGCTACCTAGATTTGGGTCTGGAGTTTGGGCTCATTTATGCATCTGTGTGTATGTGCCTCATAAAGGGGTCAGGTCAGCTCGTCTTGGGTAGATTCCAGCTCACATTCCAACAACCATCAAAATAGACTGTGAAGTCCTAGGCCAAGAAATAAAAAGGGGGACTTGAACAGTTTTAATTTCTAATTTGATCTGACTTTTTAGTGCTAGTAGATGTACAATATCGTTTGTATTATTCTGTGTGGGATGATCAGAGAAGTGATAAATCCCTTACTTTCATTCATGGAGCACAGGATTTCAGGATGCAACACCAGACCTGACAGCTTCTGGGAGAGAAGATGGGTCTCTGCAGCAGCTGAGAATCAAGATGTAATTTTCATTTCCTCATCCTGGGCCATCAGCCCAAAATGAGAAGGGAACTGCTGCAGGCAAAGGCTTCAAGGCCACATGTTTGTTGAATTAAAAAGGACTGGAGGAGAGATCAGATGGGACAAAATGACCCTTCTTTATACCTCCACACACATTTTGAGGGGATTGAGTAATGCTTTGTGTGAGACTGAGGCCCCTGTACAGTCTTGCTCAGAGTTTTCAGCTAAATGTAGTGTATTTGCACAGGATCCTGATAAACTTGTTTAGAGCCATATTGTAAGAAATGTGGTTTGGCTATAATTTTAGAACTGTACCAGATCATAGCTGATCACAAGACACTTCTGCAAAGCAAAAAACATATGGAACCCTTTTAGGAATACATGGTTTTGATCAAGAAGAATTTGAAATATACATTTAACAGCATTTCATTTCTCGATTTACAAAGATCTTTTTGAATGGCTTTCAAGCACGCAACGAAAGGGAGGTTTACAGGAGATGTATGATTCCAGAAGTAATTATAGAGAGTGTTACTAAGACAGAGCACCTGAAACAATGCAACCTAATTATCCCAAGATAGATGTATAACAAATCCTCTCAAGATTAATTAAGGTCAACAAACACATTGAAAAGTCTCACAGAGGGTAAAAAGTAGGAAGGTTCTTTAGTCATTAATCCAATTTTAAACTTGAAAGATCTTATAGAAATAAACTCAATAAGAGAGGAAGACAGAAAATAATGATTTACCCATATAGCACAAAAGTTGCAACTTAGAGTTTGAAGGTTTTGTTTTGGAGTCACTTTGATGACAGTCAGAATGAACCATTTCTACTCTTAACTTTACAAGAAATGAAAATGCAGGTATTATTAGCATCTTTTAAAAGACACCATTTTTGTGGGTAAAAATACAGTGTAAAAAAGTCTGGAAACAGTGATCAGTGTTAGCAATCGTGTTTGTCTGCTGTCATGACTGTCCTTTGCCGTCCTGCAGCCTGTCCGTGGTAGTGCCTCGAGCTGTAGTATCCCCTCTCTCCTATCTCCTCTCCATGAAACATTCCTGGAGATGTGGAAGCTCCTTTTTCTCATTCAGGTCAGGGCTGTGTATTGGCTAAGAGCTGGTGTCTCAGAAAGGGCAGCTGCCAGGATTGTCAAGTTCCCAGCATCATGTGATTCAGAGTCATCTTGGACAAGTGTGTGGCAGCCAGCCCCCTCTATATCTTGGGGTTTTTTTGCCCTGTGAATCAGCAGTCATGCTACTTGTCATTTCCTGCATGCAGGGTGTACATCCAATAATGCACTGTGTAGGTGCCAAAGCTCTTCACTTGGTTACCTGGCTATAAATATTAACAGGGCAGAATGCTTGACTTGGTGACCTAAGATGGGCATTAACTCAACAAGTTCTCTGCTGATGGCATTAGAATATGAACTCCTTTGAAAGCTTGACCTTTTAATCACATAAAATTTTGCAGGTTAAATAGTAACCTTTGATGGGTAGAAGAGACTTGGGATGGTCTAGGTTTTAAAATTCCAAGTGATGTCTTCAGTGGCAACTTTCCATTCAGCTTGGCAGGTCCTCATCCGTCCTAGCTGACAATGAAATTCTTTCGGCAATGAGAGAACATTTGCTTGCAAGTTAAAGTGGACAGAAGCTCTGCAGGACAAAGCAGTCTTGAAAACATCCGTGAGATATTGGATTTATCAATGTAATGTCACTCAATACTTGCAAAAAGCCTCACCTGAGCTGATGAGTTGGAAAAGGAAGTACAAGGCTGAAAAAAAGCATTTTGATAGGTTGCATTGTGCTTAATGAGGTTTTCTATTTTGAATTTGGGAAGATCATAATCTGATACAGACTTTTAGTGACACTTAGAAGGATTGGTGCTACTAAATCCACATCAACACACCTCAGTGGCATCTGGTCCCATTATAAAAATGCTGTAGCTCTCAAAATTCAAATAAGCAGAGAAATCCCCAGGAACAATCTGAGGATCTCATGACAACTATTTTGATCTAAAAGGGACACCATCTTCCAAAGGTGTTTTTCACCATTTACCAGCTTCCATTGTTCAGATAAGAGTTGCAAAACCAGAGGTTCTTACAGTCATCACCATTTTGCTTACCAATGAACATGGTAGAGGAGCCCTCTTTTTTTGCAGCAGACTTCATATTTTATATATACAAATAAGAAACCTATCAAAACGAGGGTTTTCCAGTGGAATAGTGCAGTTTAAAAAAGCGGAAACTTCATGGGCACATAGACAATTTGATGCCTTTTTCAATCAGAGGGATTGGAAGCAAATATCTTGTTCATGTCATTTAAGTAATGCCAAATTGTTTCTCTCAATTAGTTAAAACGTTTAATTTTCATGCTTTTTCATTTAATTCCATTGATACTTTTGTACGATAGCATTCATTTTATGCTAAAATGTTCTCTGTTTGTTCTCTCTTAATATTCATTTAAGACATCTTCATCTCTTTTTAAACAAAAAAGATTCATCTGTATGAAAACACAGCCTTTTGGTATTTCACAAATTTTGCAATAATTTTTAAGTATTTTTAAAGTTCACAAGAAACATCAACTCCCGTGCTATTTTGCAATACAAATACATCTCAAAATGACATAAGATCCTACTGAACAGAAATATTTTCTTCATGGTTCTAGTCAATAAATTGCTTTTGGACTGTTACAAGTACTGACAGGATGTATTATTACTTCTACTGGGTGGTATTTTTTCATTATGTCTTCAGTCTGAGTTCTGTCTAGAATGTGTTTAAGTACTCATTATATTGATCTTGTATCACAGGCTCATTTTTTAAAAAAAAGAAGTATGCATTATGCAGTTTTTCAGTGATCGTGACCACACTCTGTATATAAAGGAGGGGGTCAATGTCTTTCCAGAGAGACATTTTATGCAATTCCTATTCAGGTTATCCTAGCATAATACTCTGCTGTTTGGTTTTTGTGGTTTGTTCATTGTTATTTTGTTTGGGGTTTTCTTCTCTGGGTGCCATGTTATTGTTTCTAATCACACACCAAACAGTTATTCCCATTGGTCAGCCATGTGGGCTTTCTAGTTTTGTTTGTGGGAGTGTTGGAAAGGTTACCCACATTCCTTGGAAAGAGCTGGCTTTTGTCATTCATCTACGTGATTCCTTAGGATAGCTGGGGTAGATATGGTGAACAGGGTGTTTCAAAGCAGCTTTAAGCAGCACAGCCAACATCCTGAATTAACATTCAGGGTTTCTGGCTGTTTGGATGTGTGCCTACTTTGGAGTGTTCTGCAGCCTACAGTCAGCTCAAAGCCACGGATGCCATCACAACACCTTCATCTGCAGATGGTGTTTGCTCTAGCCCTGAGGACGTGACTCCTGGTTCCAGTTTGCTTCTACTGCAAACCTCTTGCCTTTGTAAACCACACTTTTGTCTTAGATAAACCTAATCAAATGTCTTTACTTTCTCAGTGAGGTGTGTAATTTACATGCTGGCCAGTACTAGTCACTCTTTTGTACTCTCTCAGATCAAAGGTAATCAGGAAAGCACTGAGGCAGAGTGGAGATGTTGTGCTTTACATGAAGCAGCTGAGCAGAATCAACTCTAGTGGGTAGATGTCCACTAACTCTGGGTTAGTACATTGGCCAAGGCTTAGAGCTATAAAAATAACTTTCTTTTGGACTGCTTACACACAACATTTTGATGGTGAGGACTGTGTGTTAGCAGTTTCAGAACAGCTCGATTTTAGAATTGCATTTTGAAGTTTTGTCTTCATGCAGTAATTGTGACTGAAGTTTCTGGAGTGATTTTGATTTGTGGTGAGCAAGAACACAGCCTTCCCTCTCCCCCATGCTGCTCCAGTGGTTGATGAGAAGAAAATCTACATAAGGTATGCTCCAAATTTCTAAGTTACTTTTACATTCCTTGTAATACATTATTATATTTTGGATTTTTGTTAATGGCAATTCACAAGAAAGGATGAATCTGCTCTTCTCCATGGTTCCCAAAATGGGAAGAAATATTGCAGATTTGTGTTGCGGTGGACCCCCCTGGGCCCCCCGCCCCTCTGGGCCAGATCCCTGCCATGTGACTGAGCCAAGTCTATCTTAGGTTCAAGCCGCCCGGGCTCTGATCTGCTTGGTTGTTTGTCCCATCTCCGCCCCTGGGTATCCCCTTTCCCCCTGTCTGTGATAAAACCAGCAGGATGGAAAGCCCCACTCTCTTACCTTGCTGACTCTGCCCAGGTCGGGTGCTCTTTCCCCCCCAGGACAGAGGGAATAAATGACTTAACATCAAGGAGGTATGAGCTGTATTTCTGTTCTCAACTTCTGCTCTGGGAACAGCTGCCATTAACACTGCCTTAGGTGGGGCTGCTCAGTCGAAGGGATATTAGGCTGTTTGTGAATGGTCTAGAATATTACGAGGCTTAAGAAGCAAGCTTGCCACAGAATTAAGCAGTGGACAGCTGATAACCCCCCACAGATTTGTTTTCTCTCACACTAACTCAGAGCTGTGCAACTATCCAGGCTCTTAGTGAAATGTGTAGCTAAATGTCCAAGCTTCTTTAGGTAACCCTGCCCCTGTATTCCTGCTGTGAATCACATCCCAAAGCCTCCTGTGTGTAATGTAGGACACAGAAGAGGGAAAAAGAGTGGCTGTGAATTTAACTGTTATCCCTGCTTCACAGAGTATTTACAATACTTCTCTCTGCTGTCAAAAAACAAGTACCAGAGATTATATGCTCCCCAGTTACTGGGAAATTGTTTTCCTATTTATTTTATGCCCTGGGTGCTCTTAGGACTCAGTATCAGTACTCTACTTTAAAGAGGAATGCTAAGGAAAGATATAGTGTTTTTCTTGACTTTTCTCCTGTGCTAACAAAAGAGGCAAACCGGAGAGCATAGCTCATATAAAGTCCACAGAACACCATGTTTCTTTTTCCTGAGGTTCTGCATAGGAGAAAACTGAGTGTAAAGAAAATCCCACAAACTGAAATGTTAAAATAAGCATTTCTAATGGTGTTGTTAAGGGATTGTTTGCTGTCACAATGACACTCCATCAGCAGGTCTGAAAAAGGTGAAGGATTCCTTGGACATGCTGGTCCAGATCTTCCATGGCACATTTTCCACGGCAGATGGTCATGTCAGAGCTGGAGGCAGTCAGGACAAAGGGAAAAAACAAGTGCTTCCCCCTCCCCACCCCACCCCCCCAAATTATAGTTTCCAAGGCTACAAAACTGAGAAATAAAATCAAAGGCATGACTGTCATTTGGTGTCACAGAAAATGTTTTGCTAAGTGTTCCAGTAAAGATGATACAGTAATGGTGTCACATTGTGCATTTATATGTCACAATGCTTTTTACAGTAGCTATAGACTTTCAGATGCACTCCTTGATAATCTGGCAATTTTATCATCAGGGAGTGATAACCTCTCAGATATGAAAGCTGATGTCAGCGTCTTCTGCCACTTTGATCTGCGTGAGCTGATGCCTTGAAAATTAATGAGAATACTACATGTGAAATCAAAATCAATCTACTGTGGATTCTTTCTCCACGTTTTCAGGAGAGCTGGCAGGGGGAGGGGGTCGGTGAGAGACATGCATTATCAAATCTGAAGCATGGCGGAGTATAAACGCTGTAATCTCATCTCAGGATTCTTATGGCTTTAATAAACTCTTCATGCTTCATTCTTGCAGTTTACTGCATCATAGGGACCCCTCTGCAAAATTGCAGCCATAAATTTTCCCTTCTGCTGGACAGATTTTACTCCCTTGCTTTGGTATATATGTCATCTTGCTTTCAACAGAGTAGAGACATGACAAAACTGATTAAATATTTGTAATGCCTTTTCAAAATATACAGAGAAAAGTAATTTCTTAGATGGAGGGAAAGAAGGCAAAAACATCGTTGAGTATAGTTCATGGGGACTTCTTGGTGCTTATGAACAGACAGCAAAAAGCAGAATTCAGCTTCTGTCACCTCTTGGGATGAAAATTCCTTGTTACTTGATCTGAGATTGGCAAAATATCTCTATTACCATTGGCATTTGGCAAAAGGTATTAGTCAATCATCCAAAAAAGCATTATTGTCCTGCCATCTGCTCCCGCATCTGCTCAAGCCTTGATGGCCCCCAAGAAACTGGCTACCATTAGCAGTGATCCCTAAAAATAAAGTCCTTTTTACTATGAGTAAGTGAGCTAAGTAGACCATGGTCTCCCTTCAGATGCTCATCTGGCTGTGTTTGCACATTAATTATGTTTGGGGCTGACAGCTGTAAATTGTAGTAAGTGTTTGTTGGCCTCTGCTGGAGCAGTGTGTGGGGTGGAGCCTCTTTCATCTCTGCTCTTCCTCTCCAAGGCCCAGGCATAGCCTCAGCTCACCCTGCTGCTGGCAGAGCTTCCTCCTCTGCTCCATGTACAGCTCACTGGGGACAGCTGATGTGGCACAAGGCTGGCAGCAGCAATTGCTCTTGAACTGAGCACAGCAAGCTGTGACACCTTTGTGTCCCTGCTGCTGTCACCCGTTCCCAGGAGGTGAGCACTGAGGGCTTCCTCAGCAGTAGTGCTAGAGCAGAGATGGTTTCCATGTTCTGAAACAATCTGAGCCTCCCTTCTTCCAGCAGGAAAGGCATTCCCAGAGCTGCCAAGGGGGAGAAATTGCAGAGTGCAGCTGGAGTCAATACAGCTGGCAAGAGCCCGTGGCAGCAGTTTGGTGCACACAAAGTGAGTGAGCATCAAATCAGCAGTCTGAACGGGAGAAAGGCATCTCTGGGCACTCTATGCATGCATTTAGATTGTAATCTGCACTACATGGAAACTTTACTTACAGCTAGGAGTAAAGCTTTATGTGTTTGGTCTTCACTGTGTGCTGTTTTCAGTGCTGAAATGGGGTAACAGTGTGACACTAGTAAAATATTTGCTTTGTGTTTTGACAACGAGGAAACAAACCAGTCAGAACCTTTTTTTTGGAGAGGGTTAAGATGATTAGAGACATGTTCTGTTACATGGACAATGACCTTAGGAGCTTCATCTCCATTTTCCTAAAATTCTCCAGTAAGCTGCAGAAATGGTACCACACATTACAAAAGTTTTTCATTATGAAAAACTGCTTAGTACTAAAACTTGAAAATTAAGAGCACTGCCCTTACATTTCTGTTGTTTCAGGGACTTGTGTTCAAATTAATCATGGCAAATATATAGAAGGCTCTTTTATCTATAATGAAAAATAAATTTAAATAACCCTGGTGCCTTGATATAATGTCACAAAGTTTGAAAATGCAAGTCTACAGCACCAAAACTCAAAGGTCTTCAAATTAAAGCCTATTTTAAATTTTCAGTAATCATGCTGGTTTCAGCAGGGAGCAAATCTAAAAGAATGCAGTGCATGTATTGAAAAAGCAGTGAAGATTTATGTGTCTGCATTACCACTGCCAAAAGAATATTTTCCTTCTTTATTTTCAATGGCTCATATACAGTCTGAAGATTCCAAAGGAAAGGAAGGAAAGATACTAAGCCTTAAATATGAAGACAAGCATACAAAATAAACATTTCATAGTTGAGGAGGCATGGAAGATGGATGGGAAGGAAGACGGATAGACAAAAAGTAGAGTTTCTTCTGGTCTTATTTCCTCTTGTCCTACAAATCTGATCACTCATTCTGATCATCCACATCCATGCTGGGACCCATTGGCAGTGCTCCTGCAGGTTCCTCAACAGGTCTAGTTGCATTTGTAATTTCTAAATGAAGACCAGTGGTTAAGCCCTTCTGTTTTAGCCAGGTGCAACCCTCAGGCAGCTCAGCAGTTATATATACTCACATGTATATTCACAGTGCTCCTAGGACCTCTGTCCTTCCATATAGAAAAGTTATGAGTTCTTTTATGGAGTTTTTTGTTTGTTGTTTGTTTTTTGGTTTGTTTTTTTTTTTTTTAATTTCCCCAGCTCATTATTTTCTTGCCATTAGCCTGTGGAAGACTTTGATGCCTGCAATATTCCATGATTCCCTTGCTCATCTCTTAATATGCCTAGCCACATGAAGCACTTCTGCAGTATGGTGCACCTCTGGTCTGTAGGACACTGCTGTTCTTTGCACCCCACAGTGCTGAGGATGGAACATGAAACCCTCCTGCACTGTCTGTGCCAGCTGTAGGTATATGATGAAATGACCTTGAGGACCTCTGTAGTGTCTCACTGATGTTTTGCCTAACAGGTTGTAACTGAAAAAAAAAAAAAAAGTGATTGATGTATGGAACACCAGATTCTCTTTCTCAGTGGATAGGAAAAAAAATTAAATGAGGATTTCCAAAGTACTTGTGGGATTTAGGAAGTCTGGTTTCTTAAGAATTCATTAGGAATTCATAGAGATGGACAGAAAATTATTATCCAAAAGATATTTTAGTGGAAAATATAATTCCTGCTGAATTATTAAAGGCATTTTATTTCCAATGGCAAAGCTGAAAAGTCCATATCAGGTTGCTTTCAATACTTTAGGGATCTCTGAATCTATGAATATGAGGCTAGAGTGAATATTCTTCTGGTAACTTGTATTTCCAGCCTTTTCCATCTCCTCTGGACAAAGTCTCTGAAGTACTGGTATTTCCAACATGCACTGTGCTAAAATACTTGCAGCCAAGCTGTACCTCACAGCCTGACACCAAAATAGATGTAGTGCTTTAGGAAGATGTAGTTCATAGCAGGATTTTGGGCCACAAGCAGGGCAAAGAACTACAACTTCCAGACGCTGCCTTGGGGATTCAAATGAAGAAGCAGCCACTGTAGCATTTCTCTGTCAGCTTTAGACAGGCAAGGACTACACTGATGAACCTTCACATCTCATTGCAAGGTCTATTTGCTCAAGGCTTTCCTTGAAGGAGAGAGGTTATGTGCTGAACTGATTTGACAATAAAAATATCAATGTCAGTTCTGCAATCCTTTATGAACTCATAATGTTTTAAACTGAAATACATTTGTTCAGAGCCTGCCATGAAATATCCATCAGAGAGGAAAATAAAGTATTGTGCTCTTTCTGATCCACCAGCAGCTGTACAGAGACTGCTGCTCTGTGTCAAATGTGCTGCTTAACCAGGTGGAACAGGAGCAACAAAAGTTTTCACAGCCACATCCTCCTTCCATTGTCCTGGTGTATTGATTTCTGTTTTTCCAAGTTATTGAGTTCAGAGCCAAAACTTGCTTGAGCATTGGAAATTTTCAAAGATATCCCGGACAGCTCACCACCCAGGTCCCACACAAACCCTACACATTTCAAGATCAAGATATGAGTCTACCCAGTCAAATAAGATGCTGGGTTTTGCAAGTTTATTCAGTCCCTGTAGCTGTACATGCATGAACAGAGCAGGATTACAGAACAAGTCATTGTAGGATCCAAGGGAGAAATGAATGTATATCTGCTGAGCAGGAGGGTGTTCAGGAAAACATACTATCCCATTTACTCCCAAGTACTCTGATCAGACTTCTTTTAGAAAGATTTGTGATCTGTGATGTGTGCTAGAATATCAGAGGATCCAGTCAGTGTGAAGCAATTCTTATTCATAGGAAACATTACACTGTCTTTGGTTTTGAGCTGGACATCTCAAGAGCCAAAGGCAGGCTACAAACTTGGTAGCAATGTTTGGATTGTCTCCTGTCATTGTCATGCGTTGTCCCTGTCGCTTGGCATTTGCTAGTTTTCTGTCCATTGTGCTTGCTCAGCTACTTCATCTGTTCTCATAACAAAGCAACAAGAAACAGGTTAAGCTACATATTAATGTTTCAGTGCAACACTGCAATTTGATAACAATAAACAGAAGCATTTATGAGGCTGTAAATGTCTCTTCCATTTATAAATATTGTACTATAACTGCAGGCTCTAGGGTTATCAGGCAGTCAAACCTTTCATCAAAGCCAAATAGTTCCTAAAGTACCACTCTTAAAAATCTTTTGCAGGCATTAATGTTTCATTAGTTCTCTCAAATGAGTCTCCTTGGGAATCTGTATAGCAAGTAAAATCTAGCTCTAGCCCATGGAAAAATTAACTTCATTTTTAATTCCCATCCTTAGACTGTACTCCACATGGCTTGTGGTGGTACATAGCTGGTGTTTCTAATGTACTCAGCTTAAAGGGTAGCAGTAACACTAATATCATATGTACAAATGTACATTATACCAACGTGTACTCATCCTCCAGCCAGGATTCTTTCTGCCCAACCAGCTCTCCATTTATGCCTTAAGCCATGCTTTTCCATGGAGGGAGACTTCCTTCCTCTGCTTAACCAAGCCAAATTTTAGGAAACTGCTCTGAAGTTGCAGCCACGCACAACAACCAAGAAAGCACTGTCCAGGTATTTGATTGATTGACAGATTCTCAAGGCTGCAGGGACCACTGTGACTTCCACAAATACACATTATCCAATGTACTTGAAATAAATTGTGCCAGCAGCACACACAGCCTGTGTATTCACCATCCCTTTCTACCTCCAGCCTTGTAGAGTACATATCCTCAGTTCCTGCCCAGTGTTTAAATGTGCGTAATTGGCAACCTGTTGTTACTGCACGTTGGCAAGGAGCTTTATAACTGGTGTGAAAGAAAATTATTTGGGCATCTGAAATGGCTTTATCTCCTCTCCTATCTAGCCTCCCAAGCAGTGTTTGATTTTGTGCAGCTTAAAAAGGAAGTTTTTAATATAAATCACAGATTGAAGCTGCATCTTTGAATTCACAAGTGACTGACAGTTTTTCCTCTGTGAGCAGGTTTTTGGGGGATAGTCAAGGCCTGAGCTCATCGGTAGACATGCTTTGTAAGCATTTGTGGTCTTACAAGGCCTCCTAGGGGTAGAAACAGAAGGAAATGCCTGCATGCTGCCTTTGTTGGGCTGTTGGGATTTGGCATAGTAGGTGCTCGAGGGAGGAGAGAGGTTAGGGAAAGGCAGGAGCATGTCAGGAAGGTGCATCCCTGGGTCCTTGGCTGCAGGTGTGGGAGTGCACATGAGCACACAAAGTCCCAAGATTTATACTGCTGCCCACACCACTGGTTTGAATAGGGTTGTAGTTCAAAGTACAGTGAGCTGAGCACTTCCTTACTTGGCCACACCCTGCTCAGTGTGACCTTGGCTCTCCCAATTCAGAGAACTTTGGATTTTGGGATGAAATGAACTGCTACTACTGGGAAAGAGTCTGTCTTTGACAGCGAGCTTGAACATGGTTATACCTGATGTCAGCATGTCTGTAGACTGCTCCAAATTGTCTTCATTCATCTCATTCCTCTCACATCTCTGTTACTGAACCAATTGCAATTGTGTTTACTGATGCCCAAAAACTAGTAAACAGGGAGCCGGCAACAAAATGGTTACATATCAGACAGGTCCCCCAGGAACCTGATTGGACTGATTAGTCTACAATATCTGTTTCTGTAGTCTGAAAGAAGCTGTTCAGTCTTTGACAAAAAAAAAAAAAATATATATAGAATTAGTAGAATGAAAAATGGTGATGGATACAATCCCATTATATGGGTGCTGTGAGACTGTGGAGTGCCATAGCTTGAACTGCCCCTATAGCACAGCCAGCACAAGGTTATACATCCAGGAACGCACACTGTGGTTCCTACTGGGTAGATGGTGTGGAGTGTCTCATAAAATGGTGTCTCAGGAGAGGAGCTAAGCACTGCAAGAGTCGCAGCCAACAGAATGTGTGGCCATGACTTCTGAAAATATCTGCCTGTGGCAGATCATTATAAAAGGGCACAAGGATGTTTCCCTGGGCCAGGTGCTGAAAGCATTTGTCCTGCAATATCACATGATCATCTGCAGTGAGTCCCAGTTTGTGAATTCACTCCCCAAGTTTTCCCTCTTTCTTTCTGTCACGCTTGATAAAATTGCTGTCTGTGGCAGTGACAAGGCAACATGTAAATACCTTGCAGAAGAGTTATTCATGATGAATGCTGGCAGTTTGAAGTCATAATCAAACAGTACTTGTCAGGGAAGAGTTTTTAATGAGAATGGCATTAAAGAATTTAATTTAAAACCCATGAAGGGATTCTTCTTTGCACATGCCTCTTGCTTCTCAGACTTCCAGTTCTTTTTCTGTCCATGAAAGAGTTAAAAAGTAAAAAGAAGGCAACTTGGGGTTCATTGATTTCATATAAGGTGTTTGCCACTTAGCTCCTCACAAACAAGAACTGCAAAAAGACTTTAGATTCAGGGAGAAGTGTAGGAGGGATTTTTGATACCAGAAATCTCTAGGGGAAAAAAAAAGCATCATGAAAATAATTGGCTGGAAAATGAAGCTGGCCAAAATGAGTATATAAATAAAGTGGAAATGTTGAACAGGGAAGGAACAGCTAACCTCAAGCTGGGGTGAATGATCTTTCTGTGACATCTCTCTAAAGCAACTTCTAGTGCTCAGTCAGGAATTACAGGGTCGATGCAGAGATTATTTGGTATTGATCTTTGGCCTGGCTTTATGCACAGCATAAGCTTGTAAAATTACAATGGTCCTTGCAAATTTATTAAAATGGCTTAAAATTTATTAATCACTTTAGAAATGCAGGTCATGGACTCTGAACTGGAATAATAAAGCTTTAAGCCACTACCAATTATCAAAGAAGTTTGTTCAACACGATGGTTCAATTACCCTGTGTGCAGGTTTCCCAGCTAAACTGCAGCCAGACCACATTTGCCATCTGTACTTTCCTAAGTAAATGGGGTTTCCAGCCCTCCCCAAATTCATACTGTACCCCACCATCAATAATCATTTACATTAGTGGTACATCTGCAGATTTTTATAAGGATATTTAAGTATATTGTTCTTATCAGAATCAAAATATGCCAGACAGGAGAAATGGGAGACATTAGAAAAAGCTATGGGCACACATTACTGTTCAGGGGAGCAGCAAGGGGGTGCTTTCTTACCTATACAGTAATAATGGCTGTGCTGTCATATCCCATTGCTCCTGATAAAGGAAGAGGTCATTGTTGTACATATTTTTTGACAGAATGAGGTCGTTGATGTTATCTCTGATTAGTTGAGTAATGATCATGACAGATTCTTAGTTGTCTTACCTTAGAAATGACAGTCTGCTTTCCTATCCTGGCTGACCTTTTTTCCTTAAAGGGAACTGTACTTGCAAATCAGCCAGAGAAATTGAGAACACTGGGGGCTGGGTTCTCTCCTCTCTCCTTGTGCAAGGGTAGTGTAAAAAAAGGGGGAGAAACTTTAGTGGCAGCTGTAGCAGCAAGCACTCCTGTTTATCCAGTACACATGAAGGATATGATCTCTGTGGAAGAAATTCCCCACCTCAGCTGTGGCAGATTGTTGCCCCTCAGATGAGGAAGGAGAGCTCCTTGTAAGGCTAGTTTATTAGATCATCTGCTTTGCCCTCAATAGCATCTCAGCCCTGTGCTCTGCTACCAAGCATAATAATGTGACTACAACACCTCTTAACATTTAACAGCCCCATTAATTTTCCATTGATGCACCACACAGACTAAGGGATTTGCACCCTTGACCTTGGGCATCTAACACATAAAATATTAGATTATGTTTTTGCAAATCTTTTGTACACTCTCAGATTTCCAGTGCTGGTAGCACAGACAGTTATAACCAGCTTAGTCAGACAACATAAAAATTTAAACTTTTCTGGCATAGACAAGGCTAGAGACACAGGAGAAATTCAATGTCCTTGTCTTGTTTAATAAGTCTGCAAGCTTGAAAGTCCTATTAAGCATTCAGAAAACAGAACGTGACACACTTAAAGTAAGTTTGTGGAAATTACTTTTTCTTTTTTTTTTTTTTTAATTCCTGTTGAAATCTCCTTGAAAAATGAGAGCTGAGAACAGAATTCTCATTTTTGTTGCCTTACAGTAATTTGGACTGAATGTGAACTGTTTTCTTTTCCTCTCCATTCAGTTAGCCAGCAAATGGAAAACATATATTGTGTGAAAAACCTTTAGGGAGTGAATAGAAATGAAGTTATTCTAAACAAGCACTGCATTAGAGAAGTAATATAAATGAGGTTCTGTTTTCCTGTGGAACTGCTGCTGAATTTTACTTGAAATGCAATGAACTAGATCAGAGACACACCCTACAAGGAACAGTTAAATTAGAGGAAGTAGAAAAGATTGTTAAAGTTAGAGCTAGAGCCTACCTATAACTGTTCTCTAGATCACTCTTCCTCCCTGCCCACCATGCTTGGAAAAATTTGGAGGATTTAGTGTATGCTCTTAGCTGCTCTCTTAAGCAGCTCATGGGAATTAATAAATCACTAAGACTTCATGAGGACAAACTTTAGTGAGTTAAGTGACTGCTTTCCTGGAAAACCCTTTCAGACACTTCTTACTTTATTTCCAGCAGGAAGAAGGATGAGATGTAGATACAGGGAGTCTGGAAAGCATGGATAAGCTCCCAGATGGAGCATGGTTCTCTCTTTCTGAGCCTAGTGTGCCACATGCAGCACCTCTCAGGATCTGACAGGGAAGCAGGGGGGCTCTGAGACCCTCTGCATTGTCTGTGCTGGGTGGTGTCAATCCTAACCACCTGAGGAGCCCTTAGGCCTTTCTAGGCACTCATGCTGCAGTTTTTTTGAGGAATGTTCTAAACAATAACACCTCTTTTTCCTTAAATTAAATGCCTTCTCATTTTGTATCCTGTTAGGAAGCTAACTCAAAGAGCTGTAGTGCTCCAGCTCATCAACCTCTATCATCCATTACAATGAAAATAATGAACAACCACTTCATAGAAAAAAAAGAGGAGGCAGTCTAGGATGGAACAAAAACAGGCTGACAGTCTAAAGTTATAACCACAAAGGGAAAGACAAAATGATATTTTCTGAGGTTGTTATCAAGGAAAGTTAATAAAGCTTTAATGAATATTAATTTATATCCATACAGATTGCTAACTTCTGTGCTTTTGCTGGCATGGCAAGCTATCAGTATTTAAATGTCTAGTACTTCTTTTGATTTTCTACAGTTAATGTTTCATGGCATGTATGTGAGTTTATAAATAAAAAAAAAATTAATTACAAGTTGTTCTTCTTGGGTTTTTTTTGTAAAGACTGAATGGCAAACAGAGCTGCAAAGCCATGACATAATCAGAGTCAGGATGCTGGTATAAAAATGGGTAGATGATACTAAGTTATTTCCTTTTAAATCTCTTCATATCCTGAATGGAAACATGGCTTTAGATGAAAATGCTCATTATACAAATTAGATGGATGTTATTATTGAGCACATTAATCATTTTTTCTCCAAATGTTCACTTTGCAAATGTAATTATTTTTAATCATACTGGTTCCACTAAATTAGAGATTTGGTTTCCTTTTACACTAAAATTCAAGGTCTCTGTATTTAAAAGCACATTGTTTTTTATAGATTATTTCCTGTCATTTTACTTCAAAGGCACCTGATAAAATTTCAGTAAATGTGATTAAATAGCACAGGAAAGTTGCCATGGTATTTTTTTCCTTTCAGCCTCATAAAATCGCTGGTTTCTCTGTGGCAGTTTTGAGGCTTCACGAGAGTGTAGGTGTGTAATTAACCTGATTTCTTAATGAATGTATTGAAAACATATTTTATTGCAGTTCAGTGGCTGATAGTAAGCTATTGAGTATTTAGCCCTAGCAGAAGATCAGGACAAGTTTGTGAGACAATGAAATGTGAGACCTATAGCATATTTTGCAGTCTCACAAGTTACTCAATAGACCTTGTTGACACCTCAAAACCAAGCACAAACTCTATCCAATGCTTTAAAAAAATCCCAAATCCTCAAACACAGGAGATTTTATGACCTGCTTTTTCCCTGGTCATTTGCAGCAGAAAAAGCAGCCTAACATCTTGTGTTATCAACTACCATCTGGCAAAATTTCATTGTCTAAGCTTTTCAGCTGCTTTATGGGGAACAACTATTTAACTCCACATTGAAGACTGTGCAGGCTCACAACCAGATCCAGTCATTTTCAGTACTGCCTTTCTGTTAGTGTGTATAATTAATATGGACTTTGAGACATTGAGCAACAAATTCTGTAACTGGAAGATATTTCATGTGCAGATTAGGAAGTAACCATCTGCCACATTCTTTATGCAGCGCTGTGGTTTATTTTAGAAAGACAAGAAAAATCCCAGCATACTCACTGTTTTGTAGAGACCAAGTATGTTCCCAAGAGAAGCTGGCTTTGCCTTTGCTGGAAATGTAATTCAGCTACAAGTGTAAATATACACTCTCTGTGCACCTTTTCTACAGCAATTTTGCTAAAATTTTAAGGAATAATACTTCTGTGACATTCTGCTTTTAAAAAAGTTTAGCAGAAGTTAAAAAAAAATGGGGGAGGGAGGAAAAATATTAGCAACAATCACTGTCTGATGTTGTATGCTACAGTGGTTTGGTGGGTTGATTCCCAAACTGCACATCAGAGATGCCTCCCCATTCAGCTTATAAAATCTTCTTTTTAATTTTTTCCTTTTTAAAAACAAAACTCCCCCTAGCTCCCATTGTCCCTCACTTTGGTGTTGGTTTTATTACGAAATCCACCTCTCCACAATTTGTCTACAAAAGGGATTGTGCAAAAATGCAGAAGAAGAAAAGAGATTAATTGATGGGAAATTGTAGTTCATGATGAGGCAGAGATGTGCTATGAATATTTGTGTTAAAGGGAAACATGGGCATTCATAATTGTGTAAAAGAGAACATACATACAAAAACTATTCCATGAGTAAACACTGTTCATCTCATTGTGTTAACAATTTAACACACTTTGAAAAATAGCGCCAAATATTGTTCTTTTTTCATTCATTGTGCAACAGGTTGCTGAGCGCACTGCTATAGCTCTGATGATTTGTGCTTTCAAAGGCATTTTTGGAAATTGGCAAAACATCTATAACAGTTTTGTAAAAGTGAGCAAACATCTGTCAAAAAGCAAGACCAGAAAAAAAAGACACTGATGACATTGGGAGAAAATGTAGCAGTGGTAGCTATTACATGCAGTCACCTGCTTGTAGCCTGTTGGAAGCAAGTGTCTACAGTGCAGGAAGGTGGGAGGAAGTCCCAGAGCAACTGGGGTTCTCTCCTTCTGTTCTCATCTATGTTCTTCTGCAAGGGCTTCTTCCACAATTCACTCCATAGCTATTTGAATTGATCCACAAGGGTTGCATTTGTAATTCCTGTTTTGATTTTAAAGATCTTACTAAAATGATTGTCTTAGATTTCCACATGAAGTTTAAGGCGGCCGGGAATTGTGTTTCACTGAGCTGGGCTTGTCTCATAGGGTTCTGTAAGAAGTCAGGAGAAATATTTCTCTTTTGAGCTTCTCTTTACAGTCAAAAACTCATTTTTGTTGTTTCTGCTCCATAGTGGACTCATCCCCTCCTTGTAGATCTAAATATAAAACGTCTTGGTGAACAACCACAGAAATCCAGTGCCATAGACTGTCAGGGCAGGAATTACCTTGCCAGCATTCTTGCACCTCACTGGCATGTTAAAAAGCTGGCAACTCCATTAGTGGTGAGATGGATTAATTTGGTTTTCTTTGCCAGTGCTGGTTTGTTAGAGGCTGATGGAGGTGACTCATCCACATCTGTTCCTTCAGTCAGAGGCTCCCTATTAGCCATATATCTCCCTATTAGCCATATATCTCCCTATTAGCCTCCCCTTTGTGAATGTTTTCAGGAATTTACCCTCTTTAAGATCTCTGCCTTTTTGTCAAACTTGATGGAAATATTTGCATTTAGGGGGGAAGATGAAGGTGTAGATTTGCACACACAAAGACCATGATTACATAGCCTTTGTTTGCTTAGGGAAGCTGGATAAAAAATGTCCACTACACCCCCTGTCTCAATCAGAGCACACCAGTGAAGGAGTCTTTCTTGAAATGCATTAAATTCTGGCACAATTTTAAAAGAGAATGAGAGATATGAGTTTGTAGCAAATGGGATGGGATTTTTTTTTTTTTTCAGTCCTCAGAATCCTTGACATATAACCTTTTGCTTATATAAAACACTTCAGCTGTTCATTCATAGGTTTAACTATGCTGAAGACTATCCAGTGGAAAGAAATCTTATTATCTCCAGCTTAATATTTCATTATCTGGCACAATATGAGGATATTAGACTTTGATTGCTGGTTCTCTTTAGAGATTACAGCATTTAAATTCTTATTCCCATCTGCATTTTAAACTTCATCCTTTTTTTTAAACTGGTCACATTTATGTTTCATTTAAATCTTGTCTTTCAAGTTTTCAGGTTAAAAAGTTTAGGTGCAAAATATTCAAATTAGGTTTGCCCTAAATTTCTCCAACTATTCTGGTGTTCACCCACCCATTTTATGTCCTAACAATATGCAGACAGAATAATGGACATCAAGGAATTGCAATGGTCATTCACTACACACCAATATCACACATCTGACCGAAAAAAAAAAAATCTTCAAGAACAATATGATGACCTGATGCACCTAAACCTTTTACAAAACTATTAATCTATGACAATGTCACCCAAAGTTACAGTAAATAAGTTATTGAAGTAGTTTTATGGGTCACAGTAATGTATCTGTTTGGAATCCGTTGCACTCAGACAGGCATATACATTTGCTGTAAATGGATCTTCAATCTCTGTGAATCATTTTATTCTTTTTATATACACTATAAAATTGCCATTTTTATGGCTAGGCTTGATGTATGATATGGCTGAAGAGCTGTATGAGTTAATTAAAGAATAAAGGGCTGTCCCTTCTGCTCTATATTTCTGTTCATGACATTAGTATCTGAGAACCACTGTTTTGTGCCAAGCAGAGATTTTGACTTTAAGGGAATCATATAGGTTGAGGTATGTATTCTCCCATACTGTGCAGGGCATATGATTTGGTCCAAAATCCAGAGGCTTTGTATCACCAAGGTAAGCATTTTGTCCTGCTGAGGCATCCCTGTATTTCTTTGAAAGCTTCAATAGCATCCCAGAACACAAAGCCTAGTAGTTTCTGTAAATGGTAATCCCACCAAGAAAATGAATGTGGAAAAATAGGGCAGCAAAGGATCACGTAAATTCTGTCTGCTGCCACCACAGATGGCCGTGCAGTCTCATCTCAGTTAGGCACGCACCAGAGCTCAGTCACATCTCTCTCAGCCTCTGCTTCGCTAAGCTCAGTAAGAAAAACCCATAGTTCACTCTTGAGAGAGAAGCTTGTCATTTCTTTGATCATCCTTCACCTGCACCCCCTTGAGTTTATATTTTTGCACAGAGCTGACAAACACCGTCCTATAAATTTCAGTCAAAATCTCCCCAGGTTGCCTGCTGTGAAAGATCATACTCTTGTGTCCTGGAAAGAGAGGATCAGGACCACCAACAACAGCCTTCAGGGGTGAATGTGTGTACCAAACACCTGACTCTGAAGCCATGTATTTCCCAGTCAGTAGGTCTTGTCTCATACCAGACCAAAGATGAGCAAAAGTCCCAATAGCAAGGGAGTACCTTCAATTTCAATTCTTTCTCTGTGAATTCTGGCTACTGTGCATTAAATAAGATATTTTCTTCCTTTGTAACCGTGTGATAGAAGTTCCCATGAGCACTTTCCCTTTATCAGGAGATTATTATTTAGACAGCCACAAGGAAGGTAATTGTAGCATAGGATAATCACTGGAAAGAGAAAAGAATGTCTCCTTATATTTACATTTTAGAAAGCATGAAATTCTGTCTCACTTGCTCGTCATTATCCAGTATGAGCTAAGACATTTGCAGAATGTGAGCTCTCCATAACAGTTTTAAAAGATAAAGTATTCTGATTACTCTGAAGTGTAGAACAATATTTTTCTCCATATTAATGTTAGAGAAAAATAGCAGAAAAATGTCAGGAATTGTAACTCATTGCTCTTTTTTCACATAACTTAATCATGGGCCTTCATTTTGAAGCCTACATTCAATAAAGCAAATTCTCTTTGAACAACTTTTTAAAGAAATCATCTTTCTTCTGTATGGTCTAATTATTGCTGTCCCCTTCTCTTTTAGTTTTTTCTTCCTGTAAATGCTATTGTAGATGCAGATCTTTTATAACCCATTGATACCTCAGTTTTCTCCTTGAGATCATTTTGTTCTAAGAAAAGAGTTATAGTCTTCACTTGTCACAGTTATAGGTGGGTAGAACCTCTCATTCCCGTGAGGATCTGGTTTGCTGAAAACAGGCTAAAAAAGCACAGTTGAAGAAATGAACACTTGAGATGGCAAAACACTGCAAGAAAGGTTTCAAATGCCATGCAGGTTATAGGATTTTAAAAGGTACATGGCTCTGTCATATTCCTTCCCAGACCCCAATTTTGTCTGCACAAATATGACATACAACTATCATTCCTCTCACATACTAGGCTTATCATCTCCTTGCCCTTTACAGCCTTCCTCATGTCCTCTGTTAGCTCCAATAAAAGTTAATCCATAAGAAAAGGCTCAGAAGACTAAGCAGAGAAAGCTCAATTAGTTCTTTGATTAACTTCATAATTGAGCAATAAGCCACAGAGCCAGACCTTCTTCAACTGAAAGGGACAGTCACTCTCTGTGGCAAGGTACAGCCTGCTCAACATGTATTTCTGCACAATTTTATTCATTTCGGTTTTTTGTGACACAACGAATGCATGCAGGGATTAGAGGTGTGTACCTTGGTTTACACTGGGTATTCCGCCCACAGCTGTGCCCCAAACCTCTCATGGGCTCGTGACCCTTTCCCTGACATCCCACTTCCATTTCTAAAGTTTAGTAAAGAGGTAGTCTTGGTGTGACATGGGCTTTTACTAGGAACACCGGCAGATGAGCAGCCAGAACTAGACATTAACTTTTAAACCTGCTTTTAGACCTGCAGTGAGAAGGTCCCTCTGCAGTGTACTGCAAAAATGCCATCTTTTTTAAGGCAGATCTATAAAGAGACATTGTATTAAAGAGGGTGAGAAACTGAAGGATTTGGGTTGGTCCAGGAAGTGTGCTGACACACCAATATTTGGGAGTAAAATCCAGATGTCTGTTTCTGTAGGGGCTGGCAAAATGCACAATATGTGGGGTTTTCCATGTGTGGTTCTGCACTGAGATATCCACTTAGACAAGACACTATAGATGTTTGGAAATGAGACAGAGTAATATATTTATAAGGACACTGAAAAGAACTCAGACTGGTTTTTGGAACTTTCCTCCTGAAATTGAATATTCAAAAAATTCTCTCACAATAAATGTATGCCCATCTGTGATATTCACAGCTTGTTTTAACTTTATGATGCTGGAGGCAGACCTCCAATCTCAGCGGGTGCATTCTCACTGAAGAAATGGCCCTATAAAAGATAATGGGTAATTAATATCATAAAAAATTCCTCAGTAATGACTGGGGATATCAGAACTTGGTTCATATTTCCTTTTGGGACCCTGGAAATAAAATTTTATATTTTCCAGCAAAAAAGGCTGATCTTTGTATTTTGAGTACACGCAACAGCAAACAGTACACTTCCACAGTTTTGTAATATGCTGACTGGAATTCGATTTCTTCCTTTACTAGCTGAAGAAGGAAGATCCGAAACATCTTCAAAGTCTAACAAGATGCTAATGTGCTAAAAAGAGCCTTTGAATGAGCTTGTTTTAGTCAAAATATTGCAAGCGTTGTAATTTTAAGACCTCTAATGGCACTAAGAACATTAATTGACAAATGCCTCATTTTCTCTTAATAACACTTGCTTTAATGTTGCTGTAAATGATATCAAGTTTGCCATTATGATACAGCCCTGGCACTTAAAATTTACCTTCAATGGTTATTTGTATTTTAAATTTTGCATTTTCATTTGATCCCACGTGCTTTTGACAACGCTGGATTGATTTAAAGCCAGCTGATTACAGAACACTGAATTAAAGCCGAATCTCAGGTACATTACAAAAGTGAAGGAGCAGCTAGGTTCTAAGCAACACCTGGGCTAATGTCTTTTTTCTAATTGAGTGATTGTCAGGCAGTTTGCAGTGCCAGCAAGTATGGTTAAATCAAATTGACTTTTAGTGTTAGACCAATGGTGCTAATAGACTGGGTTCACTGTCTATAATGGATATGGAAAGACAAATACATTAAAAGCAAAGGTCATTCTTATCTTTTGCTTTTGACAGCAAAGACTTAGCTGTACAAAGTTCGTTTCCCCTCCAAGAAATTATAGTTTCTACAGTTTATCTCAAATGAGTTTGGTAATGAAAATCTAGAAGGATTTTTTTTCTTTCCACATCATCCTCCATAACTCAAGACTTACTGCCCTTATACCTGGATGTATTATTTGCCTTTTCTCCTCATGCTCAGATGAGAGTAAAGGATTGTTTTCCTTTTTTAAATTTTGCTTACAGAAACTAGTATAATGATGTCATGATCTTTGCTTCAAGTGCTAATGTATCAACAAATAAGCAACAGTGGTTCCAAACATGAGAAACAGGATGAGGCTGTGAGTTGTCTGGAGGAACATGGAGCATGAGGTAGGAAATATGGACCATCGCTTCATTCAGCAGTGAACAGAAAGAGAAATAGGCATCCTGGTGGACTTAAAACACTATTCCCCTGCTGAGCTCATGAACATTTTGCCAGTGCTAAAACAATGTCCTTTTCATATTGATGAATACTATGGGGAGGGGAAGAGTTTTAATACTGCTTTCAGCGTTAAATTTCAGGTACTGAGGGCTGCAGAAACCCTAGCTCATTGATATGTGTGGGGCTTGCAGTCTGCTTGGGGTTAAGTACGTGTGTGACTGTCTTGGCTCAGGATGGCACCCAGAGAGCTCTGAAAGCTCATGAATTGCAGATTAATAACAATGCAGGTAGCAGTTAGGGTACAGAATAACTTCCTTCAGCGCAGTGAAAATGATGCATGTTTACAGCTGAAGGTTTGTGTCTGATGATGAGGCAAGATGAAGGGAGTTGCATTTCAGTAAGGACTTCAGCAAAAGACAGCAACAACATCTTATGCTAACAAGTAAAGAAAAGATTTTGTCAGTAAATAGCAGGATCCTCTACCTATTGTCTGATTTTGGCAACGTCTGATTTGCAGTGTTATGTTGTATCTAAGGCTTTCTGCCCTGTAACAGGCTGCTGAAAGCCACCTGAGCAGAGCCATCCCCCACAACAAGTCACAAATGCAGAAGGAGAAATTCTCCTGGGAGTCTGATCTAGCGAGGGGATCCATACGGGATGGGCTTCAAATCCTGACAGCACCCACAGGGCAGGACTGGAAAGACTTCTCTTACTTCTGTTTTAGAGCCCTCTGATATGCCATACCTGATGGCTAAAATTCAGTGTCAATGCATCACTCTCTCCCTAAGTGCTGCCTTACCAAAGGGCTTCTCTCCAGTCTCAGACTCCATGGTTTGCTTTCCTGAAGGGTGCGCACGGAGGGAGTAACTTCTTCGTTCTTGGGTTAAAGGAGTTGAGAACAAGCAGTGCTCTATGCAGTGCTACTGCATCCAAGAGGGGCTGCATCATCCTGCTTGTCATCCTATTTTTGTAATAGTTTTATTCTATCCACCAATAGTGCTGCTATTTGTATTAGTTTGAATGATTATTAATTTTTAAATGCAACTGTTATATTCTGCCTCGTGAATTACAGTGATTCTACAATGCTGTAAAGAAACATTTTGACCTTGTAAAAAACAAACTTTTGCTAAAACATTTTTTACATTCATAAAGGTAAAATTTTACTATGGTTTTCATGGTTTCGCTATAGACCAGGTACAAAATTCTATTCCACAATACATTTTGAGTGTGCAACTAATATTTCTCATTTGATTTAGGGAGGACAGAATAAAAAGCAAACTGAATAGCAAAAGATTGGAGTTGCTACCAAACTGAAAATACCATGGTTTGTTTTCCACTAATACCAAGAGAGATAAAGTTAATCTGAAAGTACACAGAAATTCACATTTACGAAATCTGGTCTCCACAAGGCCATGAAATCCTTAATTTGTTTATTTCTCCCAGAAGAATATAAATCACTGTTGCATCGCCCAAATGTTTGTGAGTTTATCAAAAGGAGCGTTTATTCAGCATTCGTTCCACTCTGTCATTAAATCCTCTGGATTATATGGCTGTTGTTGTCTTTTAAATTCCTGATAAATATGTTGCTGACAGCCAGCTGTTCTTTCCGATGCATCATAACCAACCACCCCAGAGTAGATCATTAGTCTGCTTGCATCCATCTATTTTGTTTATGCCACTCAGGGAGATTACAGTGACCATCTGCAACTGTGGGCACTTTTTGTTTTGGAGGAATGAACCATCAATGGTACAGGAATGTGAGGGACAGGGCAGTGTTTCAAGGATATCAGCTCTCTTGGAGTGACAAGGCTTGATTGCCCAGTGGAGGGACACTTTGGTGTCTCTGGTGGCTTCAGCTCTTTTTCCCCTGAGGCGTTTTTGGAGCTATGTAGACTGGTGACACCATGGAAAGCCTCTTGGGGCTGAACCCCCAGGAAAGGCATGGGGAAATGCCTGACCCATCACACCACCTGGTTACCTCTGGGAGCAAAAATTTGGGTGTACAATAAGTGTCAGTTGTGGCACACACTTTTCCCCCCCCCATACTCTTATGCCATACTACATTTGTCAAGTAGAAGGTCAGAGCTTTCCAGAGTTTCCCCCTTGGCAGCAAGCTGATTTTTCCTGCTGCTCTTTTGACTTCTCAGTGGTCTGAAGCATCAGGTTCGGTTCACTCGCAGTTCAAGCTGTCAAACTCCCATGTACAGAGCAGTCAGGGTATGTTTCTGCTGAGGAAATCGAACAGTAGGTTTTCCAGTCTGCAGCACTCAGCCCACATGTTTTTTTTCTCAGAAAACAAGGGAATGCTGCCCCTTGCACTTGTAATTTACAGTAATTAGCAAGGAAATGATGCTTGGTTTTAGAGAAAGAAGCACACTGAGAAACTCATTCCTAAAAAGGAGATTTGGATAGGAGGCTCACATTGGGAAGTAGTACATTTTTATTCCCATTATAAACATAAATATTCAACACTTTTTACAAATCAAAAACCAGAAGGGAGAAAAGCAGTGATCTTTGGTTTGATTGAACTTTTTTTTATTCTAGCTTATGCTGAAATGCATGTTATTTCAATTGTGTATGAAATGCAAGTAAGCCAATAGATTGGTTGTATTAATTGGAAAAAAAAAAAAAAACACACAAAAAAATCCTAGCTGAGACACTCTATTTTCAAAGAACAGATGGCTTTCTTTACTTACAGCTGTAGAATATTTTGCTGCAACATAAAGACATATAGTATATCCTCTGGGGATGAAGGAAAATGAGATGGAGAGAAAACGTTGCAGGGAAAATCATTAGAAGCTCTACAAGTAATAGAAATACCAGGCCTGACTTTTGGTGCCACTAACCTTTGTTGGCATCAAATGACAAGTCCTACTTGAGATCAAGACATCAGCAGGACCCCTACCTGCCCTGAGTTTCCCACCCTCCTCCCCGTGAGGACAGCAGCAGGAGAAGCCTCACCTGCAGACATTCCTTGTGGCAGAAGATATTTTTTATGTTTTCTCTACCAGCCTGCCTGGCTTAACCTTTGGACCATCCTTCAGCTGTCTCTTAATGTGACCATTTTATCAACAACTGCAGTTAAAATGGCAGTCAGTTTAGCCAGCTCTGTCTGCTGCTGCTTGAAATTTTATGTATTGTGACCTTCTTTGTGCCCTTAATTTCTGCTGGAGATGCTCATCTCCTTGCTCTGTAACCAATGAATCAATTTTATTTTCTCTGCTGAAAATGCTGGGGAGGGTGCAAAGCAAAGTTTCTCCCCCTGCTCCGTATCTGGAATAAGAAAACTCCTGCAGTTTTTCTCTCTTTGTAACTGCCTATTGATTGTGTATGTCAACTGTATGTCTGTGGGCGCTGACAGATTTGATTTTATTTCTGTTTGCTCAATGATATCTAAAAAGGGACTGCTTGAAGGGGTGCTGAGAAGTGTGGGTCTTGTCCACAGGTTTTATAATGCATTATTTGCGTATAATTACAGCAGGACAGTGTAATTACACAAGGTATTTTCTTTTACTTGTTTAGATATTCTCTTTTGAATGACACATGCATCTGCAGTCCCAAGGCCCCAGAACTGCCCTAGGCAAAATTGCCCCATACTGCCTTACACATGCCCAGATTTAGTGCTCTTGCATGAATTGTTTGTCAGTAAATAAAAGTAGTCATTTTTCTGAGTGTTTGATCGCAATGGATGCTGTGCTCAAATCTGTTGGTCCTCTGAATGTCAGATGCCTGAACGAAACAGGCTGGGAAGGACAAGAATTGCCTAAGGAATGAGAGAAGAAAACATCAATTACTTGGTCAAGGATGAAAAACTGTTTGGTAGGCTACTTATTTAAATGGCTAAGCACATCTTGCATTTGGCTCCAGCATCCCGGCCTTGCACTTATAGCACATCTCCTATCACATCTGTGACACTTCAGCAGTTCAAAGAGGGTTTGTGCACTGAACCTTCTTGTTAGGGCCTGGACCATCAGCAAAGGAACTCTGAGAGGAAGAAGTAGCTGGCATGGGTTTTGCTTCATCATGGGTTCAGAACCATCAGCACTGGAATGGGGCAGTCTGTGGGAACTGTTAACTCCTATGTGTGACTGCTGAGCTCCCTCTGAGAAGCTCACACACTCTGGCACCCTTAGTCAAAGCCTTGTGTGTGCCCTAAGGATCTGGCTATCAGGCCCAGGGTGTGATTCCTGAGCAGGGTCAGGAGTTGCCTGGATGATTCTGATGGGTCCCCTTCCAGCTCAGCATATTCTATGATTCTATGATACAGTAGCAGGTCATACAGTAATTCCCTGTGTAACTTGCATTACTCAGTGCAAGTCTGTCATGACTGTGAGTGACAATTATTCTAAAATTGATATTTCCAAGCCAAGTGCAAAAGTTTCTGAGGTACAGCTTCCAGCAAATATTATAATCAAATATATTATCTCTTTATTTAATTCTAGATCTGTAATCAAGATCACCTTTATTAGATTTCAGGAAATCTTTATTGCACTGCCTTCTCCTGGGGGAGGTGCCCAAGGCACTGAGCCCCTGAGCAGAAGCCTGGGTGAAGTAGAAATAGTTCTCAAATTACCACATCCCTGTTCAGTTTGTCCCTATATCTGTAACAGTACAATACCCTCCCTTTTACCTGATGTGACCTGCTGAATAAGATGTGTCAATCATAGGTGAGAGGGTTGCTGTTTCTAATGTTACAGTTTCATGATTTCATAGCAAGAGACTGATGCAAAGCTGGAAGAATTAAACTTCTGCTTTTGCAGAGGGAAGTCCCTGAGTAGCTCCAGCCCTTCAGAGATTAAGAGCAAAGGAAGCAAGGAGAAGCATTTTGAAGTTAGGGCTCAGATAGTGCCACGTATTGCAATTCACCGCTTGAAGATTTAGCTCTGTGCTTGCAACTGGATTAAGATGGGATATTTGGCAAGTCTCTGAACATAGCTGAACATTGTGCTTCACATGGCTGTTGAAAGGATATCTAAACATGGCAGCAAGTATTAATGTATATGTGGGGCTGGAAGTGGTTAACTGTTCAAAATATTCTGCATCCTCAAGGTTTTGAAATGAAGGGATTTTCTTGTGACATAATTGTGTATATCAAAGCTCTGATAGGTAAGTAAGAGTCTGAGTGACAGGCATATAAATCCAATGCAAACCACTCTCTGCAACAAGAGGGTGGAAGAATACAGTGTGTGTGTGTGTGTGTGTGTGTGTGTGTGTGTGTATGTGACAAAAACTCCCTGTTGGTTCGAGAATAGGTGCTTTGTTTTTCATTAGATACGATATTGGAGATGTGTCATCTTTAATCCATTTCTGTCAAGTTCGGTTCAGAAAGAGTGAAATTTCTTTCAGGAAAGATATAGCTGCTAATCCCTAAAAGCACACTGCAACCACATTCTGGTCCTTCCAGATCTCTACTCAATGTCTCCTTCTGCAAAGATGCCCTTGAACCTTGGAAATGGCCTCAAAATATTAATAGAAAAGATTAAAAGTACCCTTTTATCCCTATTCTTACCTTGAGGAGAGGGACATCTTTTTAAATATTTGTTTCTTTTGTAACTCAGTGTCACAGTTTCATCAGTCAACTGAAAACTCATCAACTTTTCAGTCTGAATAAGAGTCAAAAAAATGATTGATGTAATCTGTTTTCTTTGGAGCCTGTCTTGTAATGCTTTAAAAGAGTCCCCAAATGGTGAAATCTGCAATTTTGAAACAAAAGCTTTTTCCTGTTGAGTATGGCCAGTTACTCATAACTGTGAAAGGAATCACTTATAGAGCTATATTACTTTTTCACAGGAATAATACTGTGTTAGAAAAAAAATGGCTAACAATCAGATTTCTTTGACAAAAGATGTGAAGTTTGATTTTTTAAATATGGAATTCATTAGTATTATTGAAGAGTCTTATAATATTTCTTTGAACTATAAATGATTTCCTCATACTTGGTTTCTCAGTTTTCAAAGGCTTTAGAAGTTACATAAAAGCAGGTACACGATAGAAGACTGGGTATTGTGGAGGTGTTAATATGTGGCAGATTTTTTTTTAACCTAAGCACACATATTTCAGTATCCATTATCTTGTCTTTTCTTTTGAAAAAGTGGGTTTAGATTGACTATTACTTTCCAAGAAAATTCAGCACAGATTATTTCCGTCACACAGTTACCAGCACTCCTCACCTGGACAACTTCTCGTCCAGCTGGACAAGATGGAAAAATAAATGTGTTCTCAAATGTCCTCTCAGGGCAGAACTGGGTGAGAGGCAGTCTCTAGTGTGCTAGACAGCTGAGTAACCAAACACCAGGACCATGATAAAGGCATGGAAAAGCTCAGCTCTTGGAGCTGATACCTGCAGCAAGAGTTGTAAGTTTGAGTCACAGGTGGCTGAAGATGTGCAGAGACCATTAACATAAACATTCTTCTGTGATGCTAAACATGTAAGATGTGAAAATCACCTTTAATTGTAGCTCTACAGTGGCCTCTGTGCACTCATCTATGATAAACCCAGCCTTTCATAAAAAATATTGTTCGCATAGGTACTAATTTGTGTTCAATGACAGCACAACACTTCATCTACATTTATTTATTGAACTCTGGGATAGGCATAGAGTGCGTTTCTCTAAAAGCTTCCATGAATGTTAATGACAAGGAATATCACTTGTAGACAGCACTTGTGCCTGGGAAAATATAGAAAAGGAAAGCCAATAAAGCATCATATGAAAAATACTAGATTGCTGAAAAGCTTTTTATGGTTTGAATTAATTTTTAGTTCAGCAGCACTTGTGAAACCTATAAATAGATAAATACTCTCTTGCCTTCCTATAGCTTTTTTCCTCTTATAGTGTGCTTTAGAAGTCTTCACATTCAGTGATTTTTATTATATTATATTTAGTTAACATTGCAGGCTCTCTTTCAGAGAACTGCTTTGATAACAGGCTGTTTCATCTCAGTTCCTAGTGTGATAAAAGCCAATTTAGAGTCACTTTATACAAAACAATGCAAAGTACAAGATATTGTGATGATAATAAGATCTTTAAAAAAGGATGACCATCTGCCTTTATTCACTTCTCCTGCTTTCAGCATCCTTTCCAGCTCCACTTTCCCTATGGAAAGATGAAATCACAGAGATCATTTTCAGTCCTGTCAGCTGCAAAGATGTGGTAACCGTCTTATAAGATAAACATATGGCTGGGTCTTAAGGGCTTTTTCAAACTGGGAATCCAAATACAGGCAGCCAAGTTGTGTACAGAAGCATCTGCCATGTCAGTTCCCCATCACAACGCCTTCCTGCACCAGCAGGAAGCCTGAGCTGGTGTCTGCTCTTTTCCAGGTTAGCATTTTATGGCAAGAAACAGCCAAAAAATGTAGAGATGTGTATCTGAAGGCTTAACTTTAGACTCCTTAATCTCAGTGTTTTAGGATTAATTTGGGACAGATGAGACTCATCCACCCGGAGAGTTCCAACAAAAACCCAGTTGTAAGCTGCAGGGTGAGCATGGAAGGACCTGGAAGTTGAGCAGTCTCTCCAGGTGGAACAGGGAGTGATTATTTCAAGATACACTTTAGTCCCACTGGCAATGCCATTCACACAGTCCTCATTGAGCAGGCCAGGGAGGATCTAGTCATATTCCATCTGATTTATTTTTACACAGTTCCTGACAAAACTGTTGTCTACTCTCTGTTTCTTGCTTCATTTATGGTCTCTTGGTTTAGATGGCTTCCCTCCTGAGAAGTATCAAGGAGGAATTGCCCCATACATGGGTCTATAGCAGCTCCTCATAGCTAACCAGAACATGTCTTCAACCACTTGATTTTTCTGCTGTACAGCGCTCCTGCCTTTTGTGAGGAATGTGGTTATTCGCTTCTGCGAGCTATTATGGCTCTTTTTGGAGGTTGACTCTTTCTGTTTGACCTTGAAACATGGTGGGATTCTGGAAGTGGGGTGGCCTTGCCCATGCCTTCCTTCTACTGGTGTCTCTGAAGAAGTGAGGTCTGTACTTAAGAGAAAACACAGTCAAACGAATTTGCAGTTGACCACCTGCTTCCTCATCAGCCCCTCGTACAAGAAAGTCCTGGATATATACAGCTTAATAGGGCATTTTTCTCCAGGTAATCAGAACAATTATGACAAATATTTATATGAAGACAACTGTTTTGGTTGAAAATGTGCATGGTACTTGAGGGTTAAAATCACCGTTAGAAGCAACTTTCATATAGTAATACTTTTTTTTTAACTGGGTGGGTTTCTTTGCTTGGGTTTTTTGGTATCCTATAAGCAAGGCCTCTGAAATGTTTAGCAAAACAAAGACTGGTGATTTTTATAAACTTTTTATTTTGAAGCAGAACATGCTGCCCATTCCAGGAAGTTATCTTATCTTTTCTAATTGCATGGAACTTGCCCTGAAAATCAGAGGAGAACGTGTAATATAGAGAGATCCATAAAGGTGCGGGAAGTTAGATTTATTGCTATTTGTGAAGCCATTTAACACTGCTCAGAGCAGTTTTAGCTCATCAATATCCCACTGGTGAATCTCAAAATATCTATCATGTTTATCTGAGACAGCCTTCTGCAATGTATCTTCATTTGTTCTTACCCTTTACTTTACTTTTTACTTTACTTTAAAATTTCAGTCATTTACTTCAGGAGCCAAAACTCTCTTCCTCCTCCCCCCAGATACTGAATAACCAACTAATGACAGGGAGGTAAAAAATTCCAGAAGTACTTCCTTCACCTAAGCTAACTATTGAAGAGGATCCATGTTCCCAGCAATTGTCATCCCACTGGAAACATGCCTTCAACAGACTTAAAGCTGTGGCCATTACAATCAAAATATTAATAGATAAATAATTAATTTTAATAAGTTACTCTCCCACATGGACAATTTTAAAACTTTAAGATTGCTGAAATAAGACATCTAATAAACCTGAAGGGAAAAGAATCTCGGTAGCTGGATTAAAAAAAACAGACAACAGACTTGACTCTCACATCTAACATTGTCAGGGAAAAAAAAAGTTTCAAAAATATTGTGGTTACATATTCAATTAAAGAGTACAGAAAACAAATTTTCAAAAATAGATCTTTATTAGCAGTCTGGGTTAGAGAACTGGGTATTCACTTTGATTAGGATTTTGCATTGAGAGGAATAAAAATTTTAGGTTTTCACAGGTTACAAGTTTAAAAATATGGAAAGTGATGTATTTACATTACAAAGATGAAATTGAGTTACAGCGGCTAATAGGATAAGTGTTGCAAGTTAGACATTAGAAGAGGAATATGAATGCAATTTACGGGGAAAATTAACTTTGTTAGAACACTTGAGCTGGCGCAAAGGTAACAGCGCCTTTAGGAGACAAACTGCCTGCCTTGCTTGTGTACTCCAGGGTTTCTCTAATGATTATAACATTCTTTAGGCAAGATTTTTTTCACCAGCTTAAGAGAACCAAAAGATATTGAAAAATGTGCAACAAAAACAGTATGAAAGTTGGACTCAATGTCCTAACTCTTCATATCCTATTACCTGCTGGAGCAGTTCTGGTTCCTTTGCTCTGCATAACTAAAATGGTGCTCCTGCATGGCATGGGTGCCACTGATTTGCAAATGGAGCTACTCAGTGTTTTCAGGACTTGAATAACAAGCCCAGAGAATCCCTTAAAATATAGTGTCCTGGAAAGCAAAGTGGCAGGTAGAGTCTGGCCAAACTGAAGGGGAGCAGAAGCCTGTCAGCAGTGTCCATCTGAGGCAGTTCAGATATGGACTGAAATGCATTTGTCACATCTTTCCTGTTCAATAACAAGCCGTACTCTGGTTCACCCTGTTCTCAAGGCTTTCACAGTGCTTCATACAAGTAAAGTGAATGGTGCCTGGATACAGACAGGCACTGAACAAGGGGATTTTAACATGCTTGTTAGCGCAGAAGGTCTTCTGCTATTTCTAAACTGTTCAATGTGAGAAAGGGAAGTGGGCTTCAATGATGTACCCAAGGTTATGCTTCAAATTATTTACAAGATGGGAAGCGGTCAAAAACGGTCTCCTCTGAGATTGTGGGGCTGAACTGCCTTCCTGAAAATAAAAGAAAGCCAATCCTCTCTCCAGTGAACAATTTAAGCCAATTTGTACTGAACAATTTGCTATGAGATTTGATTTAAAAAAAAAACAAATAAGAACTTTGTGAAGCTAGACTAAACAGTGTTTACAGCATAGTGGTCATCTTTTGATGTGATGCTTTAGAGGAGCTGAGGCAGAATGTGCTTTCTCTGTGCAGTTTAATAAAAATAAGGCTGTGAAACCTGATGCAAAAATCCAAGACTCTCCTAAACATCTAACACTGAACCTTAAAATTACCACACCTGAATGCATGCAGATGAGTTGTGTAAATTAATTTTAGCAGCATCTGTGCCCATTTACACCAGGTAAATCTCTAACATTCAATTTTCTTGTCCCTTTTCATTTAGCTCCATTACAGAAAATCTAATTAAATCATATCTTTTAGCAGGAACCAAGAATTCAAGAGCTAAATTTTTGCTGTTAATTAAAACCTCTCCATCTTGAACTGTTAATTTTCTGAAAAAGATATCCAGTAGTTTTTTCCTCTGTTCCACTTGGTTCCTGAATGAAAAGGCTCATTTACTCTGAGTTGGCTCTTGAAGTGTACACTTAGGCTCCAACTCTTGTGACGATCTCAGAAGATGATGGGAATCATAGCTGCTTTTCTCCTCACTTCTGGATAAAATCTTTTCAGATAAAGCTTGTGTTTCTTTTGGGCCCACAGAGACATCTGGATGACCATCAGGAAAGCAAAGATGCCAGCTAGCAGGGAAAAGGATTTAAAGAAAAGGATCACGTGTGTTCTTTCAGTACCTGTCCCTGTAAATACAATGGGGTTTATGGAAATGCTTGGCCCTAAAGCAAGTAGGCAGAGGCTGCCTGATCCAGCTGCCTGGCAGTGAGGTCTCAAAAAACCCAGCAACTAAAAGACTTCCTATGACCCTGCTGTGGTTGTCAGGAGCCAGTAACTGGATCTTGGGTACCTCTCCCTTCAGGCTGAGTGACACAAAATGGGAGATAATTTTACTGAATTTGCATTTTGCAAATTCATAATCCTTTCTTCCTTAAAATGAGGTAGCTAATCAGAAACATTCATTTGGCATCCGGTCAGGTTATGTCTGGGACAATTACAGCAAGGATGAGTGTGCTGCATATGTTGCTGCGCCTGCTATTGTAGGAACAGCCCTACATTGTCCCCAAACTTTCAGATCATTTCCATACCGAAGCCTAAAGAACAAAAACATTTCATCTTTTCAAACAAAATTTCAATTTAATTTTCCCATGATGCAGTTTAACCCACTTTTGAAATTAGTTTCTTTTTCATTTGTAAACCATGTGCTGCTACTTCTTACAATTAGTTTTTATAGGTTTCTATTTTGAAATGGAAAAATAATTAAACAGTGAATGTTTTGGAAAGCTCAGCCCCAGGGACCATATTTTTGGGAATGTTTAGGTCTCTAAGGATGCAGGAAAGCAAGAGTCAGAAATGCTAATAGGCAGGCTGCTCTTATGACCATTTTGAAGGTTTATACATTTATCTCGTATAGGGAATTTGATGGCAATATTTCATATGCTATAAACATTTTGGGTAACTGTTAAATGTCTAGAATTCACTTCCACAAATGATGCTTTAGATGCTGTCTTCATTCTGTTATAAACTTACCTGGCAGAGTTTGTGTCATCACTGTGAAACTAATCCAAGACCCAGCCTGTTGCAAAGAAAAAAGACTGTTAATTTTATAATTTATGTAAAGCAAAATGGAAAGTTTTCAAAAGCTTCCTCTGGAAAAACAGAGTGGTACTTGTACTGGAAATGGGAAAGGAAAAAATAGTAAGAAATCAAACTCATTTGATTTTTCAAGGTGGTCAAATAGTGTGCTGGATGGGATGAAGAGATGGATGGTAAATATTTAGATCACTGGGGAGACTGTAGTGAAGGGAAATATAGACAAAAGTCCATGGGGATAGTGATGTGAGGGAAGAGGAGGGTCTGGTGGAGAAGCTTATGTGGGAGCAAGGAAACGCTGACATAGGAACCACAAGGATTGATGTTCAGAGGAAACTGTGTGGAGGTGTTGCAGATTTCCTGCAAAGGCTGAAACAGCGACCACCTACCCTTTGCATATAAGCAGAAGAAAGTCATGTACCTCATATGTGTAGTTGGGACAGGACACCAGCAGGAAGAGCCACGTGAAGGGGTTGTAGGTTGGACTTGGAAAACAGGTTCTATTTCCTTGTGAAAGGGAAAAAAAATTGGTGGGTAAAATCAGACAGAACCAGTTTGAGTACAGGGAGAGGGAAAGTGAGCCTTATCACAGCCTGCCTGTGTAACAGCAATCCCTTGGGTCAATGCTCTCAGAGCACAACCTGTTAGAAAAGTTTCAGTGAAATCTTTTCCAGTAGCAAAAACTATACTTATCCCAATGAGAATGCTGCTCAGCCTTGTATCAGTTTTTACAAGGTCTGGTGTGTCCAAAGGATGCAACTTCTGTTCAGAAGAGAGAGACTAGTTCAGTGTGGACTAGTCACCAGGGGAGGACTAAGGGCACTACTGGGACATGGGGAATGCAACTGTTTTTTATTCTGACTCAGGAACATGGATCTGTTGGCTCCCACATCCTCACCCTTTATCTCTGGTAGAATAGGAAAGCAACTCCAGAGCTAACAGGATGCTTCTCTACAGCCACTGATAATGCTCACACAAAAGGCATCAGTGTAAACTTCGTATTTTAGATATTTACTATCTAATACAAATTCAGTGGCCTCATAAACATGTGGGGTTGGTTGGGGTTATTTGCTTGATTAGTTTTCATGTGGCTTTTTTTATTTGGTAGGTTTTCCTCCCTTTGCTCCCTGCCTCAGACTGGTGAAGGATAAAGAGAGAATAGGTAAAAATAATCCTTTTATTCTGGAGTTGGAATTAAAGGATTTTATGTTAGAAAATATATCTGAGTAAAAGTGATTTCTGATCAATGACATGCCTTATCCTATCCAAGAAGTACAAAAAGAATTGCAGAAATTAAAAATTATTAATAAGCAACACCTCATTTTTTAATTTTGGCAACAATGAAGTATCTTTAATACTGACACACTGAGAACTTAAATCAATCTTTTGGCTCTTGCTGCTTTTAAACTGAATTAGACCCCTTGCAAGGAATAATATAAGCAGTTTCCTAACCACAGTGCATAAAATCCTTCAAGAACAGAAACTGACTTCTGTGTGTGAAGTTGATCATACTGTAGTATTTTCTTGAATAGGGTGTTCTAGTGAGGAAATTACACTACTAGTGTCTGAAAACATATTTTACTTTCTGGTATAGATTGTATAACTTTTAATCTCATGACACAAAAATGCTGAAAACCCAACCTGTTAAGGGCATACATTTACACTGATGCCTGTGTAAGTATTCATGAGTCTATCTCTGTGTATTTGAATACATGCATGTACATCTTTGCCTGAGTTGAATGTGTCTAAAAATTCTGCAATATAGTTTAGAAGTTTTTGAGACCTATTTAAAATTAAACACACTGCTGTCAGTCACCAGCATGCTTTAAAGGACTTCTGAGCTTAAATCCATATTTAAATTGCAGTTGTGTCTAATTAGGATAAATTTGTTATAAGCTTTGAAACCAAAACAGTGTTGCTAATGTTTCCTTGTCATCCCATTTGTTTTGAAGGTGTTAGACCAATGGCATGATACCTACTTCATCTTTCTTTATTCAGTGGATATATATACATAAATTACTGTACAGCAGCAGAAGATAGATAGGTTAGGCACACTTCAGTCGTAAACAAACAGGAAACAAAGACATACCTGAATTGATTTGGTGAGCTAAAGCTACATTGATAAAGTGATTTCCAGCTTCACACATCTGCAAGACATTAAAAACATATTTTCAGTTGTATGCCTAAAAAGCTGTGGTAGTTGTGTTGCACTGCACAACCACAACCCTCCCCATTACAACTCAGCCTCTGTATCCAGGAAATATGTGCTCCAGAAAACAGCCTGTGATCACAGTCACACACACAAGTGTCCAGTGAACACAGTGGGTGCAGCCTGGGATGAGAGCCCCTGGCACAGCCCCATGGAGCTCCATGCAGCCAGGCCTTCAGTGGGCTTCCCATGCCCAGCACATGCAATGTTTGGCCCTGGGGAGGTCAGAGAGACTCCTTGGCTCTAAGGAATTCAGCAAGATGCTCTTCTTGATTTCTTCTGGCTTTAATCCAAGCTGCAAGGAAGAAGGTGAAAAGCTGACCTCTGGTTTTGTAAAGATGTCACAAGTTAATGTCTCTAACCTTTTCCTACACACACTTTCAAAGGTGTTCAGCAAAACAGGAAGGAAAAATAGGGTGAATAAAACACCCAGCAGTTCTCCAAAAGGCAAACTGGTTGAATGGATAGTAGTTGGGGTCTGATAAAGGAAGGGAGCCAGTACTGTTCCTGTCTCTGCAACTCTCTGGTTATGCCATTCCTAGCCATGACCAACCTCTCAGTGTTGGTCTCCAACATGTAGATGTTTCAAACCTTTGGAAGAGGTACCATGTGTCCCCCTTTGGTTATACAGCCTGCGGTACAGGCTGATTTCAGATTTGCTTGGGGCTTTCAGTACCTCATCAGCTACAACTACCGAAGAATCAAGATCAATATTCACCCATATTTAAAGTGGGAACTGGTAGGAAAATAAGTTTATATTCCTGAAGAAGAAGAGCTGTCATCACAATTATGTAATTTTATGGTTTTTATTTTTTTCCTACTCTGTGAATAAAACCAAAATACTGTATGCAGTTCAAGCTCAGGCTGAATTGAACTTTTTTATTCATTTCTGTGTTTGAAGACTGATTTGTCCTCTCAAATTGGAAAAATCCAGTGTTAAAAAGTTGCATTTTCTTACAGCATTTGTCGTTCTAAATTTGCAAGGATTGAAAAAGTTTAAGAAATTAAAATTGAAAGGAAAATGTTAAGGCCTAGAGATGTTAAAAGTGTGAAGTCACAAAATTAATACAACAAAAGAACTTCAATTGTCATTTTTAAGTTAATCCCAAAAGTCATCCATAACAATTTTTTACTAAAACTAATTGAAAGAAATATATTCATTTTATATTGAAACATGCTGTTATCTGAAAGAGCATTGTAGTTATCATTGCTGAAGAATTTTCCCCTTTTCAGCAGAGATTTTTGTTGGGTTTGTTTGGAAGGTTTAGATCATGTCTATTAGTAAATAGACCTGTAATTGGCTGTTATCTGCATGGCTAGGTAGTTACGATTCAAACCCTGCTGTCCTTTTAAATTTTTCTAATTCCAAATAACTGACCATCCTCTATCATAAATACCAGATGTAAAACACTAAATAGCCAGAAAATTAAATTCTATTGTAAAATACCATATCAGAAGCTATAACTCTAACCATAGCAATGGACATAATTTTAATTTACATACTTCCAATTATGAGCTGGGAACGTGATTTGTTTTTCTGATTGCTGTTATGTTAAAGAAAAAGGTTTTGTGGTTAAAAGTGGTTTTGTAAAACACTGTACCTAATGAGATGCCTATACTATTGTGGAGCAAGAGATATTCACACATATACATAATTAACCCCTACTAATTCTAAGTAAAACAAGCAAAGGGCATTTCTGCAGGGATTTTCACTGGCTTACCTTTGACTCTGTAGCTGCATTCTTCTGTGGTTAACTCTTATGTACCTCCCTAGAAATGGGACTGTTAATGTTCTACATTGAGAACCACTGCTAAATTTAAGCTAGTCCATAGTATATCATATATAAAATATGGGGCAGTGAGGAACAGCAGAGAAAAAGCTGGCACTATTTATGATTATAAAATATTGACATCTACACATTGTTTCCCCTCTTTATATTCCATGTGTACCCTACGAGAAAAACATCCCTGCAAAGCTTAATTTCTCTAAACATGAAAATCTTTCAGGAGGGCCTGCAGACACTCTTCAAATTACTCTGTACTGTTGTTTACAGCAGCTGCAGATGTATACACTTAAAGCAGGATGTGTAATAAAGACAAGACTTTAAAAAGGGTTAAAAAAAAGAAATCTTCCAAATATTTTATTCATATATTTAAGAAACCTGTGAAAACAGCTTCAAATTATTTTATTTCATATGTTGATGTTTTAAATTCATTGTCTGGGAATCTGCCAGCACAAGATCTGAAAGGGACGGGTTTTGAGTTTCCATGGGTAGGGCGTTCCCAAAAGAGCTGTAAGAATTCGGAGCCCAGACCAGGTGCTGATGCAGATCTTAAAGGGATTGACATATTTTACAGCAAACAACCCCAACAGGACTCATCCATTTGCTTGATGGCAGCATTTTCTTTACAAGCTATAGCAGGGCATGTTCCACTAATGCAGAGAGGGATGTTTCAAAGGGAAAGGAGGCTTTCCCTAAGCAGAGACATTGATGAGGGCTAGTTTTGCTGGGAAAGCAAAACTTTACGAAATTTACGAAAGCATTTAAATATTACTAATGAGGTTTTGTGTGTTTTTCTGAATAGTGTTTGTCTGAAGGAGCCTAGACACATTACTGTCCCATCACCATATTATATTTCTGGAAACTGTTCTATATCTGATTTTCAAAGAGGATATTTTGGCTACTGACCCAGCAGTTCCAGAGGACAGAGAGTAAATATATTTCCAGGTGAGAACTTCTTACCAAGCCTCTGTCTCACTGTACAATTATGTTCACTCAAACACCAGGATGAGTAGTCTCAGCCATTCTTCACCAGCTGCAGTTTCCTTTGGTTTATCCCATTTTGGCAGGGATTGTTTACATAGATTTTAATAGCTATTGACTATAAGTTATTCAGGGTACACTGAACTATTGCAAAGTCTGATTAGGATGTCATTCTTCAGTATTTTAAAAATGACAAGTTTCAGTCTGTCTAAATATTAGTGTTCTAACACAATTACCAGTAATAATAATGCTGATGACTCATGGCTCTCAAAATACAGTATTTCTGTTTAAATTCTGTGTACATAAATATTAGTAGGACACTTCCTGACTGAGAAACCTTAATAGATTAGTACTAAATCTAGTCAAAGTACACAGGGCTGTGGACATGGACTTAAATATATGTATACACACAAATGCACAGAAGCATTACTGCATTTTACTAAATTGTGAGTTAATCCTCTTCCATAATCATAAATAAAACTTAATTTTTGTACATACCAGAAAAGCAAGAGCAGCATAAGAAACTTGTTTGTGGCCAAATGCTAGAAAATAGAACGAAATTATAAATTGCATTTTACAGTATGCACATGGTTTGCTATGGGTGAAATTAATCTAGTGCTGAGGAGCAGAAATGCTTCTTTCCTGACAGGATTTGCAGAAAGATTGGATGTTATCACACACAATATGAAGACAACACAAACAGTAACAGCACTCTAGAAATGCCAGTTTTACACCACTGATCTCAAGGCAGTTTTCACCCAACTGTTTTTAGTATTTGCCAACTTCACATATCCAAGTGTATTGTCAAAGCAGCAGGTGGTGGAGAATCCCTTGCAAAAACAAGGAGAGGAGTGAAGGTCAGTGGCAAAACCAGGCCAAGAATCACAGCCTTATCCATAGAACCTTCTACTTCCATGAGCAGAAAACCCAATACATAACCTATCCATTACCTTTTTTTATTTTAGTCGTGAGGCAATAGTCAGGCTTTACTACACAGCCACTACCAGCTTCATAGTCATACAAGAAATACATATAACATCTGTAAATTTTATTTGCCATTTGCCTGCCCTCTCCTTTTTGCTGTTGTCCCAGACCACTGTAGGGCTCTATGTTCATGTCCAAAGGTTTACAGTTCCCAAGTAAACCTTGGTCATAGCTGGGGGACACAAACCATATGTACATACCTCACTTGCCTTGGCCATGTCTCATAAAGCCTTTATTTTGAGAACTTTTCTCCTGGCTGGCACAGGACCCTTCTGTGGTGCCAAAGGCATTTTAAGGCAGTGGCAAGCAATTAGAAATAGTTCTTCTGAATGCTTCCTCTTTTGTGTCTTGAACAAAGAGTTTCCCCTATAAAGACACTGCACTTATTGATTTGGTAGCCCAGACTGCTAAAAACTGTATCTAGGGAGGTTTCTGCATTGTTTGCAGCATTGTTGTTAAAGCCACACCAAATCCAACTGTCATTCAATGAATCATATAATTTTGAAATAGATCTTTTGTGCTATTTTGAAAGAAAAGCAAGTGTCACGTAGGAGAAATTTTTGGTTGAAAAAACTTAGCAATTTAACTGAGTGCAAATAAAAATGCCAAAGCAAATGCTTTGTTCCCAAAGTTCATGGATAAATCTGAGAGGAAAAGAAAGACTAAGGTAAAGCAAGAAAAGTAAAGTAGCAGAAAATGAAACCTGTGCCAATTATGCTCAAAAGAAGCAAAAGTCCAGAGAGCAAACAGAAAAGAAATAATGTAGAAAGAGCAGTGTAATACTAAAATATGAGGAGAGGGAACAAAATGATGAAAAATCTAAAAATTAAAAAAATATTTCTGTTATCAGCAGTATGTGATGGATTTTTACTGGTTTCTCAGGGGGAAAAAAAAAAAGAAAAACCTTAATTTTCATGAAAAGGATGTATCTTTTGCAAATAAATATCTCCTCCACGAAGATGCAAGCTGCTCTAGTTCTCTCCTGCATTCTTTAATACATATGTTGTGAAGATGAGCAAAATATATTGATCTTTGTGTTTTCTCTACTTGTCCAGATTGGACAGTGACTGACCATTGCTGAACAGGCACAAACATTCAGCGGCACCAAGCAGAGGTGCTTCCAACACAACAACCTTCCTTCTGACAGGGAGCAAAGATTAATTTCTGGATAGATTAGTCATATAATCTAATGTGGGACCTGTCTCTTGATTTTGGAGGACTTCAGGTTACATGGCAAAGACTTTTTCAAACCAAGTTTATCATCTTTGTGTCGTACCCATACCTACATGGTGGCGTGTACCGGGGGTGGTTGATGTAGTATGCAATCCAGGATGTGAATCCCCAGTAAAAGGCACAGCCCTGGAACAGACAGATAATCCTTTTGAAAGGGCAGCAAGGAATTACAAACTGTAACTTTATAAGTATAAATTCTGCCAAATGCAAAACCCAAGTGACCACTGAAAGACTCTGCAGCTGCTTTGTGAGACTCAGAATATATATCTTTCTAAGATGCTATGAAGCGAGTAAAAAGAAAAAATTGGGTGCACAATGTGGATGTTTTTTACATTGTGTGGAATGTGTTTTATGCCTTTCTAGGAATTGGAACTTGTTTTCTCCTTCTTTGATTCTACTGCTAAAGAGTACATTTCTTTGAGTTGGGCTGCTAAAATTCTAGGGCTGGTTAACACACCTGAGCTGTTACTGTACCTGAAATTCAGCATTTCCAAGCAAGATAGAGCAAGACAAACAGAACACTAAACCAGACAAAACAAGAAAGCGTAAAATTGAAGCCCCCTATCAAGACCATGTGTTAATCTCCTTCACCAAAGTCCTAAATGTATTCCAAAATGTTTAAAGGGAGGGACTTTACATCACACTGTATGGGGTGGAGAGGTTGTACAAAATGGCCAAGGTACAGTGTGTGAAATAAAAGGAGTAAAACCTATGAGTAATGACACACAGTTGAAATTCAGGAGGCTTTGGAAGAGAGAAGGCCTGGCCAGCTCAGTATCTTCCTGCCTGAGGCCTCCATCTACAAAAAGAGAAGTTTTTATTCCTACTTGTATTTTGATTTTCACTTCCTAGCACAAGAGCTGTCTCTTGCTCTGTATTTATATTGCACCAAGGAAGCAGTGTATGATTTCTGTCAACACTGCTAGATGTTGCAGCAGTAGCTATCATCATAAAATACCATTCAGTCTGAAAAATATCCTGGACATGACAATCAGCCCCTTGGGTGTATGAGTCAAAGTGGACATTTACATAGAGGAGCTAAAATGGACATTGATTTCAATTTATGTCCTTGGGGACGTGGTTCCAAAATCCTTCCTGTATCTGTATTTTCACTAAACATAATTCCTGGAGCTACAAAATTAATTAATTTTTATTTCCCTATCTTCTTCCAAGGACTGCTTTGATATGAGGATATTCTCTTAAGCAAGATGATAAACATATTTTTACCTTTATCATATTTTTCAGAGGAGTGTGCCCTTCCGAAAACTTGTGAACAAATAACGTCTCCAGAAGATGTCTGATGTAGTGTAAACAGTGACAGAAACAGGCCAAGCTGGAAGGGAGAGGGAGAAAAAAAAAGGAGATTAAGGTAAGTGAAAGATTTTTTTATTACCTCACAGTTAATGTCATGAAAGGAATAAGAACTAATATTCTAAAACTGCAGTCATATTAAAATTGTGGGATTTAAGATATTGTCTTAATTGAAGCATCTGGAACCAAAGATTAATGGAATCATTTTCAATATTATACAAAGTCGCTTGCATTTTGCAGGGAAGCAGCTTATTTTTACTAGCCTTGAAATAAAAAGAGCTCCTTGGGCTCTGAATGTGATACATAGACCTGACGAGACATTTAGACAGGACACGTGTATACAGCCAGGCGTCTGACACGCTCTTCCAAAAGATGTCTACCACGTTTAAGGCCACCTTAATGCTCCTGTAGGATGTGTCTGACATTTAAAAACATTCTGAATATCTTCTGAATGGTTTCCTTGTCCTTTGCCAACTCAAGTAGCTGCATGGGGGTAGTTTGTGTTTCATTTCCTTGTGGACACAAAATGAGATTTTGTTCCTAAATTAATCCATTCTGATGGGTTTTTTGTTCCCTGTTATAAAGAAATGAGGTAATTGTGGTAGAAACTATTATATTGATTCTCTTTTGAGGAAGATTATGAAACAATAACAGGCATTGCTGATTTGCTTCCAAGAATGAGTTGCAGCTCATAGTGATTGTGTTTCAGAAACAAATGTCAGGAGTGATTCCTGATGGCATTTTATCTTGGTTACATTTACCGTACTACCATAGCCCGTCTTGCTGCAAACCAATTATAAGACATAAATGAAAAGAGGTTTTAAGCATGTGAAATCTCAAATAATTTTATTATGCATCGTGTACAGTAGCTAAAGTCAAAGATTAAACAATTTCAAAGTAATTAAGCCAGAGATATTTGAGCTAAGAAAATTTCAAACTATTAACAACTTATCCAAAGCCTGGAGCAAACTTTCAGCTTTGCTGGAAATTTCTAAATTAATTTGGCTTAGGATGGGGACCTCAGATGAACCCATTAAGGAGTGGTCACTGGCAGGATTCTGCTCAGCCCTTGCCCATGTAAAAGAAGGTAAAGGTATTGCAGGTTCTTCTGTGCTGCCAGAAACATTCTCCTTTTAAGCATATGCACAAGAGAAGGAAGACAAGCATGTTGCAGCTCTGGATTTGAATTCAATTGTTTTGTGTTCTCATTCCCAGCTCCACTAACTCCCTTAATGTGTCTCCAAGTGCCTGTTTCTCCATCTGTAAATGGCATTATTACTCTCTGTATTTCTCTGCTGTATACCCCTGTTCCCCTGATTCTGCAATCACAGTGTGAAAGAAGTGTGTGGGAAAGCTGTGCAGTCCTTGAGCCTCCTAGGCCCCTTTGTGCCCTCCCATAAGTGGTCCAGCTCATGCAGGTGACAGGTTTTCCTTGATCACCTTTCATCCTTGTGCCAGGCACTAATCACCCAGAATGGGGACAATTCCACTGAAAGGAAATTGCTTAAGTGTGAAATTTCCCAGTCTGACTGGTGAATTCCACCACCGTCCTGTGGAGATGCTTCTTTTGAGGTTCTTGACCTGACTCATGACATGCACACCTGTTGGCTTTCCTCTTTCTTGTGCCTAGGTGAGAGCTGGTGTGGGGTAGTTATTTTCTGTCCTGCTCATCTCAAGAGCAGGAATGTGCTGTAAGGAGATTGGTAGTGGGGCACCTGGAGTCTAATATTCTCTGTCAAGCATGGCTTTGGTTACTGCCCACTGCGTTTTTTATTTCACCTTATGTTCAGAATTTATATTAAACTGTTTGGGGAAAACACCGCATCTCCATGGTGACCGGGTGCAGTGACTATTGCAGCTGGGATCCCATTTTTGGTCAGGCTTATGAGTGCTGCTAAATGTCAAACAGGTATTGGTAAGAACGGAATCTGACACCAGGCAAGCAGCCTCAGGCCCCCTGTAACATCCTCAGCCCTGGAAATGCAATCTCCATCCCTCCAGTTTCTCATGCTCCAGGAAAACAGTTCACACAAGTGTCACTTACTGAACCACCGGGTGGCGGAAGTTCTTCCTGCTTTCCACTTGATCATAAATAGTCGAGAGGCGAATGTAAAAGAGTAGATATATGAGAAGAGGCCCAGTGTATTCTGTTAGAAAAAACTAGAAATGAAAAATAAAATAGCTGTGGCAGAGCAGAAAATTGTATCAGGAAAGGTGTGAGAAAAAGAATACCTTTATCCACAGCCCCTATTCATCCTTCAAATGACTTTTGGCTTCATTTTCAGGATTTAAATGACACATAGGGATTTCTTCTGCAGTCTCTTTAGAAAAGGAGTAAAATCCATATAAGAAATGAGAGATGGGTTTCTGTGCAGAACATTAACCCAGTCAGGAGTGCTTCATGGAAGGTGGTCAAAATTACAGTTATCTCCTCTTTATACTTTTGGCTGTGCCATCAGATGCCTATTTGGAATCTAAATAACACTGAAAACCAAGGCCAAGAAACTGAAGGCAGCTTGCTTTGTGCCAGTGTTTTTTGCAATTAAGTGGTACATCAGTTAAAAGCCAACCAAGCATGACAGAAACAAACATAGCTTTGAATCCTGGTTGCTGGCAGAGTCATCTGGAAGGGAGGCTATCATTGCTTGAAATTTCATGGTGGGTGGAAGAGCAGGACCAGCCTGCCTGGTGCATGGCACTTTGAGCTCTTTTTCAGTGATTGGAGGGTGCTCCTCCCTCTGCAGGCACCAGCAGAAATAGCTTGTGGTGGGCAGACTGAACAAGTTACCCTATTGTGACAAAAACAAAGCAAGAAGAAATAAATTCATCTCACCACTGTCACTCCCGCCAGGCACAGAGTGTTGAGAGGAGGGGCAGGGAGAGAAGGCAGAGTCATGGAGATGACATGAGCCACCCTTAGTTTTAAGGTCTGACTTTGGTTTGGTGCAGTCTGTATTGCTTTTGGTTGGGAAGCATTCTTAAGCCACACAGAGCTGGAAGAAGTTAAATGGCACTAGAGTGATGAGAGGTCTAGATTTGATCACCTGTCCCCACTGGCCTGAATCTCAAAATAAAATGGAAGAGGTGCAGTCCTGCACATTTACAAGGACTGGCAAATCGTAACTCAAGTGCCTATCATTGCTTCAGGGAGAAAGATTTATGACTGATGGGTTATTTGGCTTGCTGGTGGCTATTGGCACTGCTGTAGAATTTTAATGAATAAATACCTGGCTTAGGGAAGCAACACTGACTTTAGACCATCTTTCTCAAAAGTAGTATTTGACCCCCCAGCAGGCTGTTCTTCTAATCATTCTTCAGAAGGGCATTGAAAGAGAAAGGTTTTCTTGCAGAAATATCCTGCAATTAGGTTCCCTTTTCCTCTGTTACCGGGGGAAGCTTTTTGAAATTTTATCCATTCATAGCCGGACAGCCTCCAAAAGTAACAACAGATTTAAGTGTTCTCTACCAGGGGAACGTCAAACTCCCTTTTGTTCCAAGTGACATCATGACTTCCGTGCTCCATTTGGACTCTGCATGATCCCAAGAGCAGGTGTGTGTGTGTGTAAAAATATTTAATCTAGGAGTCCAAGAGCACTCATTGTTGTGGAATACCTCACAGCCAAGGACTTTTTAGAATTTTGTCCTAGTAGCAGTTTTAAGGTTCTGTTCCAAAATGTGAGCCCACTGGGTCTGGCAGTCTGCAAACACTGTATGGGATGGTCTCTGCTATTTAAGCCTAACACACTAAATCTATACTTTGGTGGTATAGGGGACAGAGGTGCAGATAATGGGGTCTTGGCACGTCAGAGGAAGAGCCTGGAAGGAGCTGCTTTCTCCAGTGTAGCTTTTTCTCTCTGCCATGAGCTGTACCCCAAAGCACATCCGTAACTGCCAGCTTTTAGCATCTGTTTGGCACAAGCACATTACAAAGCTGCCAGGAAGAGTCTGGCAGGACTTAGCACCAAGTTGTGCTTACTTGTCACTGCACCAAGTGTTCCCCCTTGCCTCCTGACTGATTTCAGATGCTGAAAGGAGAAGGAGTTTCAAGATTTAGTAAAAAACCCAGTCTCTCTTTACAAGCCAAAGCTCACAGGCACGAGATAACTGAATCCTGTGCCAGGGTTCATCAGTGCAATTCAGAGCAGTTGAGAGCACTGACAGTAGCTCTTGAGCTGGGGACTGTGGAGGTGAGCAACATCAGCATGCTCAGGGTGCTTCACAGGCTGGGGACAGGCTTCACCCTTGTCTGTGTGTCAGTCACATCACCCATGTGGAGGCAGGGGGTGCAGGGTCAGCCACGAGGTTTGCAATCAAACTGGGCACTGTCTGGCAGGCAGGACTGTGTTTGCCTTTGTCATAACTGAGTCACACTGGCACATAGTTAGGATCAGTAACATTCTGATTTTTAGAGGATGAGGTTCAATTTGCTATAGTTTTTGGTTTGGTTTAGTTTAGTTTAGTTTCAGGTTGTTTCCTTCTGTTGCATTCTGTTGCTGCAACTGCTGCACTAATTCTCTGGCCCACTGATTTAAGTTTGTCATAAATGACAAATGAATTCCAGAAAGGCAGGCAGAGGAACTGCTAAAAATTCCTATGAGTTCAAGCAGGTGAAAGGGAAAGTAGTCTTAAATTAACACAACATTACAGTTATTGGTTCTACCCACTGGCAATTAAGGGCAAGCACCATTATTTTACTATTGATTCTCAATGATTATATGCAATTAAGCCTACCTAGTATCTTCATACTTATCCTATAGCTGACTAATTGCTGGGCTTGGGGAGGTATTAGTTGTGTCAAGGATCAGTTCAACCCATCATCTTTATAGGTGCTCAGAATTACTAATTCCTGCTGACATATTCTCCAAAAATAGTAATCACATTTTAAACAAATAATAACATTGTTATTTCCTCTGAAAATAATAACATTGTATCTTGTTTTTTCTGAACAAAAGAAATATAATTTTATTTTTTTAAAAAAACAACTCATCATTTAAAACATGGAGAAGAATTATCTTTTAGAAATGAAAAACAAAACAAAACAAAAAACCCCCAATATTTAAAAGAAAATTATTTTTTCTTTACCATCTTGTGGTCTTGCCTAGATTATTTTGATGTACTGGGTGCAACCAAATATGGTGATGCATAATAGCAAAATTACCTTCTGGAGGAGCAGTATGTCTCTATAACAATGAGCATAGCTCAATAGGATTTAACTGTTGAGCTCATCATTAACTCTCTGAAGAGAGAAACAGGAGACTGCCTCTTTATAAAGTCTACTTCATATCTTGCACAGTGCACAGTTCTCTTACCTTCCTTCGCTCCTCTCCAGTGTCTGACATGATATACTCTGTAGACCTTATCTTATTCTCAGCAGCATAGAGGAAGTGCTCTTAAATGAAAGTATTCTGGAATCAAAACTCTCCCCAGCATGGTCTCCATACAGGGTGCTAAAATCAAGCTTCTTTAACCATTTCAGTTACAAGGTCCTCAGGGATCTGATTCAGTAACACCTAAACTAGAAGTACCTACTCCATAAACATCAAAACTGAGATCCAAAACATGTCAAAAGAGAGCTAAGAAGGAGTTTCCATTATCCAAGAGATGATGGAACAAATGGTAAAACAGTACAAGAGAGCTAATCTGCAAATCAGCACAGCATCTCATCTTACAGGACACAGATTGTACCTCCTTCTTTTATTTCTATTCAGCTCACCATGCCAGGAACACCTTGCTGAACAGAGTAACAGCCAGGTCAGGAATTCAAATCCCTTGTGAGTCAGAGGGTATATTTAGGGAGGTATGAATGCAGCAGAAATGAAAGGAGTTCTTTAAAGTTATTGGAGGGATTTTCTGGCTGGTAAGGGCAGCGGACATAGTGCCTGACACTCTCCCAACAGGTCTGCTAAAGGGAATGGAAAGGATTTTGATGTGAGTTAAAGTATCATGTGTACTGGTCAGGAAAAGGCAGGACAGGACAAAAGGAAGTTGTAAACAGAGGCGGTGGAGTGGAGGGAGTCTGAAAAAAGTCCAACCAAATCTTTATAAATGAACAGCCCACATATTAGTACCTTCACATGAGGACATCAGCTAATTCCTCTCTGTAATGTTTATGACATGCCCTTTTTGTAATATCACACAACACACCCTATCTTGTTGCCTTTTGGCAGTCTCACATTATCTCATTTATGACAAGCAGCAGAGCTGAGGAAAGGCCATACAGCCTCTTCCACACTGATCCCTTCCTGCAGCTCTTTCCATGCCATCTAGGGCCAGTTTCCCAGTCACCAGTGCTTCTTGTGATGTTTTCTCTTCCACTGCCCACGGGATGTCTGGACTGAAGCAGAGAGCATGGGATGAGAGCTGTAACTGCAGCCAGGACAATGACTTTGGGTCACTGTCTGTAGTCCTGAGCACAGCAAGAGATACAAAACAGCTCAAGCATGTCCTGGGTAACTCTGATGGAAAAGCAGCTGCAGTATATAAATTATCTAATGGACAGGGCTTAGTTTTTCTGATAAATGTGAGACAAAGGCAGTAGTTGCAGTCCTGAGCCAAGGTCAGACTGACACGGCACATACTACTCAAAGAGGAGGATCTGCTGCTATCAGACAGACCATTACTGTGTGTGAGTGTACAGAGCACAGCCAGGATTTCAGAGAAACCCAAGAGAAACAGGCAGTTAAATCCTCCCAAGTCCCCAGATCATGCTAAACTTAGCATATAACTGCCTTAGACTCCTTTTACAATCCCAGCCCTAAGTACTCTTGAGCTAATGATCATTAAGAAACATTATTAATTTCTAATCTAATTTCTACTTCATACACTTTGTTACCTCATTAAAGGCCATACAGTTACCTGGGGATGATAATGGCATAATTTTAGCACCATCTTTAAAATCTTCACCTTTGTAAAGGTTTTGTATTTTCATGTTTGTAAAAATCCACAGCAGCAGCAATTTTGCATCAGGTAATACAGTTCTAAGGGCTGCTTGAATATCCAATTACTTCTTGTTCCAGTTCTCACTGGAACTGGCTAATCCATTCTACAAAACTTAAATTGTGCATGCAGAGGCTCCTGAAACATCCCTTGTCTGGGTAGATTTTGCAGCGACTCCGTGTCTATGAGTATTTCAGGCTCCTGCTCAGTGTTTACTGCAAATACCAGAGATAGGATGGATTTGCTGTAGTATTTTACAGGAAAATTGCAGCTGACTCAGGCCAGTTTCAGGAGGTGGGGAGTGAACAGCGATGGACACTGTTTGTCCCTGAGTCAGGCCTGTGCACGCTCTGTGGAAGAAGGCAGGTGAAACACCAGCTTCCTCCTGTCTCTTCCAAGACTGAGCTGTCTGAAACCTTGGCACCAGACCACTTCATACTACGGTCAAACTTCTTCCCTGAGACCACAAGTTCTTTCATGTTTCTTACTCAAACCAGAAAATTATTGCAAATTAACAAACATTATTCTTATGCACAGACATATATGTATGTCTTAAATGTTTGTGCCAATAAGTATTCAGTGAAGCACTCAAGTCTTCTTTGTAACCAAACACCAATGTGAGTTCAGATTTGCTGCCAGGTCTTTACTGGTCTTTGACAGCATTTTGAAATCTTCCTTTTAATGTGCATAGTTTTAAAATGTGTAATTTTTGTCTGCTATGCAGATACATAAACAAAATTGTGCTTTTTAACACCTGGTTATTATAGATAACCTCATCTGTGCTTTCCATCCAGAAGCCTCAAAGCACTTTGCAAAGTGGAAAATATTGTTACTTTTTTGCCAGTATTTTGGAAGCTGAAATACAAAGAAATTCAGTGGCTTGTCAAGGGCATCAGACAAAGGTGGGCAAAGGGGCACCTGGTCCTCTCAAACACTGGTTCTGTCTCTGGTTCACTCAGCTGAACACTGGTTCACCCCATGGTTTACTCTCCTCTGTGCTCTCCTTACACCCTGTAGGGGGTTGGGCAAAATTCCTTGTACAAAATAATTGTGCCAGGCTTATGCATTCTAGAGGGACTATAACTGCTCAAATTTGCATGGATTGACAAAATGTCAACCTCCCTAGTTACTCTGCATACAAATAGGAAAGTGTCGACATTTACCAGCACTGTACATCAAGCAGCTCTTTGTTCCTTGAGCAGCAGGAAGGGTTTAAGCATAAAGTTATGTATAACTGAGAGAAACAGCTTGTTCTATTTATGCTTACTGAATTCTATCTACCTTCTTTTTGCATTCAAAGTGGTAAAAACTCAAGGGCATTCCTATAAACCCTTAGGCATAGGTCTTTCAGTCTTTGCTGTGCTTAACAGTAACTAGAACCCTCAGAATTAATTTTTCTAGTAGCTCCCTAATTCCCTTTGGCAACTGAAAAATTGACACTCTGGCATGGTTCATCATGAGCTAGTGGCATTTGTTGCTGAGACCAAGAGAAATTATTGCAACACTGTTTGCAGCATCTGAGGCATCCAAATCAGCCAGCTGGGCAGTTTCAGAGGTCTCCTCTTCCCTTATCTGTTAACTTCATGCTGCCACTGGGCAGTAACAAAAGAGCCAAAAGTACACGTGGCCCAAGGAAAGGCACAAACAATATAAAACCATGGCAAGAAATCAGGCAAATGCAAGCTGTTCTCTCCTGATAACCCTGGAGGTTGAAAAATATTAGACTTAATTAAATGAAAAATAAGTGTGTAGTTTGCCTTTGTGAAAGGTCAGAAGGTTTTTAAAAGTTCACAGCTTTTAACTGGGATCAGCTCAAGATTTGGCCAACAGTACCAAGGTAGATCAATGCTTAATGTGTGTTCAAGCAGAAATCTCTGCCAAGTACAAACTGTTAGCTGTAAAACAGTGGTGCTTTGCATTACAAATAATTGTAGTTGCAGAAGATGTTGTTGAGGAAATAGTGACTTCTTTTTTTTTCCTGGTGATCATGTTCTATGAGCAAATTATCTATTGATCCAAGAGGTTTCACAATGAAAAACTATTTGAGTATTTTTTCTGTCTTTGGCACTTTTTTGTAGCTGTTCTTAAGCCATCCATAGCTGCACACAGACTCACATGCTCTTTTTATTTGGCACTTCTGCTAAGTTTTTCAGGTACCACAGTTCCCTGAGAGTGTTATTCAATTTGTAGTGTCGTCCTCCCACAACTAATTCTGTCTGAACTGGCCACAAAATATAGAAACCCTGATATATATCTGCTGAGAATCATTCAATGACATTCTCTGATACATCAAACAGATCCTCAGCTCTCTCTCTTACCTGGACCTCAAATTCCTTCCTAAGCTACGATGGGTTTTCTTATACATATCATCTTTACACTGGCTCACTCGTTTGCTGGGACTCCCATCCTCACACTTCATCAAACCCCTCAGATCCTCTCTTTTTCCTTTTCTTGTAATTGTCTGTACTTTTACATCCCATTAGGAGGTTATAGACCTCTACTGAAGTCTCTTCTTCTGTTCCCAAATTAGGGAAAATATCTTAAGTTGTTCCTCATGGGGAGTCCAAATCTGAGCCCAGTGCAGAGAAGGTGGAGAAAATTAGCCTGCAGCAGTTTGGCTGGGTTTTTTTGCAAACCCATGAGTACACAAATCGCTTCCTGTCACAATCATCCCACAGACCTCATGGGACTGTTCCGCATTCATGGGACCAGCGGACTGAGCTGTGCCAGGCAGTCAGAGCAAACTGCTGCTCCCTTGTTCACCAACAGGACTGACAAACTTTGGTGCACAGGCACTGTGTCAGTGAGAGAACCACACTGACCAAAACACCACCTTCCCCTTGCGAGAACAGCAGCACCCCCTTATTGCCCTTCCCCACTGTGTACAGGTGCTGTGCACAACCACAGAGCTTCAAATGCAAATCCTTTCCTGGCTTCTTGCTCATTTTCCACAATGTCTAACATGGTGATACATTTGCTTGCCAGCCAGGAGAGAACAGACCAATTAGTGCAAAATGTGGATTTTCAGACTTCAAAGATGCTCTTGGGTTTAAAGAAGTATTAGTCTCTACATTTCTAAATTGAGCAGAATCTTTTTTCTTTGGGAAATTTGAAATGGAGCAGTTCTGCTGCCAGCCTTACTATTTTAAGGCACTCAGGAGTCAAAGTACTTAAGCAATCCCTAATTTTAAATCACATTTACAAAAAGTATTTACTGAAGTACTGTGTTTCAGGGTTAATCTTCTGAAATTCACAGGCTTGGAGATAAAATATATTTTTTTCACAGTTCTATGCTGTTTTCTCAGTTCTATTTGGATTCTTTTGGTAGATGGCCCAGGTAGCAACAGGACAACAGAAGCTGATAAATCAGAAATTGCAATCATTGCTCAAATAAGGAAAGCTTGAGCAGCAGTGCAAATTTGAGCAGGCAGAATGGATTTTTTTTTCTTTTTTCTTCTTTTCACTACAGCAGCAGTGTGTATTCTTAGCAGCAAAACACCAGCCATGTTTCAAAAAGTCACCATGCCACATTGCAATTATGTAAAAAGAGGTGTCTGTCGAACATGCTTAGGCCCAAAATTGCAGAGACTGAAAATAAAAGCCATCACTTCAGTGGTGGGAATTTCAAACATCCCAGGGGGTAAAATCTTTACAGGGCCATATAGAACAAATCTATAAACTCAGGTCCCATTAGTATCTCTGCAGCATCAGTCAGCAAACCTCAACCATACCCTCCAGGCAGGGTAAAGAAATTGGTACATCTTGTGCAGAAGTAAATTATGTGTTTCAGGTAATATTTGTTTTATATAAAAGAAGGGAGAGTAGAACAAGAGTTCTAACAAGTTCCATGATACTAAGAAAGAGGGTTTGTTTTGCCCCTGAATAATATTCTGGAAATCAGCCTTGAGGGCCTCCTTTCTTCTAAAAGAGCCAACTGAGGTTGAATACCTACTTTTATCCTAGAAAAGGACCTCATTTTTCAAAAGAGACTGACAAGTAATTGTTCCAATGGGGGAGAGTCACAAATCCCTCATGCCAATTCGTCCTCCTCCCTCCATCAGAGCAACCCAGCCTCTAGAATTTGTTGACAACAGCCAATCTCAGAGCTGTGGTGTAACCTGAGGCCAGGGGAAGTCTGGTTGTTCATTCCACAAAACACCAGAAATATTTTGGTTACCGTGCAACAATGTTTTAGGAAAGCTAAGGAAAAGGAGGAAACACCCTTCCTACAAGGTGTCAGCCTCTGGCAGAGGGGCTTAATAGACAAAAGGAGACAACAAACCCTTGAGCTGCCAAGGTGGAGTGTGACAAGTAATGTAAATCTGAGACTATGAATGCTCCAAAAGGGCAGCTGAAGTTTCTTGATTCTCCTAGCAATGAAGCACAAACTCTTTATTGGGAACACAGAGCAGCAGCATCTTTTCTTTTGCATGCTTGGAAAAGGTGCTGCTCCCAGAAGGTGGAGGTCGATACTGTTTTCCCTGTTTAAAAACCACAAGTCATTGTCTCAAGTGTGATCTCCAGTGAGGTGACAGAGCCCCACCTCTGTGCTTAGTGTTCCCCTAGACAGATCCATGCCCAATTCATCAATCTCTGCAGCCTCAACATGTCTCCATGTGCTTCTATATCTATTTTTGGACTCCAGACCTGAATGTGGCCCTTTGTTCCTTAGCTATCATTTTGCTGATGAGATAAGAATATTTTCATTCTGTGCCTTGTTTATTTAAATGTCAAACTTTTAAATCAGAAGCCTCCCTCACTGTGTGCATAAATCTGGTAGAGCATCAAGGGGGAAGGAATCACAGGTGCTCTAAGCACAGTAATAATGGCAGTAAAACTACACATCCTGTGTACAAATGCATTTCTAATTGCTGTTGTTAGAATACTGTCTTCTGTGAACCTTTTCTCTATTGCTGTAGACTAGCTATAACATAAAAATCTCTTGACTGTTTAAATGACGTGGCTAGGAAGAAGATTTCTCCCACTGAGAGTGGAGACAATTTAGAATATGGAGCAGAATGGGATAAGATGAATATTCAGAAACTCGTAGAGTCAACTTTTTGCATGCAGATTAAATCATAAAAAATGCCACTGCCTTCAGTACCTACTCCTAGGTCATAACTGCAGTATTTATAATGGGATATTAAGCTTTAGTTATGTTACTGTCTTAGGCTACATAAACCACCAGGAAAAGAGTGAATAAATAAGGTTCTTGCAGATTAGTTAATTGTAGCAAATAGGAAGCTGCAGTAATCACAATTTTGCTTTGCAAGGAAATTCCATGGTTGAGAGATGGTGGGATGGATTCGTGAAGGAAACGGGACTAGCATTAATTAGTCTGGCCCTAGTAGGCCATTAATCAGGATGGGGTAAAGCATCAGCCTCAGTAAATGCACAGACCTCTACTCAAACAGGTAGGTCACACAGTGGGAAATGCTCTAGCTCCACTGAAGTAAACTGCTGATCCTCTGGGGATTTGGGTCCTGTCAGAACGAGGAAGGATGGACACAAGTCACGTTCTTCTTTACAGTGACTAAAAGCTGCCAGACTTTTTGCTGCTCAGGGCTATCTGCTTGCCTGGAGAGGGAGAAATCCTCATGATCTTAAGCAGTTGGGATGGATATGTGACCTTTTAGAGCTGATGCAGAGGCTGACTTTTCCCAAGTCAAAGGAAGGTCTGGCAGTAACATTAACCTTGAGTGTAGGTTTCAACAGATAAGGAACTGTAAATTAGCATATCCATTCCAAGTGTCTTGTAGTAATGCTTCCTAGCCCATAGTGACCTATTGGAGAGAGGAACTAGGACTATCACCTGCATACTGCTCAAAGACCTGACACAAACTCCATCCTCATAGGCACAGCCAAGGAAGGACAGTGGCTTGTAGTCCCCCCCAACGTGAGCAGGGTGGGATATGTGGGCTGCCTGAGGTAAGAATCTAATAATCTGGCCAACAGCTGTGATGCCAGTTAGCAAAAACTCATTTGCTTCATCACAGGAATTGCAATCAACTGGTGGTTTGTTTGCCTTCCATTTCCATGAGAAGTTTTATCATGGCTTTTATGGCTTTCAGAAACTGTAGTTCTGTCTTACTTGGGTTTTGCAGGGCAGAAATTGGGAATCTCTTTATCCAATATACAGATGTGGGCTGTGTGTTACTCCAGCTAGTGCTCTACTGCAGCAAAAGCTTGGTCAGAGTGATCATGAGACTACTTTGACCTCCCTGCATGTGCCAGCTGCAGGACATTGGAAAGGTCCCTTCTTCTCCCATTCCTTCACTGTCCTTCCAAACCCTCATACTGTCTGCTGTCTTTGGGCTGTGGAAGAATTTAATCTTTTACTTCTCACTTTCCCAAAGGAGCCTGTAAGCTTAGAGCTCCCAACACTCCATTTGGGTGGAATGTGCTGCCTCTCTTGCAGCACCCTGACCTTCCAGTAGCTGCTTATAGGAAAATAACTAAATTCAAACCTGGTCTACCTACAGCATAAGACAGCTATTGTTGCTATGGCAAATGCTTTTGTTTTACAAGGAGATTCGAAAGTTTTGACTCCTGAGCCTTGCTGGGCATCTTCTGCCTGGAATCCTTGGCCTCTCTCAGAACTGTTCTTTGCTTGAACAAAGCATAAGGTATTTCCATCCAATTATTTTCCTGCATTAGTAACAGGATTACTTTTTTCTTTGTAATAGCCTTCCACTTTCAAAGCTGAGGAGTCTTTCAGTAAATTAATGTATTTGGCTACAGTTCTGCACAGGCATATGAACCCAAGATAAGCTAAAACTGTTTTTTAAAATTGATTTTTTTTCCTCAGGCAATATTTTTATGTTCCCCTTCTAATCTTTAATTGGAAGTCAGAGTTAGCATATTGATAACTTGGCTCACTCTCCATTTAATTCTGTTTTGAGTGCTGATAAACTAATTATGCCATTTTACATAAGGAAGCACAGGCTGAGGAAGCTGAAGTGATTTGATGCCAAAACACATTGTCCATTAAGATGTATCATGCCAACCGCTACGAGGACGTACTTACTGTGGTCCAACCGACCTGCTGACCCAGGTCTGTAAAATACAATGTAACGATGGAGGAGACGGCAAGGCTTTGAATGCTGACGGAATCCTTCAGAAAAGGCCCATCTGCAATGACAAAAATGGAAGAGGAGATGGCATGAACAGCAGGTGCCCTGTTGGAGACCCACCATAACACACAGGCTGCCCTGCTAGTGGTCCAGGCCCAGCTTGGATTCTGATTTACTTTGGTGACTTGGTACTTATTCTCCAGGTTAGCAACTTAGAGCTCTTCCATGAGAGTTATTCCCTTCCTGTTTTAACAAAAGCATGAGGCAGCAATGTGTGACCACTCTACAAAGCTGTCTGTTACCCTGGCACATTAGGGATAGGCCATGCAATCCACAGACAGCTCCACAGAGCACTTCTTGTCCTGTCTTGCACGACTAATGGCAAAGTCTCTGTTATGCAGCATCTCCCTCACTGACATGTTTTGCTGAAGCATTTGCATTTTCAGGCTGTTTTACAGGCAGCACCTGATGATGAATGCAACTTCTTGGGCAAAGGCTCACAATCTAAGATTTCTTTGCCAGCTGTCTGACCTAGGCAGACCAGGTGTACCTGTGCATGACACTACTTTTTGCAGTATTCTGAAGCATCTGTTTCCAAATCTAATGGATCTAAAGTGTGCAGGCAGAGACATGAAATAACAATATATGGTTCTTCATAAATATATATATAGGCAGTGAGCTGGATATTGGAAAAATCCAGCAGCCACTGGCATAGGATGTTGCCATGGCTGCAACACCTCTTTGCTCTTTTCTTTATGTATTGTCTTCCTGTCAATATACTTTTGTTGACTGTTTACATCAGTGAGGGTGCTAAATTCCGTCAGGTGCTGAGCCCTCATTTTCTGTGGCTTTGCAATTCTACACATCCACAGACCAAACAACAAACAGCTTCTGGCAGCTTTATTTTCCACTGATATGTCCACAAAGAACTTGTGGACTGACACAGAGGTTGCCTCCTGCAGCCAGCTGCATCTTCGGGTGAGGCAGTGAGCAAGTATTAAAGCAGGTAATGCAGTGAGGGAAGGAAGGGAGTGAATGGGCTTGAAACTTCAAGCCAATGCCTTGTCTTCCTTATTTGATCCATACACTGTATCCTGGAACATTTCTACTGAGTGGTTATGAAAATCTTTAGGTTCCTTTATTAATGAGAAAACAAATAGGTTAATAATTGACGTCAGTTAATGAGAATGTACTAACAGTTCACCCAATAACAAGCATAGAGACAGCAATACTGTGAAGAGGAGAACCTGCCAGAGGATTAGTAATATGTTAGGTGCCTGTGTTCAGCTGTATGAATACTCACTGCGTTCTAGTTGCAGGCCAACACGGGACGGGTACCACTGGGGACCTGTTCCAATCACAAAGCGTGGCTGTTAATTTCATGATAGAAGAGCTAAATTTCTGTTAGGTGTGGACTGAGGTTTTTTTCAGCTGATAACTACAAAAGTGAGATGGTCTTAGCTATACAAGGAGAATACAAGAGAGCTGGGAGAAGCACAGAATACACACATTAAAGCAGAAATCCCTTCTCCCCATTTGAGTGTGGGAAGGCCAATCTCAATACTGAGCACTCTGTCAGCACAGCCTGTGTGTGCAGCACTGGGAAATATATTTATTATTATATTTGCCAAAACTCTGTACTAAATGCATCAGTTTTCTGCATCACCACCTCCTTCCAAAATTATACCTGTGCTACAGACCGGTCCAAAGGATTTTGTGTTTCCCCTTTAGGAACATAAACCTGATTAGGGATGTGCAGCTTGTATTAGTTCTCAATCACAAATTAATCAGGGAAACAGAGATACAGAGAGTAGAAGCACATGGGTAGCTAACACTGGGATACTTATGATTTCCTTGATACCCTCAACTTAAGGATGTTTCCTAGAAGTACATTTTTACATGCTCTGGTTTAAAGGTCATTGTAAAATGTACAATAGCAGTTGGCAGTTGTTATTGGATTCCCTTAGGTGATTTTGAACAGAGACCTGTCAGGTTGGTCAAACAGGTACAGGTCTCCAGCTGCATTTGTTTCCCTTGGTGTCAGAGTAAACTGGTAATTGCCACAGACATGAGGCAGAGGGGATCGTGGGTGCTCAAGTGGTTAATTTGGCCAGCTCTTTGAAGTTCCTCTATGCAGAAGGCTGTGCTTCTGCAGCTGTGGGGCTGATTGGACAATATAAACACTTCTTCTTTGCCTCAGAAGGATAAGAAACTTTGCTTAACCCATACACATTCTTTGCTTTGCTGTTGAAGGTTTTTAGGGCAAACCTAGCATATTTTTGGGCTGACCTGAAGCAGCGTGGGAAGACCTTACATAGCCCATGAGGTTGACTGAGATTTGGGGGAAGCAAATATTGTCTGAGAAATGTGAGGAAACTGCTGCAGTATCATCACCTCAGCCATTGCTATCACATTTGTCTTTATTTCCCTTGACACACCTGAGGACAGTTGATAGCCTGAAGGAGATTTGCTTTGTTTTTTCAATTCAAAGCCTGGGTGAAATTGGTCAGATTTTTTTAGACATATCTTACAACTCCTAGTGATCTTGTATTTAAAGTACAAATACTCCCATACCTTTAAATGGAAAAAAATGTTCACAATGACTGTGATCAGATGTGGGAACATTTGCCTCTAGAAGCTGTGGGATTGCCTTCCCTGGAGATAGTCAAGCCTCCTCTGGCGATGACCTTGATCAGTCTTACAGGACTTGAAAGTTGGCCCTGCTCTGACCAGGAACCTGGACCAGATGAGGTGTGGAGGTTGCTTCTACCTAATTTTTTTCAAGATGATCAGAAGAGCTTGTTCACCAGCTGCCAGCTGGAGGTGAAGGGAGCTGTACACAGTGTGCACTGTGCAGTGACACCCAGCACACCCTCATTTCAAAAGCACTTGGTCTGACTTTTGTAGGCAAGAACAGGCATTAGATGAACCCATGAACCAGGGCTAATAGCAGGAGGTGAGACATCCATCAAGTAAGTTGCAAACATTTTTTTCAAGGTACCACAACAATCCATGGCTATTAAAGATAACAGAGGGAAGATAGAGAAAGAGCAGGTGTCTGACTTGTCAAGGAAGATATGATTTGCTCCAGGACAGAAGATATCTATAGTTATTTGGGAGCCTGAAATGCAATGTATTTGTGTTAAATTGGAATCTTCCCCCCAGCTCCCCCCTTCATATTACAGTATGTTTCAATAAAAGTCAATTTACCTGATCCTGTGGCAATGCTCTTTTAGGTATGGCTCATAATCTTCACAAGGGCAAACAGAGGTTGTGCATTTAAGCACGTCATCCCACATTTCCAGTCCCTTAGCCTCAGTATACCATTATGTTCAAACATACTCAAAAATTTAGACAGATGGAAGTGTGCCTTTGCTGCTGCTCGTCTGCAGTGACCTTGTTATCGTATCAGTGTGTCTCTGGTTTCCAGGCCATGCTTGGAGTGCTGTGTGTATTCTTCTGGAAGGACCTGGAATTAACTGTTCCTTCCCTGCTCTTTGTGTTGGTGGGGGTCCACCAGCTAACGTCAAGTGGAAATCCTAGACAAAGTGGAGAACGACGTCCAAACACATTTCTATGTTGGTTTGAGTGAGAACACCAAAGTTTCCTGCTTTCAGTCTCTACTGTCAGCAGATTTCAGCAAGGCTGTTCCCCAATGTTAGCTATCCAGGGTCCTGCAGAAACCAGCATTGCTTCCTGGGGAGAAGTGTGACCCCACAAAGAGTCTGCTCTCCCAGCTTGGTAAGACTCATTTGAAATAGGAAATCTCACACATTCCTAGGCATCCTGCTTACCATTTGGTAGCAGTCAGCCAAGGGGAGGGACACTGGCCCCACCTGTCACCACTTATTTGCCTTCCTCCAATGACTATTTTCCACAGGCATCCTCCAAAAATCTCACTTGAACAGCTCTGGATTTCTGTTTGGCAATGTGGGATGCTTTTAAAATCCAGCCTGATTATGGCAGACACACATCCCTCTCATTCCTACAGCAGGAAAGCTCTCTTTTCATTAAATAGTGAAAAGAAGCCAAACTGAGTGACTAATTACCACTTGTATTAATTCTTGCTACTGCCTGTCAGAATTAGGGGTTGATGGCTCTCTTGGATAACCAGAGCCAGTGCTGTCTGACAGAGCAGCTTCACCTGGCATCAGCAGGAGTTCAGAAGTGGGTGAGCAGAGTCCTGCTCCCAGACAGGGTAAACCCGCACTCGCTAAACGCAGAGGCACAGCTGCAGCTGTGTGCAGCACTTGAAAGCCTCTCTGCACTCCCACACCTGGCAGAGCTCCCCTCACTGCCATGAAGGGCTCCTCTTTTTGCAGGGTTGTTTTGGGTTTTTTTTAGCAGGGGTAAATTCCCAGTTTTTTTCTTATTAACATTTTCCATTGCTGCCTCCTGCAGATCTTAATGGCAATCCAAGATCTTGGGTGACTGAAGTTTATCTTGTAACTCCTGTTGCATCTAAGATCAGGCATGTATCAATATTTACTTTCTGACATTGTGATGGTGCATCAGAGCTCAGCCACAGTAGGTGGCAGTCTCTGTATAATCCTTGTGGTTAGCAGAGTTGTTCAGCTCCCTTATGCAGGGTTTATGGGTTTGGGAATGTATTCACACTTGGAACAAAGTTGTAAAAGTAGCATTTCAGCTCACTTATATACCCCAGATTGGTTTTGACTTGGAAAAGCACCTATAGGCTGTCCAGGAAATAAGAGTGGTCATGATGGTTCAAACTACAGGTCTGTTTAGCCAATATTACATCCTCTAATATTTAGTCAATATTCTGGTTCCTCCACATTTATTACATTTCTAGCATTGATGTAAAACAGCTTTGGTTCCCCTCTTTGCAACATCATTGGACAGCTATTGAAATGACTTCCTAGTTTTCCATCTCTATTTGATTATTTCTACTCTCCTGGCTTATCCTTCTCTGGAAGGATGTTTGCCTCAGGCTCCAACATGGTCACCCTCCAACTGCAGGTATATACGTACCTGAAAGCTTTGCCCATTCCTCAGCTGAAAAGTTATTCACAGACTCCTTGAATTTAAGTGACATCAGCTTTATTCTTCTTCACTGAGCAACTTGATCTAGTTGAAGATGTCCCTTCCCATGCCAAGGGGGCTGGACTAGATGATCTCTCATTATCCATTTCAACCTAAACTGTTCTACAGTTCTATGAGTTATTCTGTTATGATACAGGCAAAGTTATTTCTATGTGCACAGGCTTCCATTAGTCTGGAAGTGTGAGCAATTGTGACAGGTCTTAAGTCTTTGACCACATTCCATCTTCTCTATCAGGAATTTGTTCCAACTTTTGTTTAAAAAATCCATACATTTATTTTTAAAAAGCTTAGAATATTTTAATTCTATTATGTTTAAGGCATCATAATTTTTCCACACAGGATGATATTTGCTTGGAAAGAAACTCGAAGTTTACTTTCAATAACCTCTTTAAAAAAATGGATATGAGGAAAAATATTTAATTTGGGGTGGGTTATTTGTTGTACCTTACTATATTTAAAACAGAAATTAAAATACAAGCAAACTGACAAGATGCATAAAAACAGACAGTCATCTTTAATTTTCCCATAGCCAACTATGATATTACCTGTTAATACTGGCTATAAAAAGGAGATGTAGTGCTGTCAAACAACCATACAAATATCAGCTAAAATGACAGCCTCTGTGCCATGCCTGGCTGCCAATATCACTGTGCAAAAATTCACAGAAAACCAAGTTCCTCTGGTGCTGCTGCCCACACAGTTTGTTTTTTTCACTGCCTGTATACTAGAATCCCAGTAAATGAATCAGCTGACAGTCCTAGCAACCAAGGACAGTTAGAAAAGGCCCTATGCAGCTTTAACAGTGTCCAACGGTACTCTACCCATAGGATTTAAATTGACCCTAAAGAGTGTTTCACTACTTAAATATCCCAAGAAGTTTTGAAAATTGAACAACTAAGAAATCTAAGTACTTGGTACTTTTCAATAGGTTTGAAATTGAAGGAATTGACCTAATTTTTATTAAGTTTCATAAAGAATCTTCTACAGAAAAGTTAGTGCACTGTCTGCTCTGCAGTAAATAGCACAATCAAATGCCCATGAGTCACCAAGTACTTGAGTTACATAAGCCTGTATGAGAACAAAGGTGTAAGATGATGAACACTCCTCTTGCTGGGGAATTCACTGTGTTCCTTAGAATGCAGACCTGCAAAAACTATTCCACTGGGGAGCGAGGAGTCTAAGAAATGCAAAACACAACTGACAGACACAATTTGGAGATAATTAGCAGATTGACTTTCCATCATCAGCTAATTTTATTACTAGTTAAATTGTTTGCTTCTCATTGTATTTCACCACCCGTGCATCTCTAATAACAAATAGCCTTAATAATTACAAGCAATACCTGCTGTGATATGAATAGGGTGATATGAACAACAAAATTACTATAATCAATCATCAGCAGCATGTTGTTTAAATTTGCAGAAACAGCGGAAATTCCAATGAACCACTGCAGCACCAACCTCCCTTATCTGATCACAGAAATGCTGTACATGAGCTGAGAAGTGTAACAGCACTTGCTGATGTGAACTGAGCACGGCTGAAATGCATTCCATGACCTTAACCAGGTGGTAGCTTTGATATCCACGTAGCAATAAGAAGAGTTTGCTAGGAAAGACTCACTTATTAGTATGTGTGAGGATGCTGGGTTTATGCACAATATATAGAGACAGGCAGATTATCTTAAAACTAGCTGAGGTCTCTCCTTGACAATAAACACTGAACAAATACAGTTGTCCCGTGTCTGTGACCTTAGACAGTGGCCATAGTGTTGTCTCCCTTGGTTGCAGCAGCCGTGTCTGAGTGTTCCCAGGAACACTTCTGAGAAAACAAAGATAGAGATATCACCATGCTAGCAACCACAGCCTTTGCAGGCTGAAGTTTGAGTACTACTGCTTCACTGAGCTGACAGCAGGAAAAGCAGGATGCTGAAATGACTCGCAGCTATTGCTTTCTGCTTTTATTTGGAAAAAAGGGCTGTGTGATTTATTGTGCTAACATCGCACTGGAGTGATTCCTGAGCATGATGGTAGAAAGCAAAGCACACCAAAGAAACCACAGTAAAACTGAGCTCGGCCACAAGATCAAGAGAGAAAGTACCCAAAGTGATTACTTACTGTGCCTGCCTCCACTGTAATAAATGGCAGCTGCTGAGAGCTGCAATCTGAACGACCGGCCCACTTGAAGAATTGCAGCTCTCAGCAGCAGGCCTGGGGCAAGCAGGGCTGCAGCATCTCTTCACATGGCCCCTCTCAAAAGGCCCTCTTTGGCTGCAGGCCAAGGGATGTTTTGCTGCTTTGACACACTAAGTGCCAGCACAATCACCTGGGTCTATTTTCCAGGGCTAGTGAAGACACCAGCTCTGGCCAGACCCTCTCCAGGTACCACTCAGCTGACACCAGACTGAGCTCCTGAGACCAGCAGGGATTGCAAGAGTCAGCCTGCCAATTGTGTGCTGCTGCCACCTCTTTAGGGCAAAGGGCCTTGGGAAGGCACTTTCTGCATCTGGGATCATTCAGCTAGGCTGTGTTTTCCTGGCAGAAGGACCTCTGAGAGGGAGTATCAGAATATTTAAAGAGTGGGAGTAGATCCTGACCTAGATCCATGTTTTTATGGGAAGTTAGTGGAAAGAGCAGATCCAGTATGCCCTGTTCAGTAAAATCTCAGCAGAGTACTGAAATTGATGTTGTTTTTAATGGTTCCATAGCTGAAGATAAATCCCGTTTCTTTGTCAGCTTTTTTCTCTGAGTATTTTCTCTGATTTGTTTCATTTGTAAGCTTTCCAGGGAAGATCTTTGGCCCTGTGTTTTACAAAGGCACCTTGAACTCTAGTTGCTATGGGGACACAAAAAAGCACTTTCTTAATGGTATGTGGAATTTGAAAAAGGAGCTATTTGATCATAAGCATCTATTTCTTTTTTCTGGTTTTTGCAATACATGAATTCATCAGGCTACAACCACACTGCTTGCCGAGGGAGAGCAGGCAGTGAGCTGGATGATGTCTCCAGACACACTGGCTTAGACCAGCAATGCTGAGGACAGGGTCTGGCCCAGAGGCAGGACAGCAAGCACTTCCCACAGACTACTAAGCAAGTAAAGCCCAGCCTGGGTAAATGCTTCTGCTTTAGCTGTTCATTTGATTATTCCCATTGGCCTTAAGTTTTTAAGCAGCAGGACCAGTGGAACCTGGGTTTTTGTGCATTTTTGCAAAGTGGTATTGGCAGCCAGGCATGGCACAGAAGCTGTCATTTTAGTTGGTATTTGTATGGTTGTTTGACAGCACTACATCTTTTTATAGCCAATATTAACAGGTAATTCCATAGTTGGCTATGGGAAAATTAAAGGTGGCTGCTATTTTTATGCATCTTGTCAGTTTGCTTGTATTTTAATTTCTATGTTTAAAATCTGTGACCATCCATTTTTCCTGTAACATGTAAGAGTCACCCTGGCTGCTCCACTGAAGCCTCACAGAGAGTGATCCAGAAGGCTTCTCAGAGCTCACATAATGTCTCTATAGCACAATGCACACATGCCAGCACCCATTCCCCTTAAAAGTGTCAGAATTTTGCCTTTTTTACCCAGAATCTGGCAAAAAAAAGGATAGCCCTGTCCATATGTTGGTTCCCAGGGTCAGTTCAGCTGCTGTGACTGTACCCAGATATGAAGCTCCAGACTATGGGTCTGCACTTTGAGTCACAAATTTACTTGACTGCATTTTCATTAAAAAAACTTATATAAATGCCTGAACCAGTTGAGGAACAGAACATTCCACTCCTCCATGCCTTTTTTTTCCCCCACTGAAATAAAAATTTAAATTCTCATAGTTCATCTATATTCTGACCAGGCAATAATGGACAAATTTCTTAAGAGTCAGCATAGTTTTTCTTAACGGAGATTGATACTTATTAGAGGTAAACAGAATATTATTTGTCATTTGGATGTCAATTTATGTCACTAACACATTACTTTTTCAATATTCCTTCTGAAACAGTCTGCAACTGAAAGCAACTGGAAATTCAGACAAGCAAAATGCATCAGGAAAAAAAGCAAGCAAGCATGCAACATTTAGAGTGCATATGTTAATATTTTTTCTACATTGTTTTTCCTTTGCACTTCCAAAAAAAAAAAAAAAAAAGGAAAAGCCAGCCCTGTGCCTTTCCATTTTCATGTAGCCTGCTGCAGAAAGCATAATTAATTTTGATCTTTCTGTGTGAATTTGCATTTAAATTAATGTGCATGGGCAAAGGAAGGGAAAGGGAATGAGGCTCACCTTTTATTTCATTAATAACAATCACAGGCCAGAATACAGAGAAACAAGGAAATAGGTACTCTGACAAGCTTGGAGCTGGAAGGAACTTTCCCAAGGGGACTGCCCTTCATCAGTGCATGGAGGTGAGGAGGTGCTGAGCATGTGGTGCTGTGCAGAGCTGGCCAGGACAGCACTGTGACCCCAGGGAGCAGGGTCACTGCTGGGCTGGACCCCCTCACCCAGCCCTGGCTGCCCCTGTGACACAATCACACACTGCAGGGTGGCAGGGGGTGCTCAGTGCAGCTGGGCTCTGCCTAATGGGCTCGGGGAGTCTTTTGACCAGAGACCCCCAGGGAGCACTGGGTTTGCTTTGCATTCACGGGCAGTTGGGTTCTGGGTCTGAAATACCAGCCCAAATTAAGAGAGATGAGTGAGGATACTCACTCATCTCCTTATGCCAAGTGAGGATCTGTATTCTGGTAGTTATCTTTGCCTTTGATTCTCCCATCTCCACAATTCTGGAAAGGGTAACAAAGATAATTGTTCAGGTATCAGGGGGGATGTGAGAACTCAAGTAGGATTCTCCTAAATATAAGCTCTATCAGTGAAGCCTTCTCACGAAGGGCAACACAAACCTGAGAAACTGCACATTAAGGAACTTAATTTTGCTAAACTAAATATGTGTTTCAGGGATGAAAAATATCCTTCCATCTCTATCTTCTTGTTCTTAATTTGACATGGGATTTTTTAAAATGCAGCCTAATATTTGATGGCTGATGGAATCAGTTACTGCCTATCTCAACCCATAAATGCTCAACTATCTGCACTGGTGTGGAGCAGCCAGCCCAGACAAGGTTTTCACTGGTAGCAAAGCAGAGCATTTAAACACAGGTATCTGTCCACCCTCAAGATCTCAGGAAACACAAGCAGTAAGGTATTAAGGCCTGTTTTAAAATGTTGTTCCTTTTAAAACCTTTGTTCATGTTCATCCCGTGCCAGTTTCTGAGAGAACAAGCAGTGCTGTGCCTCGCAGTGTCGCAGATATGCTGTGCTTCAGGACACTGATAACACAGGTCACTGCTCCCTCGCTTCAGAAAGCTCTGGTGTGGGTCCTGCCACAATTAGCACAACTGCTGAGTACATTTAGGTAGCAGCTCTCCACAGAGCTACAAGAGGGACAGAGAGCAGAGAACTGGCGAGGTCAGTGTTTCCAACCATTGCTGTTTGCATGCTGCCTCAATGTAGTCCAGTGCCAACACACGTTACAGCAGGACTGGGGCCCCACTGGTTTTATATTCCAGCATCAGAAAGTACACAGTGGGCCAACAATCACAGATGATATAGGAAAGATGGCTCAAAAGCTCATTTGTGCCTTCCCTGCTGATGTACTGGGCAGAGTCCTATGCCAGGCTCTAGCTGTTTCTTTAAAAGCATTCCATAGTCAATTAGCTAATAAAGTATGCTAATTAAGTATAATTTTCTTTCAATATTGACTATCCAAGAGATAGTGCTCTCTCCAGCCACTAAGCTAATCAGGATGTTTTCCCTCGCTGACCCCGAAAGCAATGTGGGTTTTGTATCTAATGGCCCCACCAATGCCATCAACAATTAACCGAACACATTTGAATTGACACGATTTCATCCTTAGTACAAATTAACTTCTCATAAATTCACCACACTGAAAATTAATCCCCACTAGGAACAGGGCTAAATTGTAATTTCTCCAGGAGCAATGAGAAAAAGGAAGCAGAGATCTGCCCTGCTCTGGCAGCAGATCAGACACTAGTATGCAAGCCAGAAGCTGTCATGTTCCCATGTCCTTCCTGGGAGAAGTTTATTTGGGCTAGTTTAATTCCCACATCTGACCACTTTTACTTAGGTTGTGGAAAGGCCTCAGAAGCACTGCTGTGAGGCTTGAGGGGACCTTATCACTCTCTACAACTCCCTGAAAGAGGTGGTAGCAAGGTGGGGGTCAGGCTCTTCTCCCAGGCAACCAGTGACCAGATGAGAGGACATATCCTCAAGCTGCACCAGGGGACATTCATGCTGAACATCAGGAGGAATTTCTTCATGGAAAGGGATCTAAAGATTAGAATGTTCTGCCCAGGAAGGTGGTGGAGTTACCATCCCTGGAGGTGTTCAAGAAACAACAGAACATGGCACTCAGTGCTATGGACTAGTTGACAAGGTGGTGATCAGTCAAAGGTTGGATGCAATGATCTCAGAGGCCTTTTCCAACCTAAAAGCTGATCAGCAAAGTGCTTTTCCACAGCTTCCCAGACACAGACCATGAAGGACTTGATTGCAGTGATACTGCTTGTTGAGTATTCCTTCTCATATTTGAGGGATGACGTTTCATCCCAATCTATATGACAAACACTTCATGGCCTTTGAACACCTCTACTGCTTTCCCTCTGTAAATGTTATAGACACAGCTCATCGAGACAGTTTGTGCACTCTGAACTCTCAGTCTAATGGCAGAACATAAAAAATATTGCCTTCCACCAGTGCATATTTAAACCAGAGCAACATGTATTGTTCCAGTATAACTCACACATCATTTGTTTCAGTGGTGAGTAATTTTCAACAGCAAATGTATTCAATATCATTGCGACTTGGGGACAATTTAGAAAGAGGCAAAACTCTGCTACATTATTTTTACTGTGAATCATTTGTTCACCTTCTTGTCTTTGATGCATTGCTTTCATTAACTTGAAACAGTTGCAAATACCAAATTTTGTTTGAAAGCTTTCTTATTTTGCTTGTTCTTAGGGTTTCTTTCCCTGCATGCCCAAATAGGAAAATAAATAAAGAAATAGGCTACAAATATGATAGTGGGCTTGCATGTAAACAAATGCAAAACCAACCACTATCACAGGGTGAGATCCTTCACGCACAGGTCTGAACAACCCCCCTGCTCTTGTGCTTACCTGACCCTACCCCTGGAATCACAGTTCTCTGTTATGTCACAGCTCCTAGCCCTGAGGAGGCATGGGGCTGCAGAACATCAAGGGAATCCATGAGGCAGAGAAGACCTGGGGGAAAGTCTGATCTTTGAAGCTGAAGCTGCTGCCTCTTGTCTAGCCTGTCTAGCAGAGATGACACCATAGGACTTGTCATTTATTTCCCATGTTCTCACAGGTATTTCAAGGAGGAAGGTTCCTTCCATTCTAGCAAGTGAGATTCACTTCCTCTACTGTTATCCAGTGCCTGTTGTCTTTCACAAGAAGTCCTGGGATATTTCATACACATCCATTCCAAGCAGCTATTTGTAAGAGAAGCTGTTGGACCTTTCAGTAAGGCCAAGTGCCAACTTAGGTGTTCAAAAGCACAGGGATTCCTATGGAAAGCCTGATGTAAATGCAGAGCACATTTAAAACCTCAGGTGACCTTGACCCTACCTTAATCAACGGACTTATTAATCAACTGTCTTATTAATGGACATGAGATTCTTTTCACACTAATGAAGGCCCACTGGGGTTGTCAGCATCTTGAGTGCCTTGAATGAACATTAAGCCCATGAGTCTGCTGGTGAACACCAGGTTAACACTGGGAATTACTCTCTTCTTCAGATAAAAAACATTAATATATGAGTTTAAATTGATGTAGGAGCAGCTTTAAACCCCAAACTACTTTGACATCTTCCATTAACAGTTCAGTTGGCTTTAATTCCTCATTTTCCCTAAGGCTGGATATTCTCTAGGGCCTGGATTACTTCTATAGAGCCTTCTACTATAATTTTCTCCATTGAGCCATAGGCAGTAATATAAGATACATTGTAAATAATAACAGGCAATTCTGGTAAACAAATTGATGTTTTTCATCTAGATCTGTCAATTAAATCTATTGCAAAGTCAAGAAAAGCCAAGAATCTAGCTATGAAATTTCCTTTTCTTAATGAGGCATTTAAATAGCATCTCACATTTGTTCTCCAATTGTTTACATAGGATGTCATTTGTGATGCATTGTTAGAGCACTGTAAATCTCAGCTGGGAACAATATCCCAGAGAGCAGAGGGGGAAAGTTCTGCTTCAAGCTACATCTCAATAGAATTGCTGTCTTTTCTTTTATTATGTTACTCATCTGAAATGATATCTGTAATCCTGCTAATGAAATGCAATAACATCAGATGCAGCAGCTGTCAAAAAAAAAAAAAAAAAAAAAAAAACCAACGTGAATTTTCATTAAATTTTTTGAGTTGATCTTCACTTTTTCCATTGCTGATTTAAATATTGATGGTTTTCTGAAGGTCATCTTATTTCTTTAAGGATTTAATGAATCTTGGGGTTTGTGTTTTAGACACCTTACTCCCTCTGGTTCAATAGGTCATTAAACATATATTTAAGTCATTCTTTGTCCCAAGTGTTTCTTACAGGATCACAGCCAAAACAGACAAAAGATCCCAAGATGGATGAAAGGCAGGTAAATTATTCTTATTTTATAGATGAGAAAATGAAGCTCAAAAGGGGGAAGGTTTCTAGCACACAGCTTGGCCCAGTCAATAGCATGACTCCCATTGGTCAAGTCTTAAATACCTAAGTCTCAAACATCACATTCATTTCAGTGTTAATCGGGAGACTTCAAAAGTCCCAGGGGGCCTCCTGGCTTTTATCTTTTGAAGAGCAAAATGCTTTAAAAATCCATCTCTTAAAGTCTTGTTCAAGGTTCTCTGTGCCCTGCTTCTAAATGCGCTTGGTGAACCAAACCTCCACCATAGTTTCCTAATTTAATACATAAAATATTTTTGCAAACGTGTGTGTATTTCAGAAAGCAAAACTTCATGGATACCTAATCAGAGGCTTTTCAGACTGCTTTAGTGTCTCTTTCTCTGCAACTTATAATGAGATTCAAGTGCTCAGCAGAGAAATGAACAGCAGATGCCTGGTCTGGTGCTTGCTCTCACTGCTATCTCAGCACCCCAGCTGGAAATGTCCAAATGCAAAATCTGGGCCTTATAGCGGTGTCCAGAGACACATGACTGAGATTTGAATGGGAGGCTGATAACCACAGCTCAGGATGCACAAGAGTGTCTGTGAAGTGCACAGAACCTTCTGGAGGTATGAGATGGGCTCCATGCATTGTCTGTCTCTTTTGGAAAACAGCCAGAACTGTTTTTCTCTAATTGCAGCACAGAATGTGGGTGGGTGTCTGATGCCTGAGTAAAAGGCAAATCTTCATTCACTCTGAGGACGAAAATCATGAGGTTAACTCAGTTTGGCTTCTCCATTCTTTTAACAGTGTTAGGTCAATGATGCCATTTTCATTTCCTGACTGGCTGTTGCAAAGGAGCGAAAAAAATTCCCAGCTTTCACAGAAGGGCTTCAATTATTTTGACAGCAAAGCCATAAATTCAGGTCACACAAATCTGTACCATCAGACAAACTCCCATATTTTGGATAGACAGATTTGCACAGATATATCACAAGCTGAGAGGAGGTCATCCTCCTGATGCTTCTCCCCACACAGGATAGGAGTGAAGCTACTGGACGGGCTTGTCTTGTGACTAAAGCCCCATCCTGAGGCAGGAATTTGGGTTTCTGTTCTTACAGGCATGTGCTGCAAGGACAGGAAGCAATTTACTCATGGATGAGACCTCTATGAGCAGGGAAGGAAGAGGGTAGCAACCTCTGAGTTTTGTGGCAGAAGCTGTTGCTTACTTTGTGCTCAGAGCTGGGAAGAAAAAAAGTAAAGAATTTCAGAATACACAAGAATCACTGAGGCAGTAACAAGAAATTCAAGGAGTTTCTAATAAACTGGGTTATATTGACAGCCATAAAGAAGTAAAAAGATCTTAGAATTGTGTCATTTGAGGGATACAGAAATTAATCAGAAACTAGTGTTGTATTGATTTCTGCTGTGTGACTAAGACAAAAGAAAAATAAATTATAAATATAGGATGGAATAAATACCATGTTTCCTCCTAATCTAGTAATTTCCATTTACAAAGTCAACACAGATGAATGAGCAATTTACACTGATGAAATCACCGTTCTTCTTAGTGCCCATTTGTAACAACTGCCCATCCCCAGTGATTCGCCTTCATTGTGTAATTTCCAATTGAGTTGTTATGAATGCAGAGAGGGGAGAATTTATTGAAAACAATAGCTGGATGTGACTGCCAACCCAGTGTGCTCTGAGAATCCATACTGGGGACTTAATGCTGGGCCTCTGAGCTCTGCAATCAGATGCCTGCACAGCAGGGTCTTGTCTGTTCTTTCGAAAACTCCTTCATATATGGATTCTGGGCTAGTGTGAACTACTTAGGACACAATCAGGGAGGAAGGAGTTTGAGATCTGATAAAAGCTATAGACTTTGTAGCTGCCTTTCTGTCCGGGGAGTGCATCCAGCTCAAGGTGACTCATGGTGGGATCAGATCACTACCCTCTTTCAAAAATTTTGGCTTTCTCAAAGCCTGATCTCCTAATATAGGACAGAAGAAAGATCCCTCTGGAAGGCTCTGTGCCCTAGATATAACTTATTTGGGTCTCTTTGGTTTGTGAGACGCGTGGCTGATTGACAGACCAAGACTATGAAGTCAACTTTGCTGAGCCATAAACAGCATAATTCAGCTTCTCTGTCTGAGTCCCCAGCAGATGTATTCATCAGGCACATGAGTCTCTCCAGGCATCAAAATTGACAGATTTCATTAACTTTCTGCAACCTGAGAATCCAGCTGTAATAGACAGTGTGGAGAAATCAGAGGAACTGCAGGTTCTCAGCAAGACTGTGTTATCAGCCAGTCCTGATTATACAGAGCTGGTAGGCAAGGACTGGCTTAGCAGTCACCGCTCTCCCTGGTACTGCTCTTAATGACTAATCCCCACAGCGTCCTTCCTCACCTCTCTGAGCCTTGCAGTTTAACATCACAGCCAGCCTCCAGAAGGAAATTACGTGATGCAGTACAGTCATCCTTTCCAGCATCAGCTCTGCATCCTGCTCTTGTTTGTCAGCACAGGGCCTGGCAAAACACAGTTATTCCTGATGCCCTTGCTATTGGAATCATGCTGTTAGGTTTCAGATATCATGAAAACCAGAAAATTTGCACATTCAGGGCATGAAAACCCTTAGCAGCCTTTTTAGAAAGGAGAAAAGAAAGAGGACTTCCTCCACTAAAGAATTAATTTTAGTACTTCTTGTGCCTTGAGCTGTGCTCACAAAGATGGCTTTGTGATTTCTGAGCAAGGAGAGATTCTCCTCCTTGCCCTTCACCCCATCAGCTTGACTTCCACTGTTCTGTGTTCCAAAGATCTGCTTCAGGGTTCTGGGTGAACAAGAACCTGTTTGGTTTTTTTTAAATGCTGCTCTCCCTGCAGCTGCTGAGCACTGCCTGGGCAGAGCACTACTGACAGGCAACTGGGGGTAGAAGCGAGCTGAAGGCAGTAACAGGTCATTTTGAAAAGGGGAGGAGGGAGAATATGCTCAGGTAAAAGAATTGTGTGATGTGGTACTTCTACTTATTTTTTGCCTTCTGAGAGTGGGTCTCCTTGCACTAGGAAATAAACATCTTATTCAAGCACCTGGAAGTCAGTGGGAGTGTTTGACAGGCGTGAAATGCTGTGGTGGAAGAGCCTGTGTGGGAGCCTCTGGTCTGCTTTTGTGCAGGCAGTCAGACAGGAGGTGCTCTGACCAGGGGGTTTGCAGGGTGATGGAATCTGCAGGACTGCCGGTTCTCCTGTTGCTTCTGGGGAACACTCAGGATGAGAGCAGTAGGTAAAACCTGGCAGATGATCCCTAACACACTGCCCTACTGTAAGGAGGAGGCTAAAAGAGAGATTGGTCCCATCATGAAGAAGGAATTGCACTTTTTCCCTGCCCTCTCTCTAGAGAAAAGCAACAGAAAATATTTCAGCAGCATTCCAGGGAATATAGCTCCCAGGATCATTATAGAAATACCTGTGAGGAGCAGTTATAAGATGGTATGGCAGGATTCTAAAGTTTCATGTTGTTTAGAAATTATACTGTTTATTCTTGAGTGCCATCTACTGACAATTTCTGTATTAATGATTTGCTTTCATTGATATGGCTTATTTTAAATGCCCTGTATAACTTCATTAGTTTAGATGTTCCTTATTCCTTGAGTACTTGATTTCCCTCTGGGGACCAAGATACCCTTGACATGACGTTTTCAGTTGTCTCTTGGACTTCCCTTTTTCCTTCCACACATCACTAGGCTTCCTGCCTTCCCTGCCTGCTCCTTCTGCCTAGAGGGTAATTTCTGGCCTCCCTATGCTCACCCTTCTGGCTTCAAAATGTAGCTGCAATTGTGCTGTCCCTCTTTTGCAAGAGGTTGCCTCCATCAGTTTGTTACAGGACTGCTGAGGTCTTATTACTCCCTTTCCTTTCTGTTCTTCCTCTTCTTTCAAGAGCTTTTTCAGCAACTTTCATGCAGTAACCTTGAAAATATTTAATGATCACTGACTCCCCTATATTATCTGCTCTAGAGGTATTTTATTTTAGTTATGTGATACTTGAATTAGCATTATTATTACAGTTTTTCATTTTCTATCTAAGATTTCCTCCCCCAGCAGTCCAATACATTTTGCAAGGATAAAAATAAATTAAAGGTGAAAAGTTATTGCCAAGGACAAGAGCTCAGTAATTTTAACCTACAAGGTATTTCTTTCTCCATTGAAAACATAATCTGTATAGATAAAGAAAATGCCAGGTACCTAACTCATTATAAGTAACTGAGAAAATGGGTCAAGAGAATTCTTTCTTTTACACTTAGTTTTTGGCTTGGTTCCATCTCTGCCAGCTAGCCAAAGGAATGAGGAAAATTCTGGTAAAGTCTCCTAGTGCACAGCACCGATTTTATTGAGGCTTCTTTGCCCATGCCTCAGACAACTCAGCATGATGGCCAGTGATACCCTGACACACAGCTGCCACTCAATTCCAGGCAGAAAACATCAAGCTGTAAAAGTGTAGGCATTTGTCCACAACACACTTATATTGTGGAACTCCTTCCCAGAGGATTTTGCTGAGGTCAAAACTGTAAGTAGGTTTAAAAAGGATTAGACAGATCCATGGTGGGCAGGTGTGATGTTTGCTATTGAGCATGACAGCCTGGCTCTAACATCTGTTACGGAGAGCTGATGGCTGGAGGGGGCTGCAGCAGGGAATCTGCTGTTCTGGACTGACCCCAGTTGGTGCTGCCTGTACCTCCCACGGGCAGTGGCTACAGCAGCCGAGGGATGATTCAAAACAGATTCAGTTTGGACAAACCCTTTGAATTCCCATGAAAATAGCACTTTGTCTTAAATGGTTTTTCTCCACTAAGATCCCTGAATTACCAGTGATAAAACTGGGACTGCCTTGCTGAACTCAATGCCACAAAAATCATAGGGTTAGGCCTTGCTGGGGTAGTTTCAGTAGAGAGTTTTGCTGAAGTGAAGGAGTATTTCAGTGTTTGTTCCTGGACTTTTGTATAAATGAAGATTCAAACTAATATTTGACTAACTTAGAAATTATTTTTCAGTAAGATGGCACGTGTCACTTGCATCTCATTTCTTTTATTTTAATGTCTAACAGCCTGTGCTGCAATTCATAATTCAGTCTTTTTCCTCCTTTCTTGAATCAGGCAGCAAAACCTGATCAGTGACAGAGATGATGCTTATGAAATTGCTTCACAGGGGTTCCTCTCACTGAAGGGCTGACAAGATACCAGCTGAGGAGAAAGCTTAATTGCATGGGTGATCAAAGGAGAGTATATGAAGACAGGGAGACTGTAAGAGGGTGTGCGTAGGAGTGTGTTTTAATGAGAGATTATAGGGGAACATGTGAGTCTGGCACACACAAAATGACAGAAATGAATGCATGAGCTAGTGCAAAATAGCACACTAACCAAAGACATCCACACACAGATCAGCTTCAGCCTCTTCTCAGCCCTTGCCTAAGAGAATGATATTCTATTAGCTGTCATCCCACTAACTATACAAAGAGAAAAAAGTGAAGGTTTGATCTTTGCAACTAGGAAAGGAGGAAGCAGGGGGGACCTCATGAGGCAACAACATCCAGGCTGAACTGGAAGAAAGAGATCAAAGCAATGAGCTGAAATGAGAAGAAAGGACAGAGGACAATGAAATGGTGTACTCCAAGGAATGGGAGGAATTGACATAAAAAACTGAGAACTTAAAAAGCATTGAAGGCACTTGCCAGCCCTTCCACGTGCTCTAAAACACTGCGCTGCCAGAGGTTTGGTTCGTGATGTGTACTGTGCTTTGTTGTATGCTTACTCTCTTCCTTCACAATCAGCTCCATTTACATCACTGGGGGTACTTGACGAGTAAGATGCCTCTCAATATCAAAACAGGTGCCATTGAAACGGCTTATACACAATCTCACATCATTTTAGCCCAAATCCATTAAAAACTGCATTACAGTTATATTGGCATAAACCTCTGTGCCAGGGTTCTCCAACAAATTTAAACTACATCAATATAAATCCAGTTTCAATTGATTTAAGAGATTCTAGGCAGAAGTGCACTGCATTTGACAAACTGATGGGAGGACATACCCTTACTGAAATATTAAAACTTATGCACTCGATCTTTTCATATTCAGCAGTGTGGCTTTTGAACTTTTGCCATTTTGTATTTTACAAGCCCTTACAGGGAGAGAAAATAAGTAACTTTGGAGCAGTCAGATTAACAGCCTTTTGCTTCATCAACTGAACCCGTGTGCAACCACAGATGCCTTAAGCTTTAGTGCTTTATAAAATTCTAAGGACAGAGGAGAAGCATAATGCTTTTTCTACTTACCCTACTCTGAACTCAAGCATATTAGTGGCAGACAACCTTTTTTTTTTTTTTTTTTTTTTTTGCAAAAGGCATCTAGCCTTTAGTTGAACACACCCTTTTTTTGTAAAAATAATGAAAACTCAGTATCTAAGATGCCACCCCCTAGACCAGGGCACTCAGTGCACCATCCAACATGGCCTGGAACCCTTCTAGGGACAGGATATTCACAGCTTCTTTGGGCAGCCTGTGCCAGTGCTTTGCCACCCTCACTATAAAGAATTTCCTCTGCATATCTAACCTAAATCCAGATGTCATTTAATCACTCTGAACTCAAGTTCCCTACTACAGTATTTTTTTGGTCCACATGGTCAGTTTAGGGGCAGCTTGAAGCAGTCTATAGTTATTGAAGTCTATCCAGTATAACACTGGGAGAACAAATGCAGTACTGGTCTTGAATTGACACTGTGTAATGTTAAAAACAAGATAGAAACTACTGCCCCTTATGTGCTGAGCAGTGATAAATTATGCAGTTTTCTCCTTCCATTCTCTCTCATCTGCGATAGCTACAATAGAACCTTAGCTCAAACACTGTTCTTATTGAGCACTGGAGCTGTCAAGCCAGCCTCAGCTTTTGTGTGAGATTCATGAAAAATAAATTTGACAATTTCTCTAAGTGAAAGGCCTCTAACCATGCCTCCAGCCTGGTAGCCATAGTACTTACATGCTTTGTGAAATTTGTGTTTCACATCAAGAAGGGTAGATGTTGGAGGTACCTGGAAAAGAAAGCAAAATGCATGGAGATTAATTTTTTCTTCTTCACTTTGGGATCCTTTCTCCACTCCTCTAATGCAGATATGCTTAAGTTTGCTTAAGTTTGTCTGCAAGTTCTTCAGGCTAAAATGAAACAAATCAGAAAATTTGCTTTCACAGGTTGGTCTGTTAAGGATTAACCACATTTGAGTTACACATCACCTGGACCACCTCTGCCTGGTCAAAGGAAGGGTAAAACCACAAGGGTCAAGAGGGAAAGGTGCTGCCACTGCTTGATGCAATAATTGCCCCCAAGATGAAAGCAGTGGGAAAACTTAAAGGGTTTAGCTTTAGTTAGATTGAAGCATGCTGAGGTCCATCTCCTAGGGATATGAAAGGGTTCTCTGGAGAGGCCAGTAGCAAAAGTGGCAGGTTCTGTCCTTTCTGTCTGAAATGAGTTTGCTTCTGCGTGCTTTTGTTGATGTCCTCTGAAGCAATTCAGGTGTCACAGTGTTAGAGGGCAGTCTGGAGGCTTTTCAGGGTCTGTTTTATTGTGTGTATTGATTTCTTAATATACTTTGTACAAACTGTCGGAGAAACACAGAATTTATTAGAGCGAAAGACTTGGATTTGCCTTTTGTTTTCCTGGAAAGGCAATGGGACTCTTGAGGAAGTAGCATGTTGAGCTACTTATTAGTGGATTTTGACAATAACCATGCTAAAGTATAGAGAAGAACATGAGAAATTCTCCTGGTAGAGATCAGTCAGAACCTTAACATAGGTTGTTTTGTTGAAAAGATTGAGTTTGGAGAAATACTGATGAAGCAAATTAAAATTGCTGACTCAAAAGCAACAAATCAGCACAGAAAGAAAAGTTTACTCTTATGTTGACACCCCATGTAAATATGCAATATATATGCTATCAGTACTTATGAGTAACCCAACTTGCTTCCAGAAATAATATGAACAGGTAGAGAGCTCAATATGTATTTCAGTGATCTAAAGATGTAAAATAACACCTGTGCTAAAAGGCAGTATAGACCTCTCCCAGCTTTTTCCTTGGGTTTAGCTGAGAACACTCTATTTTCCACAGTGACAGAGGGTTTTACTGGGCACTGGAAAAGTCCTTATTTACAGAAACTGCTGTAAATTACATTCCACTTAAATCCTGACTTGTCTCTCTGATGTGGCTGCTAAGCAATGCCAACTCCACCCAAATCAAGGCTAGGGCTCCTTGAAACCAGGGATCACATTTTCTCTGTCCCCAAACCTGTGCTGACCCAAACCATGTTGAACAGGCTTTCCTGGGCCAGGCAAGAGGCATTGCCCTGGGAGTCTCTTTTCTTCCTAGCTACAGCAAAAAATAGAAGACATTTTATCTTTCTTAGCTCAGAAATGAAAGAAAATATTTTATCTGTGTTTATTGCACTTAAGCCATTCCATGCAACACCCAAGAGAACAGCACATCTCTCATGGTCTCCATGTGTCTTTTCTTGTCATGTGTGCAACCTCTGTGGACTTGAATACCGGAGCTGGGGGGCTTATGTTCTCAAAACCTCTAAAAATGTCTGAAATTGCTTTATCACACTTTGTAATCTCATGCCTGTGGGGCCTGGAGCCCAGAATCCATCAGATATGGATGCACGCACTGATAGCTGGCAAAAACTATTCAGCACACAAGCCTGCAGACCAAAATCTGTCATGTGTCCTAGCACAAGGCAGATGTGCAGGTATTCAGAGCTGGCATTGCCAGCTGAAGGACAGGGATGGTCTTTTCCAGTTTGATGGAAACACAGTATAAGCCACAGGACTGCAGGGCCTGCATCCCTACAGATCAGCACCTCACTGTGATGGGTTCTGGGACAGACTAGCTAGGACCAAACCATGCTCTGGAGAGCTGATCATCTGATTTAGTCAAAGAAAGCTGAAAAACTGTAAAGCTTAGCATGCTTACAGAGCAGTGCTTGCTCAAAACAGAGCTCAGGTCTCCATCTCCAGCTCTCCTGAGTATGTTTTCACTTCAGGGCAGAGCTGCACTCAATCTGTTCTAAATGTCTTAGCCCAGCCCTTGTTAGCAACTCTACATCCCTCTCCCTTTTTTCATCCTGAGACAACCAGTGCTTTCTCCCCTCCAAATCCTGCTATGGCAGAGCCTAACTTCAGATATTTTAAAAGCTGATCTAAGCTCGTGCTTTAGGTCTACCTGTGGAACCATCGACATGCCTTAGGTCTTTAAAAGTTACAAAGTGCTTCCAGGGTGCTGCTGCAGCCCAGGAACCGGTGAGTGTGCCCGTGGGGTGCGATGTGCAGCACCACACACCACTCCCCACCTCCGAAGCTGGCGCTTGCACCGTACAGCAGCAGCTGGGAGGGCCGTGCTCGGTACACCCCTGAGCGAGGCAGAGCTCATTAGCAGGAGCACTGCTGGGCTTGGCTACATCTGAGCTGCTTCGGGCCAGAGCTGGTGTAAGCCCTGCCAGCCCGGGCCCGGAGATGTCTGGGCTGCTGAGCCGCAGTCTGGCAGCTCCGCGCGGCTCTGCACAGGCTGTGGGGGCCCAGGGAAGCATGGAGTTCACATCCAGCCAGGAGGGCTGCAGGACACTTGTTTTATGAGCCAGCTGGCTTAGAGGAGGACCCTTCCACTTGAGACAAACTACACAGATTGTGAGCTGAAAAATAACACAAATACTTTCCCCCTTCAGAATGGGATGTGACATAGAAGAATCACGGTGTCCTTTCCCAGGCAGAATAATGAGGCTATAGCCACAAAAGAATGAAATACACTTTTTTATGATCTTGATAATTCTGTGTCCTTTTTTAAATACCTCGTAAAACAACCAGTGAAGTTATAGTTTCTAATATTGATCAATGAGAAGATGGATGCTGAGACACCAGCTTACTACTGAGGGTGTCCTCTTCGTAGACCATTAGTTATCTTTTGTTCTTTTCATTGTATATCAATACAAGCTGAGGAATTGTACGCATCTGGGAAAGCATCTGCTCTTATTATCCTTTCTGCTAACTGAATAAAGTACCCTAGAATATTTCACTGTAATTATTAGTCTTACTCTCATTCTTCTGAATTATTTCTAAAAGTGTTATAACCCTTTCTTTCTTCTATTTCAGCACTTTTCAAATATGCAAAGGCAAAGCAGAGTGAGAGACCACCCTTAGTTTGTTTAAAGCAAGACAGATTTCTGCTCTTATTTGGTATGTATCTTCTATAGTCTGATGGTCGCCAATTTTTCCCTACGACTCTTAACTTGCAGTCTAACACCAGATTTAAAATATAGTCAACTTTCTAATAGATGACTATCATGTGTAAGGTTCAAGACTACTTTTTCTTTAAAAATGTTATGAATAAATGCATATTTTACAGCTGTGGGTTGCATTCATTACACTTTTCATTCAGAAAAGGATGATTTAAAAATGTCAAATCCTGGTTTTCCTGTACTTTCACAGCCAGAAAACTTTTGCTTTTCCATTTGAGGCAACTTTTCATTTATAGGAATTCAAGAATTAAAGGACCTTCTGGGTCATCCATATCAGCTCTGTTCTTCTTTCCAACACCAATGCACAAAGCATCACATTTCTTTTTAAGATTTAAAATACCGTATTAGTATTTTATGCTGTGACTCAAGGAAGAGCACTAAGTGGAAGATATTAAGGGAACTTAATACTGCCTTTTGTGAGTGCAAGCTAATCAGATAGTTATCCACTTTCATACTTCTTTCACATTTATAAGTCAAGGAATTATGCCAAATGTGATGATCTGTATGTAATTGCATCACACAGTTCTTGCACTAAAGAATTATTGTAGGGGTCAGAGGTCAGCAGAATATCAATAAGAATTTGAATAATAGAATTTCAGGAAATAAGTAATCTTTCATTCAGTATTTCCCTATGAATATTTTTTCTCTTTGTGACATATCAGTACCACTGCACTGCTGAGTCACCTACTTTGTAACAGGCATTTTCCATAATTGCAGAAATTCAGAAATTCTGCCACTCCAGCTGCTCATTAACCACCTCTCCATCTTCAGCCAGGGTAAATTTGTTCAAAGGGGTGACACCGGTTTATTGCAGCTGAGGATCTGGCTGCAGAACAGATAACCAGCCAAAGGGAAAGCTGGTAATTTCCAAATTCAGCACTCAACAAATACTTCATCATTACTGCTTTTTCACCCTGTCCTTGTTTTGGGACCATGCTGTATTATCAGAAACCAGCAGCACTCCACCAAAAGTTATTAGGAAAAACACCTGTTCTAACTGAGCTCTGTGTTTCATGAATTTGACTTCTAGATCAGACTGGCTCTTTCTTATTGTCAGTTTTGAAAGACAGAATTAAAAATTGGGCACTATTTTGCTTTAACCTTTCCCTGGCGTATCCCACACTGTTCTCTTGGTGAACCAGTGTGTTGGTCATGTCCAAAGAGATATAAATAAAGGAGCTCACCATTGAAGTGGCATAGAAGTAACTACATATAGGCAAGTGTTGTCAGCAACTACACAAAGGCTTTATACAGAATCCAGCCTTTTCCTCAGTAGACTGCAGTGAAGTGGCTCCCAAACAGCTGGCTCTGATCTCAATCTCTCAATCCAGTCTCTCCAGAACCAGGAGATATTCCGAACTATGGTTTGAGCTGACGTAGTTTCCAGCACATGTACGTAAGCAGAGGGCTGTCTCACTGAACAGTCGTCCAGATTATTAGCCGGTCACATGAACCTTGGCATATGAGATAATCTGACTAATATTTCCAGTGATTATGAGCCAAATTAGCTAAGAATACACGTAACCACATGCTTGCCGGGTGCAGTCATGTCAATTTACACCAGGCAAGCTTGTCTCTAAAGATGATTAATTGTTTTTGTACTGCTAGCTGGGTACTTCTATTTAAAAAAAAGAATCCTTTCTCTTTGCAAATAATTACCTGAAAAAGTGTCAGACACCGAAAAGAGCTTTTTCTTTCTCTGCTGAAGATGAGAGTGGAAGTAAAGAGAATGTCATTCATTAGCAGAGAGAACTTGTGCAGGCCATGGCTCAGTTTACAGAATTCAACCAATTTCTGAGTAAATCTGACTAGAATTGGTACATCCCCACGTCTCCTGACCTTTTATCAAGGGAGATTGAGTAAGGTTACTGTTCACCTCAGCATCTGAATAGCAGAAACTGCCAGGAACCCTCTGTCACAACACTTTTCTACCAGGGAAATGGAACTGTTCTGGCAAAACCCTGGATGTGTAAATTTGTGTTGACTTCAAATTTTAAAAATGGAAAAGAACTTTTTTAAAAAAAAAATCTGCTTCTGGCACATGCTGGAAATTCATTTTGTTGTTATTTTCATTACTTTTTCTCCCTCATCCGTATGAAGCTTTCATTACTTTGGCATTATTTTATGACACATCTATCATGATGGTGCAAAATAATATAACACATGGCTCTCATGTCATTGAAAATAACCCAATAGGAAATAATATGCAAATAAATGCACTATTAAGTTGTAAAATAAATTGAACTTGAAATATTTATTGTGTCATAACAGATTGAAATATTTCAGAATTAATTTGTAATGCAATCTTTCCCAAATTCGACCTCATCAAAAATTCAAGACTCATTTTTTTTTTCCTCTCTCACTTTCAAAGACAGCAACATTTGGGATATTCACTTAAAAACAAATTATGTGACCAAAAAAAAGTGATATAAAAGAAAAATAACAGAAACTTTAAAATAAATATTATAATGTTTTATTATGAATAAATATAACAACGTTTTCTTGAATAAAATATAAATAATATATCTTATCTAGAATAATAAAGAAAAGTTTCAACCTGTACTTCTCAGGAAAAAAGTGAGGCTTAGGATGGGCTCTGTGTTTTTGTTTGGATTTTGACTTCCAGTTCTAGCACAGATAAAGCATATGGCTTAGCTGTGGAACCTCTGAATTTGTCTTCCCTTTTCTATCAAGTGGCTGTACAGATTTTTGTTTGCTTTTTTATATCTACACAGACTGCTAAAATTTAAAATCAAGACATGCACCAGAAAAACTCAAGCAATATTTAGCACAAGATGGTCACAATCTATCTGAGGGACTGCATGAAGTAAAAAAAAAAAAGCCAAAAGATCAACCAAATCAAAAGAAAATTCACAGAATAATTTATTTTGTCAAAACAAGTGATTCTATGAGTAGCAGGGCTAATAAAGCAGGTCCATGGAGGGAAGTTGGAAGCTGAGAAGCAGCAGCCAGGAATGGGAAATGAGGGTGATATAGGAGAACAACCAGGCAGCATCAGGTCTGTTAGAAATCCAAGTACTATTCATTATTCAATACCAAGTGCAATGAAGAGATGCTTGCTGTACCTCTGGTAGAGATTCCCTGACTGCCACAATTTTTTTCTTTTGAAGCACAAGAAACGTGGCTGTTAAGAAAGAAAATCTTGCATTTTAAGGACTTTTTTAAAATCCAAAATTGCTTAAACATAGGCAGATATAATAATAGCATTAACATATACTGCTGGGTATTTATAGATCCATGACTACATGGCTCAGGTGTTTTGTGAAGAATCACATGTCTGATTTCAGAAAGAACCTGAAGCATGTTCTGATGGAGCAATAAATCATATGCAGGAGTATTTTAACGCTCCATCAATGCCCATATGAGATACCATTATGCAACTGACTTTCCATCGTGGGCTGTGATGTTATCTATTAGACTAATAAAACATCTACTGCTCCCTATGGTCTGGTATTGCTCCAGTACATTCATAATTTGCAATAATCTGTGAATTATCTTTGATGCAATAAGGCAAATGTGCGGCTGGGGTAAAATGTCATAACTTTGGTGGAAAAGAGAACATTTTCACACTGGCTGGGAATCTGTATCTGTTGAGAATTTTTGGCAATATTCACTGCTCTGGTAACATAGCTGCCTTTTCCTGCTGGCCAGAATGGCTTATGCTCAGGAAGAGTTGGAGCACCACCAGTATATCACAAATTCACGCTCTTGTTTTTCCTGAACTTTGTATGAAACTTTTTTTTTTTAATATTTATTATATTTGTTTCTTTATTTCTTTCCCCAGGCTTAGGCTTTTTTTATCTAAAATAAGAGATGCATAAAACCTGTCATTTAAAGGCACTTCTAAGCTTTGATTAGTATCAGCTGAAGCATTAGTCATCTGTTGCAGCTTCTGTAATTCTTTATATTATCCCTTTACAAATGCTAAATGCCCTAAAGGTAACAGCTTCTACCCTCCCCAGTCTCTCTCTTCTAGAAAAATCAAAGGCCATTTCTCCAGGTATTCCATTTAAAATGCCATCTCAAAGCAAGCAAAAAGTTACATGTATAGTTGCCTCTTTTCATCTGAAACCATTTGTAGCTATATTGACATTAAAATTATGTGTATTTCTAGCAGAGCAGGAAGAAATAAGTGTCATGCATTGCTACAACAGAATTTGAATATGTTTACCTACTTTACCAAGTATAAGAAATAACTGGGGAAGAAAATACTAGTGTCATCACTTCCAGCACTGGAGGCTAGGCATAAGATTCAATTCTTATAGGCAAGAAAACACACAGATTTTATAAATGTATTTTTTGCTGTGCCCCCCAGCAGGGGCCAGATCCCCATTGTGCTGGCTGCTGTGAAAACATGCAGTAAAAGACACCACAAAATCTTCCTTCCACAAGGAAATTTAAAAAGAGGACTTCTACAGCAATGAGACTAAATCCAGCCATTTTGCTGTGGGAATTGTTGCTATGGGGGACTCAGCATCCATGTCTTACTATACAAGCCCCCTACTTTGACACAGCTGGTTATTCAGCCCCTTTGGGCATCTCTGGCATCAGAGGTGGCACATCTTTAATGACAGATTGCTTGAATGAGAAAAATGATGATAAAAATCCTCTGCGTGAAATGAGGCCGCTGTGGATGGTCACAGTTCTGCTCATTCTCCACAAAGAAGAATATATAGTCCTCTGAAGTGAAATATTAGAAGGGAAAGATTTAGGGGGGGAAATACTTAAAATGACCATGAAAGTATTAATCTCTTTCCTGGGAAAGGACTTCTTTACTTTGCTTCCCTAGAATGAGGCTAATGGGGAGAATCTGACATTAGAGGCAATGTTCTGGTACTGCAAAGAATTCCTTTGCAGAGTTTCATTGCCTACTTTAATGACTGCATTTGCTCACCTAAAATGAATGTGGTATGTCTAAACTTCAAACCATGATGTGAGAAGTTATTTTTATTTGCTAGAGCTGACTGTGCAAGAGACAGTGATGGCTGTTCTCCTTGGCTATTCACTTTCTGTGAGAGAGCAGAAACCCACAGGCAAGAGGAAGAGAATTCTGATACCAGAGACAGCATTTCTGCATGCAAATGGCTTTGCTGACATGCTGGTGTAAATTCATTGTATTGTTAAGTCATCACATGCAGGTAGAAAGACACTGTTGCTTTAGGTGATTTTCAAACAAAAAGAGTGTTTATGAACTCCTTCAGAGAAAGATAGGCCTTTTGGAGCAATCAGAATGAGCCCTAATTCATCTTTGGCAAAAGACGTAGTGATACACACACTGTAATATTTATCTGCAAGAAGTGTTGTGCATGTAGAAGTGACTGGGTTGATGCACAGATATGTGTTTATGCAAGGGCCTTTTAATTCACTAAAATTAACAATATTCACATGACATTCATTGTAGGCAGTGCACAGCATGCCTACACTCACAAACAGAGTTAAATATTCCTACTGTATGTATCGTCAACTAAAAACATTTAGGTATTACTAACTGGGTTTTACAAAGAGATTTCAGTGGGAGAGGGCATGAGGTGGTGCATGAAAAGCTGGTTTAATGAACAGTAGGAAAGCAGCCTCCATTATCCTTGAAACACATCAAGAAAAGAGGCTCTTCCTGCACATCTGAGGGAGCAAGCTCTCTTATGCAGGCCTTAGGAAGTGTTCTGAAAAGGAGGGTCACTGCAAAGTAGCCAAAACTTGAGTTTCTATCCCTGTTTACAGCTTAACTTGCAAAATCGTACAGCACAAAACTATTGAGCTCTGAGGCTTTTGATGGGAAAAAGCTTTCTCTGCTGGTTCCCCCAGAGGTGATTTATTCTGTAAAAACTGTATTGTGTAACACTTTCTGCCTTAAAAGCAACTCATGCAAAGTTAATTACATTGCACTATGTTTGTGGGAAAATACATTTTACTACAAGTTAATTTGAAGAAAAAATATTATACAATGAGTGCAATAAAATAAACAGTTATGAGTTGCTTTAACAGCGTTTATAAATCAAATCACTGCACATCGATAACTTTGAAACCAACCTACTTCAGGCTTTTGGAACTATGTATGAGTAAAACAGTTTTTGAGTAGCTATGTATTTTTCATAAGTTGTGGGCAGAAAAAAAAAATGTGGCTTATTTGTTAAAAAAATACAACAAGGAATTGTTTTCTTTCATTTATAAGACTTGATGATTTTTGTGTGTTCTGCTGTTTTCTGTGGCTTTTTGAATGTAATACAGAAGCCAAAATCCTTAGACATTTTGTGATGCTTTTTAATTGAAAATATTTGTTACAGGAAATCACTAATTACATGCTTTCCTCTTTACACAGAGATAGGAATTTCATCCATACAAATTAATAAATTGCAATGAAAAAAGGGACTTTTGATCATCTAGGCTCACCTGCCGTTTTACACTGGCCAAAGAAGAGATTCATTCCTTGCTAACTACTTCTTTCACTCACTGAGCAAGAAACCAGTATGATTCATGTTTCAGCTACCTATTAGTCAACTATTTATTAACCTGAGAATATCTTCACATAAATGCAGTATTGATGTGAATGTTCAAGAGCTGAAGACTGGTCCACAAGACACTCAACTGTTATTTACCATCTCTCGACTGTCAAAACATGGGCCAAATTGCCTAAATTTTCCTAATTGTGGCCTTTAGGTACCAGCTCTTGAAAGGCCTTTGGCTGCTTGGATAAGCACCTTCCTGCTCAGAGACATCCTCTCCTGGGCCTGCCTCCTGGGGAAGCAGCAAAGAAGGAAGGAAAACTCAGGATGCTGCCCTGTACACTGACCCAGACACCTGGCCTCATGTCCTGTCACAGGCAGTGTGTGGAGCAGGAGGCTGCAGGTACACCTCCTCACCTCACTACTTCAGTGCCTAGTCCCAATGCACCTCCTCTGAGCATTTATGTACCGTTTTTAAGGGCAGTCATAGCCTAAGTTTAAATTAACTTTCCCCACTTGGAGACTTCCCCTAGTTTGGGGACATTTTGTAGAATAACTGGGAAAAAAAATAAAGTGAGGCAAGTTCGTGATTCCTCCATTCCCTCCCCATCCCCCCAAATCAGAAGCCTCTTCACCATGGCATATCACCTCAGAATTAATATCTGTACCAAGAGCAAATCTGAGGAAAAAGATCTCACATTGCTGTTATTTCTCTTCTAAATTCTTTAAGTAACTCACTGGAAAAGCTTGTGTGCGCCAAACTACTTGCATAATGTCATATCCATAGCAGAGAAAGTCCCCAGAGCAGGTTGACAGTATTAAATAAAAGAAATGATACTTCTATAAAGAATTTCATGTTCACAGCATGCATGTGCAAAATAAACTGCCAGTGTTGCTGACTCGTGTGAATTTTGCTTCAAGTTTTGCAAGATTAGGTAATTTTCTTCAAGACCCTGCTCCTACAGGAGATGACTATGGGACCAAAATGTCTGGGATTTTTCTCTCCTGCTTCCTTTCAGTATTTTTTTCTGCCTTTCCTGGTTGTGGAAAAGCCTGCAATATAATGTGAATGTGCCTTAAAGGCTTAAAAACAGACAAATATGAATTTATTCTGTTCCTTTATGAATTTATTCTGTTCCTTTATGAATTTATTCTGTTCCTTGAAGTTAAAGACAATCAAGAACTTATAATAACCACTTAAAGTGGAAGTGACTGATCCTTCACCAAGGATAAAGAAAACCAAAGGAAATAATGTTATTTTCCTTTTTCAGATGGAAAATTAACTCAGAGAATTAACTGTGCTAGATTCAAAACTTTAGATTGATGCCAACTGATTTTTCTAGCTCACACAGCCAACCTTTTCTAAACTTCTGACACTGCATTGAGGACAGGAAATACTTTCTTGCTAAATACTGGAACTAGTTAAATGTACCATAATTTTGCAGACTTTGCAGAGCTCCCACTAATCTGAATGGGATTCACAGGCACATGCAAGGGTCTCCTAAGAAATCAACCTCTGGAATCAGCTCCTGGTGTATAACCACAAGGCATTAAGCACTGAATTACTCTGCCTGAGTTTCTGTTGGGTAGAGAAAGAAAGGGTTCTTCTCTCTGCCATTATAACACAGTTTGTCCCTTTAGATTTATCTGAGAATATTACAAATGCATTGCTAAATCATAATATTCTGAAGAACTAACAATATGCAGTAAGAATCTAAATACATATATTTTAAAATCTTTGCTTTCTATTCTCTCCTATTCTGATAAGCAATAATTACATGCAAACCGGAGAAATTAAGTTAATCACAACTGTCTTACAAACAGAAAACAGGCATTAGAAGTGTCATGTTGGGCCTGTATCAGTTATATTTAATTAAACAGAAAATTATGCAGAATCCCATACAACAGACTCCTGTTTGATCTAATAACCAACTGAAATTAAGGTCAACAATAATAACAAGTGTTCATGGAAGCAAGCAACTCAACTTCTGTACTTTCAGGGTTGACTTAGGAGGGGATTATCACAGCAAATAAATGGACTTAAATAGGTGAATGAGCATTCAGAAACCAAATTCTTTAGGCAGTCTTGGAAATCTCAGCCTTGTACTGTACTTGTACCAATCCCTTGGTACTGTGCCAAAAATATTTTTTTAAAAAGTCCAAGCTGCTCGCTATGTAAATTGAACATCTATTCCTGTTTCCAAGTAGAGACTTCCTGCTGTTATTACTACCTCCTGTGTATTTTACCTCTGAATAAAGATTACTTAGCAATCACCACTCATGTTTCTCTTTTCGCCTCTACAGGGGCAGAGTCCATAGTTTGGAGGAGGTGTAGAAAATCTTCAGGGTCAGAAAAACACAGGTCTGGTATCATCCCAGCAGCATGCAGCACAGAAAGATTCCTGAAATGTGGCTCTTTGCTTAATGCTGTTTCTGTATGATAATTCTTTTAATGACACTACAGGAAAGCTTAAGATAAGAAAAAGACATAGTCTTTCTTTTGATCAAAACCTAATTCTAAATGCATGTAGATAAACTAACTGTGTAAATAACACTCAATAAAGTAATGTGAATGCTATCATCAAAATTGTTATTAATAGTCATCCTACTTGTTTGACCATTTTGGACATGTTTTCTTCTTTGGCTACATTTAAAAAAATAGCAAAAAATACTTTGCTCCATTAAGAATGAACAAATGAGTCATTTACCATTAATTAGGCATACAAATTGCAAAAACATTCTTTAAATTATCAAGAACACTGGAAATCTGGTAGTATTCCACCCTGCATATTTCAAAGGCATTAAATTAAACATTTGAAGCAAACTTATCTACCTGTTCCAGCTCTTGCCAATGAGGATAAGGGAATTTTTTTTGTCTAGAAAACAGTAAGTCTCAAAACTCCACAAAGTTAATGAAAAATTCTATAGGCTAAATAGATTAGGATTCCCATTTTCATGTCAGATCAAGTCTTTCACTGAGGTACAATGAATCACAAAAATTGTGATGAAAATATTTATGAAGCACTTTTTAGCCTTTTTCAGATGGAGAATTCATTCATTCATTTATTATTAATTTATGGGTTCATAAACTTCCTTCCTACCCAGTCCTCTCATCCTACTCATGCCATTTGGCTGTGGTTTATATTATTTTACTCACATTATTTAAACAAAAAATCTAAACAAAATCTCAGAACACCTCTTTTAGCTAAGACCCTTCATTTAAAATTAAAGATTTGTTTTAATTGCCAATTCCTATCTAATAATCAGGGCACAGCAGAGTACATTTAGATACCAGCATTGCAGAGATGGTAAGCTTTACAAATGTATTAAAACTAAGAATCCATTCTGAAACAAACATTTAAGTATCATGCTCTGAAACTGACACTGCAATTTAAGCGTCAAGAGTCAGCCTACGGACATAACTTTGAATCCACAGAGCAGCCAGGAGGTCTACCACAAAGCAGTGCAGGATTATTTGTAAAAACCCTGGAGAAGAACAGCCCAGGGTTGAGACTAACAAGGAATTCTTAGTGTCTCCCAGAGAAAGGAATGATAGTAGTACTACAGAATAAGACCACAACACACTGAAAAGAGTCCCTGAACCGGCACCGTGTGAACCAGGCACACCTCCAGCCTGCTGGAATAATACACTCACCTTGTCCACAATGCAGATCTGCTTTTTGCTTTGCACATCAACAATTTCTACTTCAAAGTATGTGATTTTTGAATGTTTGAGTGCTGGTGATGGTTTGATCCGGCCAGCAGAGAGCACCAGCTGAGATAAGTTGAAAAAAGAGCGTGAGTCATTGTGAGACATGGACAGGGCTCCTCCATCGGCTTCGAGATCCCTCCTGTGTTCTGGAGCGTTGGAATTCTGCCTCTTGAGCATGGTGGGACCCAGCAGCAGCGATCGTCATATCAACAGGGGACAGTTCCAGGGGAAAATGTTTCCTCCCTGCCTCAGTTAAATACAGTGACAGACTGACAAGACACAAAAGGTCAAGTGGCATTCCATTTTAAGTGTACTGTGTTATTTAGCAGGAGTGAAAACAATGGCTCTGTAATCCATGTCTATATTTAATCTGCTATCGTGATGTGCTGCATTGGTGCTGCTGCTGCTGCCTTATTTTCTTTTTTCATTTCATTGTAACCAGCATTTGAAACAAGACATGCAGAGATTCCTATTAGCAGATAACAGATCCTGAAGTTCCCAAGCCCCAGAGAGGCAACCAGAAATGAATGTAGTAAATTCCACTCTCACCTACTGAGACAAGTGTTTAAAATGTCCATGTACACATACATGAAGAGATATAGATATCATGTATTCTAGAATCATCATCAGATGTCATCTACTAACAAAATTCCATGAGTACATCAGCAAAATTTAGGGGATGCTTGCCCATATCTGTTTGGTTTTAGCACTATGGATTTTCTGGTATTTAATGGGGAAGAGCTTTCCTTACAGTTCTGCCAGGGAAAACCAACTGAAGGAAAGGAAGTTATAGCCTTAAAGGCATTCATTCGGGGCTTGGACCATTTCACTATTTTTTTATTCCTTCCTGACAATTTTTACAATGCAAGTCTGCAACAAAACAAAAGCAGCTTTAATGGTAAAAATAAAAGACTACACAAAACAACAAATTTTCTCTGAAACAGCTTTCCCAAGCCTTGTTTAAATTTCATTTTTCCATGTATGGCTTTTTAACTTTAACAGACCTAGTAACACTTTCCCATCCTGAAATTCTCCCTTAATTTCCCTGGGCTGCCCAGGATTACAGAGTTGGAAGGGTACCATGAGTTTCTGGAGACAGCTCTTTCCAGAGAGTAAATTCTGAATATATTTTTCCGTGGTAAAATCTCAGGAAAACTACAATCACTACTGCAAAAATCACATGGGTTTGCTGCTCTGAGGTAAGTGAGAAAAGGCTTCCCCAAGGTAAAAGTCACCACACAAGTAATACCTTCTCTGGGATGCAGGGGGAGAATAGAACAGGTCTCTTTTCTTTGTTTCTGCTGTAACATACAGAAAATTTAGTGGTCTCTACATCCTATCTAGAGACAAATGGCAAGAACTTTTATGAAATAACACAGAAAATAATTGGTAAATTACTCCAAGAATTACAATGAGAGTGAGGGGGACCCCCAAAGGAAGGCAATTTCTACACTAGTTGCTGTTAATGGAATAATCCATGCTGTATCAAGTTGTGCACGTGCTCAAGTTCTGGAAAATCAAGCCTGCATACATGAAAAGTCCTGCTTATAAACACAAGGCAAAGACATAGGGAAAGAAAACCATGAAATTAACAGAGGCTGAACTTGTGCACAGGTCTGAGCTCAATGTTAACAGTACTGGGTATTTGAAATAAGAAAATTATTTCAATATGAAGAGACAGTTAAATGTATTTATGGTTCTTCAGTCAGTGGTTCTGACTAAAGAGTCTAACCCAAACTCATAGCTGAGATGCTTTATTTCCACATAACATGACAAATTTTGGAGTAGCTTAGACTGAGAGAAAAGTCCCCACTGCTTGCTGATGCAGTCATGCAGCCTTTGAATGCCTTTACTGGATTTGTTAATGGAAAGCTCTGACTGAGGGAATGCAGATGTAAAACGGTATCGATCCTCTACTACAAAAAACAGTATTAAATTTTGACTATGCTGAAATCAGTTAGTGTCTTGCCATTGGTGCAGAACAAGTCGGCATCTAAAGGAAAAAAAACAGTTTGACTTTAACAAGATTATATCGTATCAAAGAAGTTCACCTGTGTCTGAGCTTAAATGAAAGGAGTTCAAGGAACCACCACCTTGGTGGAATCAATATAGCAAGCAGAAATTTTAGTGTAAGCTAATAACAACAGGGAGAATTGTTGTCTTACTCTAAGGGGCTTGCTAAAAACAGCCCCTTAAAGACCACAGAACACACAGGTCCTAAAATCCAAGTGTGAGAGACACTTATTTGAACAGGCTACTATAAGGAAATTGCACAAACTGCTGTACAAGGGATGAGACAAACTGATAAAATATCCCCCTTTAGCTGTAAGTTTATATGAATCAGTGAGCTGTAATAGCATATATTAATAAATTTCTAAATTTATTTCAATTCAAAAGCCATAAAGAATAATATTGATCATCAAGGCTAATTTCTGTGTATATAAAGGAAGTGCTGTTACAGTCATCACTGAGGGTATATTTATAACATTTAAAAGGATAACATCTGAGCTGCTGCTGCTGCAAAAGAAAATGCTTTTGATTTACTGCAGGCATTTAAAAGATCAGAATTTTACTACTGACCAATGAACACTTGAATATCTGAACCAATTCCAGGAAAATGCTTACAAAAATATACTCCCATTTTTTCAATCCAAGCTAATCATTTGCAATTTCAATATTTTGGTGAACAATAATCTTTACGGACCTGAACACTTTGCTGACATAAATTAGGTAAGCCTCCCCAAAGGTGGCTAGCCCTTCCCTCCCTCTATTTTATTATGGATTTAAGATTAGACTGCAGCAAACAATGCTTTCATGTAAGGTGGATGAGAGCTACTCTACCAAAAATAATCAGGGATAGAGTTACCACTGACAACCTAAGCTCTAAAAAGGAGGTGAATAAAAGTTGTGATGATTTTGTCATTATTGTAACAAGTGCTGCACTTTCCTGAAAAGGCATCAATGGGTTTGGATGTTCCAGCTCAATGTGAAGTTATCCAGCCCATTCTGTGTGGAAGCACACATAGAAGGGAAACATTAATTACTGAACAGAAGGCACATCTTTCCTTTCAGTGCAGTTATTGTACTGCATCTCAGTCCTCAGCTGGGAATGTGGAGTCCCAGCATATGGGGACAAGCAATCGGTCCCCAGGTGAGATTTATTGATCCACATTACATGGATATAAGGTGCTGTCCCCACAGCTGTGGCAGGGCTAGCAGCCAGCAGCCACTCAGCCCCTGACCTCAGCTTCACTTTGGGACTCTGAGAGGAATCAAAGAGCACTCAGCAAGAACTAAATCATCTCTGACAGCTTCAACTCACACTGAAGTTCAGGCCATATAAGGGGCCAACATTTTGAGGGGCTGCGAGAATGGGCATCACTCTTCTCAAAGAGTGGCTCTGCCTCCTCTCCTCACTTGGCACTCAGCTCACATGAGCTGTTCTGGAGACAGGCAGGCACTTGTTTAAGCTATCCTTCTGAAGGGCGCTTTTTCCAGGAGGCAGGACATGCCTGTCCCCAAAATCACAGAGCCTGGCCATCATCTCTGGTTAATAGGACTGCTGATATTTTCAGAAAAAAAGTAACACCTGTAAAGGATTTTTTGCACCCTTCTAATCAATATCTGGAAACAGCATCAGCCTGAGCTGGTCATGACAAACTATGTAATAATGCACTGGTCAGGGGCTAACACAGCATTCAATTTCTGCTTATGATACTTATTACCTGTGAGGTGTTAGGGAACTGCTGGTTTTCCTGCTTTTCCCTTCCTAGTCCACACACCTTCCCTGGGTGAGGCTCTCTTGCACTGTGCATTTTGCAGACAGCCTGGCACAAATGGATTTCAAAAGATCTCAGCTGGGGCCTTAAGGCACTTCTGAAGTTCCTTTTCATCTCTGGTAATGTTTTGAACTCCTCCTTCCCCAGAGGACTGGTCATCTCCTTTCAGCCTGCAGAATGTCAGCTGTTAAGTCAGCAGCAGAGGGTCACCTCTGTCAGTCCAGATGCTTGTCAGCAACCCCTCACACGACACATTTTTATCCCACACACTTCGAATGCTTGATGGAACCAGGGTTGTTCCTTTCCCACAGGCTTTGCCCCCAAGACAAAACTCCAGAGCCCAAAGCGTGCGAGATTCAGAATCACAGGTCATGCAATCTAAAACAAAGTAGATTGCCAAGGTCACGCCTACCTTAGTGTCCTATTTTTGGAGATTCTGCCATTTGTCTTGCTGGGGAGGGAGATCTGAACCAGTGCATTCACATGGCCTTTGGCCTCACACCTTGTTCAGCTGCTGTACAGCTCTAACACCTGGTATTGTGCCTGATCTAACCAGCACTGCTCACATGTCCCTGTTTCAATCTTGGATTTTATCATTTCAGGGCCAGGAAGGAGTGTAGCTGTTCTTCCAGTGTCTTTTTATTGAGCCATCCAAGGAAGGATTTAAGAACCTGATCTAATTTACTCATTTGGAAGAACATTAACCATAATTTGTGTGTCTGGCTCCTGGCTTCATCTGGCAGAGAGTTTAAGAATAGGTTTATCAGTGGGGGGCTACTGAATTTAAATATTTTGTTTGATTCTTCTATCCATAACAATTAAATAACAACTAGAATGTATTTCTGAAGCATTGCAGAAATGTAAGCATGAGCCTGGCTGCTAGAGAAAAAAAAAAAAAAACCAAAAACCACCCTGCATGAACCTCTGGCATTTCTTTGCCTGCACACACCTACCTTAGGAGACAGAAAATCAATTTAAAACCTTCTATCTACATGCATGCACACAAAAATTCCACTTAGAAGCAGCTCCACAGCATTTCTACTAAAACTACTCAGGTCATTTCATTTTCTCTCTTGAAGCTAAGTCTCTTAACAAATAAGTAATGGACAAGAGAAAGGCACAGAAGGAGAGTGTCCTGACTCTAACACTAAATAATCCAAAAGCTATTTTAAATAATGCTGAAGTCAGGACTAAGCCTCACCAGCTAGGAGACAGGATAAAACTGACATACACCCATGTTTCTCCTCTTCAGCTACACTGGCAGGGCTCCTCAGCAAAGGATGACAACCTTTCTGACCCTGTGAACTGTGCAATGGAAACATTACATAGCCAAAAGCCACAAGCCTTAGGCCAGATCCTTCAGAGGCTGTGGGAAGGGAGAGTCAGAGGAGCAGATTGCAAGCAGGGCCCTGGGATGTCCAGTGCCCACCTTGTCCCTGCAGGAGCTTTTACCACTGACCAGAGCAAGGATGTTTTGTCAGCTGTATCCCACTGTAGCAGCCTGGCTTTGTCCTTCTGGCTTTGAAAACTGAAAATATTGACTTTAAACTTTGGTGTGGGTGGTGCCAATTAGAAGCAAATTCACAGTGCAAATCAAATCCAAAGCCAGTGTTTGTTTTATCCCCCACAGACATCTACGAGAGACACAAGGGAAATAAGCAAAGCTGAAATTCAGGCACAGTAATTCTATCTGCAAGCAGTACACAGTGAAACCTCCACCCCCAGCCCCTGTAGCACACAAACACACACCTACTTCTCTACAAAAATAAGTACAGTCTGATACAGAACTCAAATCTGATGATGGGCAGGATATATTGTAACAGGCAGCTGCTGGACTGTAATATGGAAGAAGCCCAAGAAGATGTTCCTGGTGGTGAAGAGACCCGAATGACCCAAAGGTCACCAGTCTTTTAAGGCCACTGGCACATTTACAATTGTGAAGTTTCAGTTCTTGTTTACACAAAACCAGTGGAAATTGTGCTACTCCATTATTTGAGGCATGTGATGGTTTTCTCCCCTATGCATCTGGAAATATGTGGCTATGTGAAATGTCTTTTTTTTTTTTTTAACATATATTTTGTCATTCTGTTTCACTCAGGTAAATGTGTAGACCTTTTAAACACACAGGAACATCTGAAAGCTTGACTTGAATAAGTCTAAGGAAAGAGATTTATTTTTTCATGTCAAAACAAAGTCTATGATTTTTAAGCTAGTCTTGGCATTTTGCAGACAAGGAGATCAACACTCTACGTATTTAAGTCCTTGCACAGACAGTATGCTTTGTACCCCATTGCTTCTTTGAGGCAAAGATTAGAAAGCAATATTAGAAATCAGACAAAGAAATGTCTCCCAAACTTGTCCAAGAACTACTTTTAAGGAAAACTCCACCGACCTTTACCTGCAGTATCTTCCCTACAGCATTACACCCATCCTTTAGCATGTCCTCCAGCAACTTTTGCCTCTCAATGGCAATAAGTGCTTCCATACATTTGCCTTAATGTAGTGTGACTCCCCTTACTGCATCATCAATTCTGCCCAATAAAATGGCACCTCAATTAACAGAGGTTAGAAACGGGCTTACAAACGTCTGGCTTTATTTCAGCTTTCCACAGCAGGCTTTGGGCTCTCTCATGTGCCACTGCTAACCTGAGGAAAGCCACTGGGATGAGCCCCCTGTCATCTCAGCCCAGTAGCAAAGCTATCAAACAAGGCAGCATCTAGGTGGATGAGACTCCTCAAAGCCTGGGCAGACAGCAAGTTTCCGTGTACTTCATTGTGGCTTTGTGTCATCATGTCACTTCACAGCGTAAAGAGAAAGGACTGAGCAGATTAATGAAGGATAGGTGCTGATACCCTGTACTTTGCAGCAGTGCAGCTTACTCCATGCCCTCACTTAATTTCAACTGAGTATAGGTATTACTGAGAGCATTTTTTAAAATCCCCTCTGAGAGCATACCCTGATGAGATAATGGATTGTAATTTCACAGGATAGGATCAAGTAACCACATTATTGGAAGCTGATCAGCCACTAAGTAAGGATAATGAAAAGAAATACTGTAAGGCAAAGCCATTTCTCACAAACGGCAGCAGTACAGAACTGGCAAATCCATATTCTTACAGCTGAGATTAGGGGCATCTTTCATTTGGGTAAAACTATTACTTGCAAGTTGGAGTCACTTGGAGTAGTTTCAGGGGAAAAAAAACTGTTTAAATATGCATTTTTCAGTGGCACTGAAGCAGTTAAAAAGATTTACTCATTTGGATGAAAAAGTTTTGAGGCTCAGAACAATCTGTTTCTCTCTAATAATTTCTGACCAGTAGGAGGGAAGAACAAACAACCTTGACTAGAACACCTACAGATTCCTAAAGAAGCTATTTCAATATTAAAATATTCAAAAGCTCTTGTTTGCTAATGTAGAATGTATAAAACCCTGGAAGCTCAGCAACTGTCACAAAAATATAATCACAGTCTTTCAGACAGTTCTATCCAGAGATACATTTAAAAGTTTATAATGACAAAAAGAAACCTAACTCCTATTTTACAATCCTTCTTTATTGTCTGAAGTTCTTGGGGTGATTGGCCCTTTATTGCTTTTGAAATGTTACGTGGTATTTCTTCTCATACAAGGAGCCAAATTGTTCTCAGTCTTTTTCATTTCAGGGCTTCATTAATTAGGTTTCTGAAATATCTGTCAGCATAACCTCCTTCTTTCACAAACTTTCAAGTTTCCAGAAAAGTTCCTATTTATTATGACATTTTTAATACTCAGTCTCAGTCCTTGAGCTAAATTATCAGTCTTTTTTTACAATCATTTTGTAACTGAAAAATATTCTTCTGACACTTTTTTCTCAAGGCTGAATGATTTTGAGAAACAGTAGAATTACTGGAAACTTAGAATTAGACAAGTAAACAAAAAAAGAAAAAAAGACCTTATTTATTTCATTAGAGCTGTTGTTCAGTGCTAGGTTTTTTCAAGCTTGAAATGTTTGAAAAATGTTTCTATGAAGCAAAATTTAGAAAAAAAGCAAGCATGCTCATCAGAATGAAATATTATCTTTTTTTTTTCTTTAATTCTTTCTCTTGTTAAGACTCTTCCCCAGACTATTACCATTCCCAGTAACAAACCTGACAAAAATGTGACCCTGCCCCAGTCTAGAGATTGTGTTAGTGCCTCCTGCTTTGACCATTATTTCTGACAAGCCTGCATCAGAGCCATGCTCTCCTCACTAGGGGTGTTTAAAAGTGCACTGGAAATCTATCATATTTAAGGCACTGCAAGAAACCCTTATTCTTTATTTTCATTATTTATTTACACTTCAGAAGCAGAAAGAAGTCTCGCCTGTGAACAGATCACTTTTCTGCTGGGGCTGGGGTCTGGTCCAGCGTAGGAAGCAGTGCTCAGCCAGGCAGTTCTGCTGGCAGCAGGCTCAGTGGAAATGTTGCTGATTTACTGCCACAAACTGAGCAGGCTCATGTGCTCAGGATTACCACCTCATCAAACCTGCCATCCTCACAGCACCTGGAGCCACCACATGCCCTGAAATAAAATCTACCTTTCACCAGAAAACGCAGGGCACGCTGACAGAACCACAGAAAGTGGAGGCTCCGTGGGGAGCCCAGTAGCACAGTCACATGTGTCATGCTGACCCATGAGAGCAGGCTCTCTCACAAACCTGTTGAGCAATCTGGCCTTTTCTTTCATGCCTGAACACAGACTGGGCTGCCCACAGACACAATGGACCTCAATACAACATCAGGGCATCTTCCCACGCACAAGAGATGGAGCTCATATGAGCTCAAGGCCTCCCCTCTCTTCCATTGTTGACTATCAGAAAAAAATGCAGACACAAACAAGTTTCATCTCTGTAAGGGTATTATACCACACAGCAACCTGGAACAAGTTGAAAACAACAGGATGTTAAGCTTGAGCCCCAAGGAAAATGGTACTGTTAGTTCCAGAAATGCTTCTGTGGCTTCTTATGAAACACCTGCACTCCTAGTGAAGAAAGCATTTTCCACCTGGCTCTTCCTTGCTGGCACATCCCAGTTTACCCATGCTTTGTTTTATCACACCAACACTGGCATGGAAGCATTTTAACATAAAAAATGTTCTTCTGCCCAGCACAGCTGGCAAGGAAGCATGCACTGATTTGTGTGAGGTTTATAATGCACAGGTTTCTCTTGTCTGGTGGCAAGTCAAAAGGAGAGAGGCTTGATGCAGCTTATACTAGGTAGCATGTGACAACCAACAGTGATAAGGAGTTTGGCTCCAGAGACAAGCAAAGCCAAAGCAAACAACAGCCTTAGGAGACTCTAAACCTTGACAGAACTGATAGGTGAGCTCAGGCTGCCAAAAGGCAGCACTTGTTGCTTGGCACACGAGGACAACAGCATGTCACTCAACACCTCTGGAGTCTGAGCTCCAGTTTAACAGCTCCCAGTCAGGAATGATTGCAACCAGCTTGCAAACAATGTCAAGACAACCACCGTGTGGTTACATCCAGATGTCAAAATTATCTTTGATTTAAAAAAAAATAATAAAAGCTGATGCTGTTCCTAGGCTGACAACTGTCTCCGTAAGGCATTCCTGCAATTTCCACAGCCATCTTGGGGGCAAGGTCAGAGAGATAGACGTGACAAGGAGAGCCCTGACATTTAACAGTCTGGGAAGCAACACTGGAGGATTATAGGTAAGATATCAACATGCTTCACCACAAGACAAGTTCCTGTTGCAGAAAACAACTCAGACAGCTTCAAAAATGCTGTAAAATAAAGCCTCTGGTTAGAAACAATGCCCTCTCTATATCCAGCTGTAGGAAGTACTCTAAAAGGCTGAAGGTGCAGTTCATATACAAGGGTAAAGTGAAAGAAGATTCAGTATCACATCTGCCATCTTCCAGGGCTAGAAATTAAGGAAGAGAAAATCCACAGCTGCCTAGGGAGACTTAATGAGGTTATTATAAGTTCAACAATCTGATGAGATACATAATTTTTTTTTTTTTTTTTGGCGGGGGGGGGGTTATATTAATAAGAGCCCTGACTTACCTGAGCTATCTTCCAGCAGGAGGCTGGAGTATGTTTGCATTTGAAAGGACAGGGAGGAGTGAACTGACCAGGGTCACAAGCTGTGCGTGTGTGACAGCCACACTCTGCCTTCACAGTGTCCCTCTTTCTCTGCAGAGCTGCAGACAAGTGTGGTCATCACTGCCACGCAAAAGACACTGCTCCAGCTGCTTTCTGATGCAGGTCTCCCCTGAGACAAACCACACACAAGCACCAGAGATGCTGTACCCGAGTCCCTCCAGTTTAGAGGTCTTTGTGTCTGAGCTCTTGGTGGTACGTCAGCCCCAGGAACAACTGGCTGTGCCTGCAAGTTTCTTTTCAAATATGAAACCTGCTTTGTTGTTGCTGATGTTAATACAGGGGATCTGGGGGGGTCATTAAAAAAAAAAAAAAAAAGCTGGTTTTGCATGCAAAAGCACAACAGCCAAGGGAAAAAAAAAACCTTTTACAGAGACTTGATGCCTGCCATTGTAGGTTTATGTATTAGTCTCAGGTTTCTAACTGAACATTTGAATTCACATCATTTAGAGCAAAGCTGACTGACCACTGGTGTCAGCTTGTTGTAAGCTAAGCACAGAACACTACCTACCTAGAAAAAATAATAAACTCCATCTTGAAATATTTCTTTCAGAGTACTCCCTTAGCAGACTAACACCCATTTAAACTTAATTACTTGGTTCTTCATCAAGAATAAAAATACAGCTTTAATGAACAGGGCCAAAAAATAATAATTTTTCTTTATGTTACTGCTAGAAAACATTTCTGTTTTCAACTACCTGTAGCTCTCAAGGGTAAAAAAAACTGTCAGAACAGTAGCATAGCAGCCTTCTATCTTTCTTTTGCACAGATTACCACCAGGCAAGAATAAAATAATTTCTACTTGTTCTGCTTTTATCATTTTTGTTATTATATGCTAACTACCACAGCAAAGCATTTTAAAACACTCTTAAACACAGAGGGGTTTTTAAGAACACTAAAGGCCCCAGGAATGCTGCACACAGAGCCCAGCAGGTCCTCTCTTGTAGGTGATGCACAGGCTGGAGTAGCTGCCATTGGCACATTTGGAATGGGAGACAGACTGAGCTCCTCAGGCCCACACCTCGAGTTGGCACTGCTGAGATGGTGATAAAGAAATAGACAACTCCACCCGCAAAAACCTTAAAGGCTGTTTTTTAATAATGTTCTCTGTGTTGCTAAAGGGCAAGTTCTGGGCCAAAAAGTTAATGGCTTCCTGCTTGATGGCCTTTGGACTTTGAGAGACAAGCATTTCAGAATCAGTAGTTTCTCTCATGAATGTACTTTTCCAGCTCTCTCGTGCAAAATGCAACCTGGAAAGGCAAAATATTCAGCAGCAGCATGTGCCACATTTTCAATAGCTCTGTCAGCTTTGTCACAAAGAAGCTGAAGTACATTTTACATCTCTCCCTCCTGAAATCCAACAACTGATTGAAACAATACAGGACAATATAAAAGTGCCAGTGAAGCATCTGTAACTACTTTAAAATGACAGAACAAGCAGAAAGTCATTAGTAAGACTACTGAAACCCACAAATTAAATTATCTATTTATCCCCTGAGGAAAATGGGAGGTTGAGCTTCACAAACTATTCCAGAGAAAAAGACCATCTGGGCAGAATTTTGAACATCACAGCAAGTGCATTAGCATGGACTGGGCGTTTGGCCAGAGGGAACTCACCAAAAACTGAGGGCCTCAAGGGGCTCAGCAGACAGGCACCTGGAGGCTGAGCTCTGAAACAACACAAACTGAGATAAAACTCTTTGCAGCAACCAGAAGAGACTTGGGTTTGCTTAAATAACACCAACACATTTCTGTCCTTGATTAAAAGTAACCGAATGAAGTACTTAAAAAATGAAATATTGTGAAATATAAAAGAGATACTAACATTTTATGGGATAAAAGGCTTAAAGAGTTTTCAGTTTAGTTATCTCATTCAGATTATTTTAGCCTAGAAATTAATAAAATACAGCTATTCACACCATCCAGCCCAGGAAACTGCATTTTATACCTTTCCTCAATACACAGTCAGTGAACAGAAGGTAAATCAAGACATCTGAATCAGGCCTGAGAAAAAAATCTTTCCTTTTCCATGGAATTGCATACCTAAGGTCAGGCTCTCTGAACATCCTTCTAGATGCCCACCACCAGAAACTCACAAGGAATGAAAGCTGTGTTTTCTGCTCTGCTTTAGTCTGAGCAAGGCTGAAATTGTAGGACTAGCAGACATCTCAGAAGAGGCAGGCAGGGATCCAGCCAAGCTGTACATAATCAGAAGCTGCACCTTAGATTTCAGCTACGAAAATCCCTTCCTGTAGCTCAGGACTCCTGTTAGACTTAAGCTGCAACCCCGTTATCAGAGCAGTGCACAGGAACAGAGAGGGAAGGACCAGGCCACCCTCCAAACATCAACACTTGCAGACAAGCTTTTTATTATAGAAACATCTGCACAAATTTATTAGCTCCAGCACATTTATTGACACTCCTTAGGGGTAATCGAGATCACAATCTGGCCTTTCACTTTCACCACACAGAGTCCAATTAAGAGCAGATACACACACAAAGTAAAAACTTACTTTGGGAACTGTTTTTTAAAGATGGATAATTACCATTTTTCTGCAGAGTAAATGGCTAGGTTAAGTTTAATTCATGTTTATTAAGGCCCATGAAAGTTGCTGTATGAGAGACAAATACAATTATCTTTACTATGGGAATAAATGCATAATGAAATCCTGGCTTTCCCTTGTTAAAATAACATACTTCACAATAAGTATAGATTTTGGCAAAGCAATGTTCCCCTGCCACACAGCACATGTTTAATGAAGTTAGTCCTCAGCTGTTACTGAACTGAGCCAAAATGAGATAAGCTGAGTCCGTAAGCACTCCTATTCCATTAAAATTGAAACCTCCACTGAAGAAAAATGCTTTACAGTTTCAATCTAGAAACTATGTCAGCTTATTGAAAAGACAATCATTCTATCTACTCTCAAAGTAATTAGAGCAGAAAGTAATCACAGAAGGGAATTAAGTATTTGTGGTCAAATTTCCCATCAGGATCACTCAGACCAGCTCTATTTGTACAATCTCATATCTTTCCCTTTGCCTTGTCACATCCTGGCCAGCAGCAGCTCTGGCACAGGTATACTAAAACGATGCCAATAGCACTTGCATGCCCTGTAATTAATATGCAAGGCTCTAATTTACATATTTTTAAAATTGCATTCTAGGAACACAATGAAAAGCCAATTTCTTAACAAAACAAACTGTTTTCTCTGGTCTGAACAAATGATCCTATTATTACACAGCCCACATGAACACAGATGGGAAGATTTTTTGGTTTCATAAAAAAAAAACAATGCTTTTTTGTATGGAAAACCAAGTCACTGGAACAGTATGAGCTGCAAAATGGAGCTTTAATAGTCAATAAAGACAGAAAAAAAGACACTGCTTGCTACCTCATAGCTAGCAGGTTTTCAAATTATGGAATTCATCTGTCACACTCCACTTAGCATATCTGTATCACTTCGCCAAGTAAAGCCACTATCAGATAGTTATTTTAATAGTAAACAGATAAATGAATAGTGTAAAGAGTAATAGAATGGGGAGGAAAAAGAGACGAGAGCATTAAGACTTTTTTCTTTTTCTCTGACACTGTAGAATGAAGATTCCTCTTTGACTTACTTAAAAAGGGAAGAATATAAAAAAGAGAGAGAGAGAGAGAGAGAGATATTTAACATGGTAATTTAATACAGGAGAAATCTTCAAGATTATTTCAGGGGCACATCTCTAGTGGTGCTTACAAGGTGCTTCCACAAGGGTAAACAGAACTTACTGGGTCAATTTACATAAACCAAATGGTGGTCCACACTTAAAAGTGGCTTGAGACTCATCCCTAAAAATTCAAAGCCTTCATCTTTACAGTGTTTGTTCTCCACAGCAGCTGGTAAGCCATGGTCTGCCAAGCAGTTCTCAAGGTTCTTGAGCAGGCTGGCTGTGCCACTGCACCCACACTGCCTCCTGAGTGGGCAAAATGCACAGCCCTGCTCCACCACGGGGACTGGGGACCTGTGGAAATGTGGGCTGCCCTCACCCCAGCTCGCATCTGTTAGCACAGCTGAAGCTATCAGGAGACTTCAGTAGCCACTCTTGTTTCCCTCAGTCCCTCCTGTTGCAGCACTAGCTTGGGGTCCAGAGGCAGCACAAAACACAATTGCATCCTGGAAGCTCAGGGCTGTAACGTCTCCTGTTTTGTTTTTAACCTGCCTTCAGTTGCTCCAGTGGGGCACTGCTCCCATACTGTGCAGAGCAACACAGACTAGGGGGAGTGAGGGGAACAAAGAAAGAGGAGCTTTTGCACACAGGGCATGTTTTCTACTGCAAAGCCCCAGCACACTCATGCATGCAGCCCACCCATAAAATCTGCCCCCTTATAATTTGCTGCTGCACACATACTGACACATTTTTTAACCACCTCACCAGAAAAGAACCCTGTTTCTTCTTCCAGTCTTCTCATTCCTTTTCATAAAATACAGTATACCAATTGCACAAGAGATTATCTGAATTTTGCAAAGATCTTTTGTTCATTATTTACTAGAAGACAATGGCATACATTCAGGGAATATAAAAATGTTTTATTCACTATCTTCAGCTGACTCTTATTTTTCCTCTACCCCAGTAATAGAGTTAATACATTTGTACACATCCTCAATGTAGCATGTCACATTCCACCTGCAGATATATCTTTTTGTCTTTGAAATATCTATGAACTGCATTAAATAATCACTGTAAGCCATCTTCTGTTGATAACTTTATCATTTTACTGCCCTGAATTATTCATACAAAGCCAACACCATATCACTATATCATTACAGAAAAGCAATTAAGGTGGAACGTATGGTTTCAAGAAAATGGAAATCACTCTATTCTGTTGCACAGAGCAGATTGTTCCTATCTTTTACTTAGGTCAGAGTCAGAAAACATCAGAAGTTTGCAGAGCTATTTGGCAGTTGGGTGTGGAGGGGACATTGTTTAGTAGTGTTACCAGTTTCATAGAGGAATAAGGACGAGTTTCTTAGCCCCAGTGCCTGGCTCCAACAGAGCACTTGTCATCAACATGCATATAAAGTTAAGTGCAATTTTTTCCCTGGCCACAGCTGGTGAAAAAAAGGCATGACAGAGTTTGCCTCCAGTTATACTGAGAGCTCCTGCGTGCTGCAAGGTGCCTGCAGTTCCCAAATGCTGGCTCAGCACACAAACTAGCCAGCCACACCAGCAAACAAAACCCCAACCTCACCCCAGCAGCTCGAAGTGGCTGGTTTTAAAAATGCAGCAACTGGTTTCAGGTGCCTTAACACCTGTGTATTGCTTTCATGTACCTGTGAAAGCCACTGATCCCTTAACACCAGCCTGGAAATTAAAGTCTACACTGTGACTTACTTCATGGAAGAATCTGAGTCCATCTGAGCACCAATCTTGTATCTGTTTGAAACCTGATACCTCAGACATATTTATTTCCTTTACAGGACACTCCTTGTATGAGATAAGACTACCCAGTAACGCTTGGGTTTCTTTTTTGCTTTTAACAACTCCTGAAACACTGAATAAAGCCCTCTCCAATCTAAAACACATATCAAATTAATAGATATAGTTGATTTTATGAAACCAACTGGAAAATGTGTATAGACCTTTGGTATAGCTTTTGTGTTTAGACCAGATTTAATGCAAACATGCCAGAACAGAAAACAGGAGTTGACCCCACACAGTCTCCCACAGCTGTCATAATGTCCTGGAACAGCTAGCCTGTGAAAACAAATTTATCCTGGGTGGTACTGACAGAAAATGGAAACACACCACAGAGAGACATCTCCTCAAAGCTCCCTGTTCATCATGAAAAGCTTTTGCTATGAGAAAGTCTAAATACTATTATACATACAAACATACATACATATATATACACATACATGTATATATATGTATGTGTATATACATATATGTGGGGGTTTTTTACTAGTTCAGTAATGAGCATTTTCTCACTCTACAGAGACCTATTTGTGGTAACAACTGTGAAACACAAAACAAAAAAAAATGTTAAGCAAAAATAAGAACAAGGTTCAAATTCTGAGGGGGAAAAAAAAAGAAAAAAAGAGGAAAAAAAGAAAGGAAAAAAAAAAAAGAAAAAAAGAAAAAAGTAGTCCCTCTTCTTTGAAAAGCTGATTTGGTTAAAAAAAAAACCATAAAGAAAGTCTTCCTGCTTTGCTGCTACCCCCCACATCAGCAACTGTGCCTTCTCACAGGGAGCACAAAACAAGCTGGGACTGCATAGTCAAGTACAAAGACCAAAACATGCAGCTGTTACATATGGAAAGTGAGGTGAAGCCTTTTCTGTCTGGCCAGTGCTGTGCAGCACACAGATGAAACCACAGCCTAATCTGAATAGCAAAATGGCGAGGCTGAGCCTCTGTCCAGTGTGTCCTTGAGTCTGCAAGACATCTCTAGCCTGTCTGGAAATCCTGCCCACTCGGTAGTGGAAAGAATTGGGCAGAGAGGAACCGTCCCCGTGAGCAACAATTAAGAAAGAAAAATAAACCCTCCTGCCTTTAGGTAGCTCTGTCCTCCTGCTAATGTATCCTTTCTTATCAACTGGTAACAGCCCTCATGGATGTGGAGTGCAGAAAAATCACCTCTAGCTTTGCAAGAAACCACTTTAGGTTCGATGGAGAAAAAAAAAAAACCCCTCTGTCAAGTCACTTCCTCTGTCATTTGCACAATAAGACAATGGTCGAATAGGCACTATTTGCTTATTCACACTCAGCAACCCAGAGCATAAAACAAACCAGGGAGCTGGCAGGTTAGCTGAACATAACATGCTGTGTAATTTATTATACACAGCTCCCTAATGAGCTGTGAAATAAATTCAGATGTGGCCATTTTAGCAAATTTAGAATAATCTCTGTCTCTCAAATATCTGAGCTACTGATTCACAGTTTGTTCAGAAATGGAAATGTCACTCCCCCAGACTGTTGCTACTGGTTTTCATGTAAGAGGAGCAGCAATAATTCTGTATGTCTTCTTTACATCACAGAGATACCTGAACGCTTCAGGCCAGCTCGAGTTTCTCTCCTACCTGGGACTGCAGTGTCTCTTTGAACTGCCCTCACTGCAAGGGAGGACATTTTCTAAGAATTTTGAGATGGCTCAGAAAATATCTTTATCTGAGAATTTTGGCAAGGTCTACCCTGGCTACTCTTCCCCATAGTTATCATTGCTTTTGCCCATTTTACAATAAAACCAGTTCTCTGCTAAGCATACCTTAGGTTTTGGATTAGAGTTGTTTGTTGGTTTGGGTTTTGGGTTGGTTTTATTTCAAAAGCGAGAGGAGCAGATACATATTAAAGGCAGCAAAAAATTTAGTGGGTTTGTGCTTAAGACCCTCAAACAGATGTGAAGGCATGCAACAGGTAAGATGCACATATTTGAGGCCAAGGCTGCAAACAACTATAAATTTACCACACTATAAATTTCTCAGCCTTCAAGACATTTGTATTCTGTCACACCCAGTTTTAAGTCTCAGGCAAAGGTGATTTTCAGACTATTATATTTCATTAGCAAGAAGCCTTCTGGATACTCATTTACAATTTTCCCTTCCTTAATTAAGTCCAACTACTTCTAGCTACACCTTTGTGTGCTTCATTAAATCATTTAATTTCCTCCTTGGTATTTAATAGCCTTCAGTTATTTGCAGACCGCTGGGCCCTGTTCTCACCCTTTAGGTTGGCTAGTGGCCAAAACTAAACTAGCCAGCTCAGATCCTCAGCTGGCATAAATCACTTTAGTACTTTTAATCTTTCTCATACTGTACAAGTTGTTCATTCCAAGTCAACGATCTGATCATCAATTTTTTCTCTTTCAGCTCTGACCTCTCCCTACTGATAACACAATGTCCAGACTCAGCACAACATTCGAGAAATGAGTGCACCAGGGTTCTTCCGTAAAGGCAACCCAGATTGCCACTGGCTTTTTCTAAGCAGGTTGCAGGCTCATGTCTAATTCTGGTCTGCTATCCAGATAGTAGACTCTCTGCCTCCTTCAGTATTTTCTTTCCGTGCTGTGCAAGTGTGGATGACTTTGACAAAAATCACTGGAAAAAAAAAATTAATGAAACTCAGCTCATCTCCATATATAATTGTGTAGGTTTTCCCTGCTCCAGTGCTTTTGTCTGTCTTGTTGAATCATGGAATCTCGGGTCTGTTTATCTCATTTAGTAAAACACAAGCTCCGAATGAATCTCCCTGGAGCGTGCACCATTTAGGTGTAAGGGATTAGCTGCCTCTGAAATGCAATGGCATGACACCTATTCAAATCTGCTCACCAGGAGAGATGTAGGGGACACCTGTGATCCTTACAGATATCTGCATTGCAGAACTGAAGGAACAAAGCTAAAGTCCCCGAGACTGAATTACTATCTAGTAGTGCTAGAGCTGCTGTGCAAACAGAAAACTAGTCCTTGGCTATGCTTCTTGCAGCACATGCCATTCAAAGAATTGCAGGCCTGCCTGGGAGTAATTTTATTGCTTGCTACTGAAGGAATTGTGCCTGCTGCATAGTGCTGTCATGAGGTGCAGAACTGATCTCTCTAATTGGGTGTATTGTCCTCAGTAATTTCCCAGTGACTTCAGTTGAAAAACTGACAGAAGGAAATAGCTTCAGGCTTCTGTGTCTCTGAGGACTCAGCTTCCCTCACAGCCCAAGGCAGACGTTGCTGTTTCTGCTGCTCCAGGGACTGTGCTCCTGAGTTTTGCTTCTAAGCATAAATGCAGTCACACAGTCCAGAGTGTTCAGAGGTCATTTTGTGCCACGCAGCTCTTCAAAAACAGCCCCACTAACAGGCTGCAGATGTGGAGCATGACAAATGGCCATTCTATGAACAGCAGTGGTTCCTCACAACAGAGAAGGCAGGCTCACAGTGCTGATAAAAGACATGAAAGGCATTTAACACCGAGCTTTTCAATTGCCTAAGTAGACTGATTATTTTCCTCAAGAAAGAAAACAGTCATGACTGGGGTATTAAAATGGTGTGAGCTGAACACAAATGCCAGGAAATAGTTTTCGACAGAACTGACACAGCTGAACTAGTGTTTAGCAAACAGGTCAGTAGCTGGGGCTATCCCAGAGGGCTGCAAATGTCAACATGGCCAAGTAATTTCTGTGTGAGATGAAGGGAATTACATCCTACCCATTCTCCCGGAAAAGCAACATAAGGGACGGTGGCGTGACTGCCAGCTTCTAGAAAGATGACTGTAGGTTGCTTCTTGCCCTTCCACACTAAAATGGAACACCTTTTGCACCCCATAAGGAATATACATCTATCCCACAGAGCAACAGGATGGCGAGCTGAGAATTACCTAAGTGCAAGTTCATGAAATAAAAACTGTCTTGTAAGACACACTGGAAATAACACTAGCAAAAAACCAGCCCTTCATGCTCACCAAAGAGCAGTCAGGGAATCAGATGTTCAGATTTGCTAATTAGATAATTCCTTGCTACATCTTAATAAATAACCAAAATTAATCATGATTGCTTTAGAAAATCTTGTTCTTTACATTCAGATACATCAGACTGAACACTATCAGCTTCTCGAGGCAGACTGAGTAACATGTTAGAAACTCCAGACTGTGAGAAAGCTGTTTCCAAGGCATTCATTCTTGAGACCAGAAATGGCCACATTACTTAAAGCTGCTCTAGAGTTGCTCTAAGCTTCACCACACACACAGGATCTTAACATAGACAGTACCAGTGCAGGATACCAGCAGGCCCCAGACAGATATGGTCTGTACCTTCCTTCCATATGGCCTGCAAATTTTTTCTTTCATCATTATTAGATGCTAGCAATTTTGTAATCAGTGCTAATATTTGTCTCATCAATGATCTCACAGGTCAGTTCTGCTCACAGCCACTAAATGTTTGGCCCTGATCCATGACAAATGTGGGTACAGCCACAGTGATCCAGAAATTAATTCCGTTATTAACTCTTGACAGGATCATCTCCCATTCCCACATAAACACTATTTTTCTCCAGCTGTGAAACATCCTAGAGCTTTGGGATGTCTTTCTAATCCAAAGAAAATCCACACAGAAGTTGTGATTTTAATTCAGACCCTTAGAGTATCATAAAGTAAGGTCTGTGTAGGTGAGTCCAGCCAAATTTCAGTATACATGAAAGATTAATGATATAAAAAGATAAGAAATAAGTCAATACAGGAAAAAGCTGAAATCTGAGTAGTTTGCCCAGCAAGTTATAGGAAGAGAAATTTGCAAGTAAGGCTGAAAAGACAAAACTAGACCTGAGTCGAGAGTAAAGCTCTCATCAGAAGTTCTGACAAGCTAGTGTACTGCAAATTATCCTGGACTTTAAAAGATGCAGTTTGAAACTAGACAATTTTTAAACTGATGAAATACATGGAAAATGAAGTCTATTTTCTGTTAGAGGAGTCTTTCTTCCTAGAGAGAATCTTTCCTTTGTTTTCCATCACTTAAACTGTTTTAATTCCACTGCTGACAAAAACAAGTCCCATTATGGCACAGAGTATTTTTCTCCAAAATTATCCTGTTCTGTAAATCAGATCTGCAGAACACAAACCTTACAAGTTTTGATATTTTCAAGATGTCCTGGAAAAATTCATCTCTTGGACTAACCTCTTGGTTATGCAAAACCACACTGATCCCAATAAAACTTTCGACATATGTACCCTGCCGGGAATGCAAGTGCTGACTTCTGTCTCAGTGCAAATAAGTGTTAGGGTAGTGGCAAGCTCTTTGCCTTCAGTTTTAGAGCAGTTTTACCTCAAGATCCTATCTAATTTGGATGCAGACACTTCAAAAAGAAGAAATGTGAGAGGGCATCAAATGTCTCCTGCAATGCCTGCTTTAATTAAGCTGTGTTGAATCAACCACGCTTTGAGCTTCCAATGCCTTTGTTTGCTGGGTATGAACTATCTTCATCATTTCTGATTTCCTTCTTTTGCTGATGGAAAAGATAGCAGGAAAGGATTCCTCAGGATTGATTAACCAAGCTCTCACCCCATTGCCCTTGGTAAGTTTAAAGAGAACTGGAGGTTATAATCATCTTTGTCACTGCACGATGCAGAGCCATGCAGATTTCCATCTTTCCCTTTACCATGACTTTGAGCTTAAAGGAGCATTTAGCTCTGCTAAATCAACCATCCTCTCTCTCTCCAGCCAACACTCTCCAAGATAGTTCTGGATAGCTACACTGTGCTGTGGAGCCCCCTTTGGTGAGCCTGGCTTTGTAAAAGTGCTTATTGTGGTACTAGACTACGTGGTGTTAATTAATTAAGGGTTGAAATCAATGCTTCCTCCTATACTACCTGTGTGACTTCAGGCTGTTCAGGTGGGATTATAGGGACAAAAAATAACCCTCTAGCCATAATGATAGTTACTTTTTGTCAGCAGCAGAATTAAAACAGTTTAAGTGGTGGAAAACAAAGGAAAGATTCCCCCAGGAACAAAGATTTCTCTTACAGAAAATACATTTCACTGTGTTCTTTTGTTGAGCTTGCTTTAGTGATACTAAAGAGATGGCCTGATGGATCTGGTGGAGCATTGATTCCATCTCCTGGTTGCCAAGTGGAAGTCTGAATGGGAATAAGATTTTATTACCACAGTGAAGCTTTGTAAGCCTCCTTCTTCTAAGCAGTAAAGCAGAACAGAAAGGAATTACAAAGAATAAATACATGAACTGTGGGGTTTTTCCAGAGTTTAAAGGTAAAGTTGTACAAATATCAGAAACTAATTAAGCTGACTGTGTGATATTTAGTTATCTTAGATCCTGGGAGAAAAAAAATTGATTTCTGTTGCACTGAATTAAATTACATTTTCATACTGATTGACACAAGCTGACCTTGCTTCTACTTGTCTTACAAAACTACCTGTTATCTTACTTTAGTTCTTGAAACTGGGCTGCTGACCTTCTGCAGTAATGCTATTTTAGCACTGTATTGATGAACAAACACTTCGTCTACAGGTAGAATTTGTCTGAAAGATCTTATATGCCTCTTACCTCGCTTGTTCAACTAAGTGCAGGTTCGAAAAGGACATTATTTTTCCTTAGTGAAACAGTATTTTTAACCTGTGCCAGTATGCTGTGCTGCTACCAGCTTCCACATGCAGAACCTTTTGTGTGAGAGTGGGAATGCAAGTAAGAAAAGCTTTTTTCCTCCCTGAACTAAAATCAGCTTTTAAAACAAAGTCAGTGTCTGGAAACCAAGCACTGTCACATGTTTGAGCTGTATGGCCCTTGCATCTGTCCCAGCTGATACCAAATTTCCATCTTCAGGAAGGTGAGCCTTAATCCCCAAGCTGGTGCCACATCTGGCACAGGAAGGGTGCTGAGCTGCATGATGGCCCTTAATCAGCAGTGGAGCAGGGGTACAGTGTCTGGGGGGGAATACCTGCAGCCCACTGCCTGGCCTGCTTTCTTTCCATGACCTCTTTCACTACATGCTGGTGCAAGCATGACTTAAACTGCTGTACAAATATAGGTACAAAATGCTTCAAATTGTGACTGCCTGACAAAACCCCCAAATTCAAGGATATGACATCTACTGCTTGGCAATGGTGCCACAGTGCAAGTTTTTGATCTCTCATTGTCGGGATGGCTGGTGTTCCCATCCTCTGAAAGCTGACTCCACCAGCAGTCCATATCGCTCCTACACCACAAAGGGAGAGGCTGCTTGTACTTGTGGATTAACTTCCCAGTGTCAGGGAAAGGGAAGGAGCATGTAGGACATCACTCTTAAGTGAACCAGGAAGATGGTCCCAAATAAGCAGAAAAAGCACCAAAACATTTTTGTATGATATTAAACCTGCTTTCCTACTGTGAGAGAATTTATTTTTTGCTGGTGGGGGGGCAGGAAATACAGGAAGGTTAATCTGAAAAGGTTATGTTGCTATCTTAATATACTTGGTAATGCATGATCTTCCTTTGATCTTGCAAAACAATTTTGAGAATCCCCTTGATTCCTATGGAAAGCAAGCACATCTGGAACTTCCCAGGGACTCCAGTGTAAATAATTTTTTGAATGCCTGACTCCTTTCACTCATTCATACTTCTCATGGATTCCTGATGATATCTGTAATGGAAATTGCATGTGACATGTCTTTCGCACTCATGGGCTTATCAAGGTAAAGCTGACAAATTCTCTTTTCTCAGCCTCTGACTCTACATGACAACCTGTAGTGAGCCCTGGCAACTTCCAGACAGATGACTACCTCTGTTTTGTGCAAGGCCAGAGACGTTTTGTTACAGCGATAAAGTACGTGTCACTGAGTGCTGGGGTTAAGTGCTGCTCAAAATACACCAAAAGCAATGGGGAATTGGCACAAGAAATGATGAAAGGGAGAAAAGGAACTTCAGGCTAGACCCGAGGACTGTGAAGATCCTGGTGACTTTACTGGGAGAACAGCTCAAATTGAAGTCAGTGGACAAGCTTTGGATGATAGCCAAAGACAAATTCACATAGATTTCTTAGAACAGAGCCATGTGCTGTGTCTACCTGCTTCCCAGAGTTTTAGATGTTTTTTCTAAGCACTGTGAATAATTTGGACACAGAAATCTTGTGCTCAGAATCTTCGAGACAGCAATTCAAGAGTTACATGATGTAAAGGTTGGCCAAAAGCCTTTCCACTTATTTGGGTTATTGTTTCTAAGCACTGTAGAAAGAAATCAATTTGCAGGCTGTTGTTTTTCACAAAAACCTGCCCTTCCTATCTTTATCTCAAATAATGTTCATTAAGGCAGTTCCCCTTCCTTTATGAAGGCTGAAGTAGATGCTCCCTTAGATATTATTTGAAGAAAATCTGGATTCACTGAGTATTTTGATAAAGACTTCTTACTCATTTGCTTCATGCTTTCATTTTGGGTAGTTTACATCAAGTGAATGTAAAAATATTTCCTTTGTTATCAAAAATTACTCCAGTACCTCCTCACACAGGAATGTACAGAGACAAAAAGTCCTAATTTGTAAGACTAAAGTTTGTAAGACCCACTAACAAATGTGAGATGTTTGCAGATGTTGTTGATAAAAAGCAAAAGTGCCAGGATAAGCAGAAAGGATAGAAATAAATGAGGTAGAAAGGACATTCTAACAATACCAAAATAGCCTTCAAAGATCAAGAGGTTCAGGCTGAGACAAATGAATAATGGTGGAAGTACAAGCTGCTGATGCAAAACCAGAAGAGAAATGATGGCTACAGAGGTGGCAATGGCCTTCCCCTAAATTCACCAGCTTATGTGGCCTCTGTTAGAGTAGATTCAGCCTGCAATCTGTTGTTTTTATTCTCATGCCAACATTAGCTCTAGGGCAGAGGTGGACATTGGGTTTTCAGGTGGGGCACGGGGACAGTGGTCACAGAGCAAAGCCAGCGTTGTTTCTCCTGCCCTACACTACCCTGCAACCCACCAGGTGCTTGCTGCTTGCTCTTACTCTGCTCAGCCAGTTTCAGAAGTAGTACTCAAGGACTAAATTTCCACTTAATTTAATTGAGGAAGGCTGTAGGGCTTTACTGCTATCATTGTTTAGCAGTTATTTTTCCTGAAGCTGCAATTATCACTGCCAGTGCAATTCAGCGGGTAATGGAGGAAGTCAGGACAGTATACGCTTCACAACCTCTCAGGTGCTACCAACCCACGACATTAATTTATGAGGCTCCCACTCTGCTCTCCATTGTTTCAGGAAAAATAAAAAGCATGGGCTCTCTCTGATTTAAACATCCAGCTCGTCTTTTACCCTTGCATTTGAAGGAGTAGGGGAGGAGTACCAGGGGAGGAGGGGAAGAAATTCACAAAGTTAAATAAGGATAATTAGAGAACAAAGGCAAGAAGTCTGCCCTTGTTAATTTAGCCCTTGAGGAGCTGATGAAGGGTCAAAGTAACAGACAGTTAAAGTCATGGCCAGAAAAAGACTTTTAGCAACTGTATTGTGGACCGGGTAAAGTTTTTGTAAAAAAAGATGGTGGGATTTAGGCTTTGGTAAATACAAGGGTCGCTTGGCACTCAGTCATATGTACTGAGGTGCTTCCAGTTTCCCCCTTGAGGTTCTCCTTCAGAACCTGGATCTCAGCCCTTGAACAGAAGGTGCTCCTGTGAGAGTCAGCCCCTCTCTACATATTTCACCCCCGTCCCTGAAGTTTAACTTCATGCCCTGGTTATTTACATTTTGCCATTAATATTCTGCCAATAAAGGGCTGATAAATGTTTCAATGCTTTCTTCATGAAGTCATAAAATCCAACAGACCAGAAAGTTGTTTCTACCTGTGGTCTGTAACCATCTGCACCATTTACTGATGTATTTATAATCATCCAGAGAGAAGTGGCATATGTGATAACATTTAATACTCATTACTAAACCTAAATAGACCCCTGGAGAATGTTACTTTGATATGAAGTTGAGTCATAATTTTATTACTCAAAGGACATAAACTAATTTTCACCTACAGTTTAGCCAAACAGAAGGTATCATTGTTTGGTTTCGGTAGCAATTCATTGCTGCTTTTGAACCGAAAGAACAAAAGAAAACCCTAAACCACACATGAACACATGCAATGAGCAAACCTGCTACAAACCTTCTTGGAGGAAGAAGAAAATATTAGGCAAAGAAAATTTGTCCCACTTGCAAAAAAAGGCTCAGTAGGACAAAGGCAAGCTTCTTACCAAACTTACTGAAATAATGAAAAAGTAATGAATTATCCAGGCAAACTTCTGCAAACTTCTTTGCAAAATTGCAAAATACAGGGCTTTCTTGATGTAATTATTTTGTATGCCCTTCTCATTCCTACTCAATACTACAGTGTTAGATTTCTTTAATCAATTAAACAGGTGCATTCATGATGCAGAACGAATTAAGTGGAAAAACTTTGGACAGGATTTGCATGTGGATTTCTCTTGCCGTCAGCCTGCAGTGTGCTATGCAAGTGTGCCATCAAGCGGTACAGAGAGAAAGAACTCAGCAAAGAGCTGCTCCTCCACCTTAAGCCTATTGAAGACAGGAAAGCGATTGTCCCCTGGAATGCCACCTGTTTATCGGTAAATAGCCGGGGAAAATATTCGCGTGCCACCGTAAAACTAGCTGGGAAAGGGCTGTATGTCTGGGGTTGCTCGGCATGTAGCTACAGGGGCAAATGTCTACAAATTCAAAAGCCTTTGAGGGCCTTGCGACAGGCTTATATAAAAGCCTGACATTTTATAAGCGCCAAAGGCCCTCATTACCACACAGTGAGGTGTATGTCCCGCATCACAGAACAGAGCAGCCCTTGAATGACCCTTCTGAGGAGCTGGTGAGCAGCCTGCCTTGTTCAGACAGAGGGTGCTGATTTCAATGCAGCTCAGCTGAGCCCAGAAGGGAAACTGTCACTGCCATCTGGGACCTGCTGGTAGTGCCTGACTGGCAAAAGACCTGTATGCCAATGCGGTGACACCAGGAGATTCTCCATCCTCCTCCTTGTGTTCCTGCCAGCCATGATGGAGCTGATGAGTTCGGCTCAGAAATGTCTGACTGGGGTCAAGGATTAGGGATTAATTTAGGTACATAAAAAAACTTTTTTGGTGGTTTCTGAGCGTTCCACACCCCTTTCCTCACCAAACCACCTCAGCATCTCAAACCTGAATTCCATGTTACTGTGAAAAAAAAATGTTTTACTGCTTTGTTGTTGGGGTTTTTTTTACATCCAGGTAACTCGAGCACATATAAGGAAAACAGCATACTTCAAGAGCTGCTAAGGCACTTGTAATTCAGTAAAATCGCTAGAAATTAACTGCCCCTAAATGCCTTTACAAATATGGTATTAGGTGATTTGTCTCTGAGCATACAAGTACATTGTACAAACCCACGGTTTTCTCGGTAGGTGGCATGGTTTTGTAAGTGTGGTGGGTGGTAAGACCAAGAGCATCTTAAAGCAGATCTTGTATTTTTCAGATTAGCCTGGCTGTGGTTTTAGCTCATATATATCTCTCACTTATGAATTTCCATCGCAGTTTCCATTCTGGTGGAACTGAGCAGCAAATATTACCCTATGCATATTCTATTTCCCTCAGTATCACCTAATGCCAAACACATCTCAACACTGCCTGCTGCCTTTGATGTACAAAAAGTTGTGCAACTCTGTAAGAGTGCGTGGTTAGTGTTGAAACAGATATCTGAAATAACACAATAGGAAAATGCCAAGGAAAAAGAACAATATGAGCAATAACTGAGAGATTGGTTGGGGATCATCAGTAATTTGTGGTTAGCAACACAGAGATGTTTGAATCGGGGACCACAACTGGTAGTTTCCTAAAAGTGAATAAAACAAACCTTTACAAATCTGCTTGTTCTCACTGTGAAAAGCACTAGGAAACATTCAGCTTTCCTCTTTTCCACTGATTGTGAAAACTTACACTTAGTACAGTGATCCATGGTCAGCTGAGCTGGGATATCTGTCTGTATTTCTGTTCTTACCTTCAGCCCACCTTCCCTGGCAAAAAAGTCCCAGGAGCATAAAGGAAGCCATTATTTACCCATTAAGGACTATCTGCAACACACGCATGATGAAATAGCCAGGTGGTCTATTCTCTTTGTTATCAATAAAACATACTGCACACTGGCAGACCTTCTAAGCTACTAAGGAAGGCTGAGTGACAGGGGAAAGTTCCTCAGAAGACCATGGCAAAGAATGAAAAGGGATTTATTAGGAGATGTATGCCAAGTTACCTGGCAAAGCAAGAAAGGAGCACTCTGCTCACTAAAAATACATGCAGATCTGAAAGTGCTCAGTATTGGAATTGTAGATACTCTCTACTCATTTCAAGTGCTATTGGAAAAGAAAATCTGCTGATGCATGAAGGCATGGCTAAGACATGGGAGGCTTGGAAAGTAGCACATGAAAAGTAGAGGTTGTGCTTTAAAGTGATTAAAGAAAGTGAACATTAGAATTTCCCAAACTCTTCTAAGGTGCTGCCTTCCCTCCTACTGTGGCAAGCAGTCCTGTCTTGTCTTGCTCAAGTGACTGCAATGCTGGTTCATGGAAAGGGCAATTCACCCTCTGCTCTTCAGCTCTTCTGTTGCAAGGCATTGTCTTTATTCTCTCCTGCTTTAAAAAACCAAAACTTAAATGAGTTTTTCTGTTCCCCATGGTGTGGCTAATGTGCTGTTCAGTCCTGTACAGCCAGACCGGCCTGGGCTCTTCCTTTTGGTAGAATTTGGTCTGAAGTTTGCAGCTGACAGATCTGTGTCAAATAAGGGCCATCCAAGCTGAGGGCAGTGCTAGAGGCACCATCACATATGTACTCATGATCTAGAGGTATAAGCCCTATGTTTAGCCTGCAAAAATGAATGAAAATACTCCAATTCATAGTAAGCAATAATGTATTATTAAACAGAGCGGCTTTCGAGCACCTCTGTTTATGTGTGCATACCTCCCTCAGGGAAAGCGGGCTGAGTTCAGTCAGACTAATGGTCTCTGTGGAATAGACAGAGCTACTGTGCAAAGGTTCAGAGGATCACAGCTAATGGTGTTAGAAATCTCAGTGGCAGAGAAGTATCTCACAGCAGCAGGATGGAAGTTGCCCACCTCTCTTCACTGTGTTAAAAATTATGAAGTTGACTTAAGATGACGTTTTAATTGAATTTACCTTTTCCTTTCATCTGTTCTTCATGTCTTACTGCAACTTCTAAGACTTCTCCAATTTTCCAATAGATTTTCTCATAATTAATTGGACAATTAACCGTAACTTAGTAATTATTTATCAAGTATGCTCATTATGCAAATACCTACAGATCTAAAATATATCCATACTCAATGAATTTAATAAGAAGGTGTCACTGTGGTTATTATAGAATTGTTCTTCACTTGCACCAAATATTTGAAAAGCAAGTGTTAGGATTATATTTGTTTTTGCAGTCAGTATAGGTTTTTGAAAAGTGTTGTAGAATGTGTTCTCTGTCACCACAGGCCAGTATGCAACAGCTTAACTAATGCTGAAAAGTCTGTAGGACATCCCTTTTTTTTGCTGCAGCTGCTGCTGCTGTTTTCCTCTCTATCATGAGCCACTCAGAGGAAAGTGAAAACAATGAAATGGAAAAATTTCGGAGATCTGTGGCCATTTCTGTAATTGGCTATTTTTATTTTTATGGCTGTTTGAGAGGCAAAGCATTGGAAATACTTGACTTGCAGTTATTTGTGAGTACTGTTAAAATATTCATTTTCCTGACAAGCTGGAAAGCTCAGAAGGCTATTTTATGTTTGGAAAATTAAGTTGCATCAACATTTAGCTGAAAAAAGCTGCAGGAATCCAAGAGCAAACTTAAAGAAAGGCATATATCACTTCAGAAATCAAGAGTTAGAAAGAAATATTCACGAGCATTTATAGGTGGGAATCCAGAACATTTTTACTCATATATTGACCACATAAAGTTTTAATGAAAAACCTGTGATATGATCAGTCTGATTAGGTTGTTTTCAAATACTTCAGCTTTCACAGCATGGTCAGTGAATGACTTTTTGTTTTCCCTTTTTGAAACTTTCCTAGTAGAATATTCTTAAAGGATATTTTTCCCAGTCTGATTTACCTTTGTCTCTATTTTCCCATGTAATCTGACTGCCTGAAGAACCAGTTAATCATATCTGTGTTCCTGGTAATTGACTATTCCATTTGCAAAAAGACATAGAAAAAGACACAAAGAATCCAGTATTGTGTAGGGTTATAAATTATTCTGGATTATTCTGCAGGTCCTTCTTTTGCAGCTGTGGTAAATCTCCAGGAAGAAAAAGAGATCCAACCAAGGTAGTTCTGGCTTATTTCTAGCATTCTAGAAATAGAAAATGTCTGGATGCTTAAGGAAGATGTATCTCATTTGATCCACGACTCAAGGATGTAAAGATGTAATGTTTAGTGGCAGGTTACACAATCACAAACTCACAAGCTCAGTAATTATGCAGTGCTTAGATGCTTTCAAGTGAAAGTGGGTTTAGGTAAAAGCAGAAGTAAAGCAAAGGTCAACTGAACTGTGTCTGGTAAAACCTCAGTATGCATCATACTCCAGAAAATAAATTAAAATCAGTGGCAGTACCAGCAGGAATGCTACTACATTTACTCTTTGGTAAAGAATGAATACTCACAGATAAAGAATTAATAGTCTAATCTATAATTTAAGGTTTTATATGCACCCAAGTAAATAAATCCCAGTCAAGTCAGTATCACTTCCATCATAAATATGAATAAAATAGAGCCACCACTGTTATCATCAGGTATTTCCTTTAGGCAGCCTCTCGCATCTCTCTTAGAAAATATTTTAATTGAAGTTAGAAGATTAAAAGCAATTAAAGAGAAAGTTTTCCTTTTTTTCAAACCTATATCCATTTCCATCTTGGTTTTCATATTACCAGCATGACAAATGTTTTTGAGGTTTGATGTAAATGTGATGCAATTTCAGGAGAATTCAAAACAACATAAAACTTTTTTGACAGACTGTTGAATATCAGAAGCATTTGTATTATTCCTTATGCTTTTTCAAAAGCTGACCTGTTAGCAAAAAATGGAATGATGTCACTTTACTTATGCTTAGACTTTGTCATGGACATTAGTCCTAACCCAAAACTGAAAACAGTTTGGTGCAAACATACATTTACCAATGTATGTTCACAATGTAGTTCAAGATAAACATGTTAATATTAAAAAGAATAAAATCTTCAAAAATTAAGAGTCACATGCAGCAAAATGTTTTTTTCATAACTAGTTGAATGTATGCATACTTTCCCTTAAAAGTAGTGTTGTAAGGATTTATACATGTGGTTATTTTCATCCTGTTATGTTGGCTGACCTTGGCTTTCAGTGAGGCTGCCCAAAACATGCCAAAGGGCTTGCTTGGGTTTTGGTTATTTGATAGAATTTCTCTTTGCTTAGCATAAAGGATAGCTTTAACCTCAATTCAGTTATCTAAGAGTTAGACATGTTTAGCAGTCTTCAGTTTGACAGTGAAATGATCTGTGTATACAGATAACTTTGAGTACAACAGTTCTGCGCTCACTCTGTGGTGTCCATTTCCACTTGAGCCAGTTCCTTTAATTTGTAGTGTGTTGCTCCTCTGACCACCATCAGCTTCACCTCTCTCACGCTCCATAGCCGCTCTAGTGCAGTGCAACTCTGCAGTGATTCCACAGAGTCCTCTTAACCAAAACTTGACTGAAAGGCTGCCTTTTTGGAATCAAGGATCGTAACCCTAACCTAAGTCTTTGAATGGCTCAAACAGGACTGTTTCGGACTGCATTTTTGGGGACCATCAGCAATTTTATTTCTAGTTATTTCTAGGCTTACTGTAGTTTTTCTTAAGCATGCCCCCTACATGTCCCTCTTTCAGAGGGCACTGACAGCCCTCAGCCTCCTCCTGACACCCTTTTCTGTAGTCTTCCTTTTTTTCCAGGCTTGGGGAAGGGGAGAAGAGAATTTGCTAGTCCTTGTGGAGTTAGGCTAATAAATGCCATTTATTAGTATCCCCACTGCTTTCTCAATGACTCAGTATTCTTATCCCAGCTCTCTATGTTTCCTTTTATCAAGGTCATTACACATTGTTAATTTCCTGACAGTTTCATCCCACAAAAGCACCTATTGATTTACCCTAAGACATTAAATGGGTCAATTGCATAATTTTACATAAACAGCACACAGTTCATTCCCTTCTTTGCCACAGAAGTCTTCCTTACTTTGAAGTTCTGGCATCACTGTTGGTTATTCTCAGGTTGTATCCCACCAGTATCCCATTTAAATAAATTGAGCAGCCTGAAGAAATTTAATGTGAACTGGCTAATTGGCCAGTTCTCAGCTCCTGCTTCTCAAACACAACTGCCAGCAATAAACCAAGTGGCAGGCAGGCTGCCATTCCCCTCACTCATCCAAAGGTGCTTCTCCGTGTGGATGCCAGCAATCCTGAAGCACACTCATTCCTTTTTATGACCATGAGGACTGCCATACTCAGCAGCACTGACTACCATGGCATTTCAAAGTGTCTCAGGCTCTTTTAAAAAGGTTGAATTATGTATTATCACAAAAGAAGGCTTGGGAGCTACTACACAGATGTAACCACAAGTCCCAGAGTTCCATGGAGGGAGCCCAGAGTGCACAAAGCCCAGCGACAAATGGGCGTGTTGAAACATACATGTCAAATGATTATTTCCAAAATGCTCACTGGATTCATAAAGATTGGATACTCAAATTTAAAAGCATTTGCCTGTCTACTACACTTTTAGCCAAAAATCTCTAACCTTAAAATCTGTGGGATTTTTGTCAGTAGAGACAAACCTTAAATTTTGCCCAGTGAATCCCTGTCATTTCATTGCCTGGTAGGTTCTAGTCAAAAACATTTACTGCATTTCCCAGCTCCTTCACATCAGGAAAACGATGTCCTCTAAGGCACTCATTTGAAAGACTTAGGTGCATTCATGCTGTCTGACATCCTTCCTAATACATATTTGGAGGAACTCCCTTTACTTCTCTAAATTTCACTTATTCTTTGGACATAAAGGAAGAATATGCTTAAAGCTCTGCCTGTGGGTGCCCTCACCTTGTAGAGCCATAAAGTATGAACAGCATTGTCAGTGAGGTTGACTTCCTCTGTTGGGTACCATGTTTTTACTATTTTTTCTTCTTTTCTCCCTTTTCCCATATTTCCTCTGCTTGCCATAGCTGCAAGAGGTTCAGCAAGTTCTCAGAACTTTTGCAAGTGTATTTGATATATTTTTATTTTCTTGTGCCATTGTTAATGTTTACAACATATTTTGTTATTTGCAGGATTTTATTAAGGTCTTGGCAAATCTGACATTTTGAAGCTCAGGGACCTGCTTCTAACCTCTAACTTTGCCTGCCTTGACTTTTAGAAAAAATGTCAGGCTTCCCTCACTTGACTGTTTTTTTCTAAAATTACATGTGCTTGTTTTGCAAATACAGAAGGTACTGTAAAAGGTACTGTAATTCCCATCTTGCAGACAAATAAAACAATGCCACACCAAATTTTCTAAAGGTGTAGAAACAAACCTCTCTCACTTTTCTAACTGTAGATAGCTTCATTTAAAATTTCAAAATTCATGTGACTATATATCTGTTTATCAATTTCAGACTAAATGCAGTACAATCTACTGTGCATAGTCAAGATCAGGACTTTTTGTAGTTAATTTTTATTTTAAATCAGCAAATCTGTAAATGTGTAAAGGTATTATTTGTGATCTCAAGAACTGCTTGCTGAATTCAGGTGTACCCTTAAATGTAGTTTGTGGGTTTGGTTGTGGAGCATACATCAGATCACAGAGACATGATACTTCATCTCTGTGGACAGATTTTTGACAGTTTTGTGAAGAAAAACAGTAGCTATTTACATTTCACTGTGTTTCTAGAACACTTGTCAATTGTACCTCATTCCAAAACCTGTTTTAAGGTCTGTGGGACACAAAGCCCAGGCCCTAGTTTTGAAATGTTCCTGTGGTGAGATTTGCATGTAAGACCACAAAGTTTAAACCTTGTTGGCTCAAAACCACAAAGTTTAAACCTTGTTGGCAGCCCTCCTTTAACCAGTTTCTGCCACTTTTTTTTTCTATTTACTCCAGCTTTTTCCCTCTTCTTCACTTTTTGAGTGTTTGAAGATCTTAATCGTTTTACCTTTCTTTTTCCAGGCTCTTCGCTGATGGAAGCATATCCCAACTTTTCTAAAAAAGTTTGAGGAACAGTCTGTGTAAATCACAGTCTGTTTCACATTGGGAGTGGAGTGACACCACCCCAGGCAGTGCTCCAGGAAGGACTAAAGCCACCAAATGTATGCGAACTTTACAAAGCAAAAAGGCAGAGCCAGGGGTATTCACCTCTGCAGCCCATGACTCTTAGTTCAGCAGTGGATGTTTTTATGGAAGTCAGTACCAAAGATACTTTAAAGCTGGAAGCTAGACATAACGGAGTGATGGATTCTCCTGAGGCCTGTAGGTACAGCTCTGAATTCAGGCACTGCAGAACTGCATCATCCCCACAAGAACATTATAGTGACTTCTGCCTCAAAAAGCTACAGTGTCTTTCAGACCTCTGAAGTGTAGAGGGGAAGTGCTGTCTACCAGTGCTTTTCATGATGAGCATCATCCACACACCTGTCACACAGCCAAGGTTTAAAAGGAAGAGGTGTCACTTTAGTATCTTTCAATACCTTCACCTGCTTTTGAGTTGTGATATTAAGCTGGCAGCTCTGGCAGATCTTCATATTCTTTCTCTCTCACCACCATCTGATGGATGTAAAATATCCAGGAAGAAGTTTGGATTGGTACATTTGTTCAAGATGCAGAGATCCCTGTCTCAGTATTCTTTTGCATTCTTCTCAATATTATTGCTTGAGACATAAATTGAACAACATAACTTGTTCATGCTGTTTCTAGACACATGAAGAAGTTGTTTAGCCTCTTGCCAGGTTAAAAATACCTCAAGATACCCAGTCCTGAAGAAATGCAGAAAGCAACATGGTTCTCCCATTTAGCTATCAGCAAGTCAAGGAAGCGACTTGATAAGTCTGTGGCCTGCTCAAAAAGAATGGGCAGAATTTGTAGAGGGGTTGCTTTGCTCTGTGTTGTAACAGTTGACATAAATATGCCACTTCCTATTCCATCACCACAAAAGTTATTTTTAAAAGAATCTCTGAAAAAAAAAAAAAGCTTCTAGAATCTTGTTCTTAAACATTAAAAAGATGGGGTTTTTTTCCCTTTGTGAGAGGGAAATTGAAAATCACAGCATTGTGAAGAGTAACACAGCTAAAACAGATAATCCTCACACCAGTCCTGTTGGCAACTCCTTCAGTAATTTTGGCAGCCAAATGTGAGGCCTGACAGCAGCACAAAGAAATCCGGCCAGGAAGACAGCTACAGTCCTATATATCCATCCTGGAAAAAAAAAACATTCTGGAGCTTGCTGCCTGTTCTCTGATGCTTGCCAAACACACCCTAGGCGTGGCCACACGTGCTAGCTTTCACAACAGAGAAACAGAAGGAAAACAGGAGAGCTGTGTGAGTCACAGCCTGAGCAGACAGGAACATGCTGCCATAGTCCTTTTTTTTCTTCTAGAAAGAACTAGAAAAGACTTCTTGAAAAGCCAAGGTGAGGGTGCACGTATTTTATCCAATGTACAGGAGGAACTCTAGCCTAGATGCAGACTGAACAAACGTGAACCACGTTCCCTGTGTTTGCTAGCAGCAGAATGACCTTCGTAAGGAACAACTGATTTCCTACACCAGGTGAACTGGGCAGCTGACAGCAAGGACATGGAACCTCCCTCAAGGCAGTGCAAAACTTCAAACCCTACAGCACCCAGTGCTTCTCCAGCCCACTGTGGCCCTGCTTGGCCCACCCCATCTCACTGGACCCCAGCGTGGAGAGCAGGGAAGGAGGCAGCAGAGCAGGGCGAGGAAGAAGTGAAGGAAGTAGCAGAGCATGGAAAATGGCTCCACAGGAGGCCCCAGCAGCTTCACAGTGGGGACAAGAGTGGCCCTGTGCAGGACCTGTAGACAGAAGTTGTCCCACAGGGTGGGTCAGGGCTGAAAATGGGGGAAACAAAGAGCAAGGCAAAGGGACAGGTTTCCCTAAAGGAATGCCAATACATCCCCACAGGCAACAATGGTGAAAAGAGGATGCTGAATGAGCCAATGACTTCTACTGAACACCCTGGCTTCTTCAGGACAACAGCCAAGGGCCCAAGGACAGCAGAGCTGCCTCTGGGGACTGACTGGGGAAAACATCAGTGAAATGGTAGGGAGATTAGAAGATACTCTTTCTTTGCCTATTTTTCAGCAGACTGGCTGGCCCTGTCTCTCACACTCTGCATGTCTTCAGCAGATGGAGCTTTATTACTGCAGTGGAGTTTTCATGTATTTAGCAAGATGGTTATGCCCAAAGAAAGAGTGCTTTGTCAACTAGGACACAAAAGAGCATCTGAAAAGTTTTATTCTACACCCTTGGTTTCAAAAACCTTTACCCAAGCTACAGAAACCAAACCAAAGTAGTAAATTGCACAACTTTCCTCTTCAGGCATATGAGCAGACCCCACTTTTCATCAAATCACTTTTCCTGTGTCCAAAAGCAGGATACTGCACACCATCACCTGCCCCAGATGCTGAAGGAGAGAAAGGACACGATTTTGGTCAATGTTGTCCAATCAGTATCAGCCACTAGAAGGCTCATACCCACACTGGAGCATTCCCTGCTCCTTCCACCTCCTTAAATGTGGAAATATCGTAAGAACAAGGTCATGATTTCTAATGTGAGCAAGTATGCCTGCAAGAGACCACCTACTTAATGAGCAGCAAAGTCAGACCAGATCAGGAAAGTGAGTTTCCACCCTGTATTTCAAGAGGGGACAGGTAACGGGATCTGCTCATCGATGCAGATCCCAGGGATAAGCTGTTTTCCCTCCCACAGCAAGGTCCCAGCCCCTCAGTTCATTCCGAAGGGCTGCAGTTCAACAGCTGGATCAGATGTGGACTTGTAGAGCTCCCACCTAGGCCTGCTTTCCAAAATGTGTTTGCTGGCCTTTAAAAATGAGTCCAAGGTTTTCTGAATACCAATAAGCCACAAGGTTCTCCAGGGGCCATTCTGCCTTCAGCCTTGCTCAGATGATGAGAAACACTATCTGCTTCCCATGGTTCTTAGGTTTTCCACAAAAGAGGGAGGCTTTTTGGTCCTGTAGGCAGGAGTGCCTGGGATCCGTGCCCCTCTGATGCTACTGATGTAAGGCAAAAGCGGAGGCTCCCGCACCACCAACGCAGTGCCCTTGGGAGTGTAGGCTCGGAGCAGCAATTCCTCTTCTGCGTGAGCCGTCACTGCCACCCAGCCTGCAGAGCCAAAGAGAATATGGACAGTGAGGAAGACAAGTCCCTAGGATCAAAACAAGGTTCTGACACAAATACTGCCTCCTACAGTGCCTAAAAACCCAGGCTACCCACGTGTGGTTGCTTGAGAAACCGAGCTCAAAGGTCATATCCAGCCCTTTCCCAAGAGAAAGTAGCACCTAAAGCCACATGCTACTCTTCCCAAACACAGCTCTTTCCTGGTAAACTAAAGAGGGATAGTGGGACCTACCAAAAACACAAGAATGAAGCTTTCCAGTCAATGGCCCTTTCCTCTTACCTGGACAGCTGACAGTGTCACAGCCATTCCTAAGCTGTAGAACCTGTATGGCAGCCAGAGCATAAAGTATTCCAATGCTGCTATCCTGTACAAGCATGGCTGTCAATCTCCATTCCTGGAGGTTGCCAAGCTTCAGCTGGAAAAAGTCATGGCTGCTATGATTTTGTGTGGTTGAAAGTCCTACTCTGAGCAGGAAATACAGCTTTACCCCTTCAAAGGCTTCTTCTCATCAATGTTTCTAGGATGCAGACCCTGCAAAGCAAACTAATGAAGAAATATTAAATTACCTGCAGAGGAAAGCTTGATATCTGCAACTGCCTCAGTGGTACCAATTCCCTTCAGTGTAATGTCCTGAGGGACAAGTGGGGGGAACTCTTTCATTCTCTCTTCCCCACCCATGGGAACCTAAGATTAAAACATGGGGAAAAGATTTAACAGTCAAGAGATGCTTCAGCACCCCTACCTCAAACCGGCAAGCAAGGCACAAGGGAGAATAAAGACATCAGACATTTGTTAGCCAGTTAAGAGCTGGTTTGAATAACCTACAGGAGTTAGTTCAGGTTTGCCAGAACAGAGTCAGGATTACATCAGAGGAACCCTGTGGGAGGTAAGCAAAGATGGAGTGCCCACGGCAGGATGCATCTGGTGGATCAGGCCAGCTGCCTTGATGTGAGTGACAGCACTTGTTCTCCATGTGCACAGGAATGGAAGTGTCAAGACAGGGACAGCTCACTGCATCTCCCATCAATCTGCAAGTGCTACACAGAACACTGCCATAGCAAGGAAGAATTCAGACCACCAAGAGATTAAGATATGTGCAGAAGATCCATCAGGTAAAGAATAAAAAAGGTACATTTTTCAGCTACTATCTATTCTGAAACCTCAGTCAGCAGGTTTGCCATTGAAAATATCCCTGTTGCTGCCTGCACTTTAAGGCTGTTCAAGAAGAGCCAAGTATGAGAAAGCAGAGCACTGCAAATCTTATCAGCCTGAATGCTACAAACAGAAACTACTGAAAATACATCACCTTGAGTGCTCTCTCTTAACCCATTTCAGCCATGCAGTCTGTGCAAGACTGCTCCACACTGCACATCTCCACTCACCCACTACAGAAGTCCCAAACTCCTGATACCTGTGGATGTTCCCTGCCAGGTGTGGCCTAGATAGGGGGCCTGCCTACCTGCAGCCACGAGCTCCCCCCAGCACCTCCCCTTACCTTTAGGAAGTCTTGGGCTGTGTGCTTCTCATAGACAGCATCAGCATTACTCAGCGTAGTAACATGGACTGGCAACAGGTTGGAAGCCAACACAGAAAACCAGGCAGGCTTTTCTCCCTGAAATAAATATCAAAAGGATGTTAATTATGCTGACAGAAAAGCAGCCCTGAATTGCTCTCTCCTGGCTCATTTCTTTCCTGCATGTTGAAAACCTTTTTGCATGTTGAAAACCTTTTTGCCTGATGTCCCCTCCCTGTCTGAGGGGTCCTTGCCTCTGCCAGTGAGAGCAGCCAGGGCTTATATAAACTGGGGAGCTGAGCTTCCAGATAGCTTCACCATACTCCCTCAAAGCACTCCCAGTGCCACAACTACTGCCTGCACAGGCAAATCATCCAAGAGAGATCTTTGTTCTCATTTAATTCACAAGAGCAAACTCAGTGTGGTTATTCAGCACTAGAGGTAACGGACATTTGCTCTGGTGCTCTCCTAGCTCTCTACATTTCTGACACACAGCTCTCATCAAACAGTACTTGGTTCCAGCACTCTCAAGCTAAGCAAAGTCTGTGGAGCAATTGCAGCAGGCACTCCTATCACATCTGCAGACAGAGCAAACGAGCTCAGAGCAGGAGAGACCTCTCCAAACACTGCAAGCAGCCTAAAGTAAGTGCAGCAATTCCTTCAAGTTCAAAGGTGTAATTCAAGGCAGGAGCTTCTGTCATGATCTGAGCACAACTGTCCTCCAAGACCTCAGGAGGATGTAGATACACAAAACCCGATACATCATTGTGTGCTCCTGCCATATTGGTACATTTTTAACTTTACAGAATCCTGCCCCCTCCACCTTTCTGGTTTTCTTCCAGCAGGTCAATAGTGTTCTTAGCAAAGCACCAATATTTCTGTGGTGATCTTGGAAAGCAGACTGAAACAAAGGAATAGCCATACACATCCCCCAAACAGGGAAAGCTACTGAGAAAAGGATCTAGGACTTGCAATGTCTATCTGGAAAAAACTGCCCCTTCCAGAGGAAACATCATGGGAGGTCAACTCCACACAGTTCAATAAAGGCATATGGCATGGGATTTTTAATAAATGGAAGAAATTACTGGCAGGGGGGACACAGAGCACCTCTGAAAAATATTTTTTACAGAAACTAAAATACATGTGTAATTAATTGCTTACTGACAAATTCTTCAGAGGTCTAAGTCAGGAAAGAAAAATGTCTATGCTTTTCTCTCTTGGAAGACAGCTTTCACAGAACACCGAAATTATGAAACTCACTTATTTTCCCAGTTAATTCTGACATTCTCCTCCCTGTCTTGTGCCTCTTTGTATGTCATGGAAAGCACATTAACCTGAAGACATTTGGCAGCATTCAAAGGAAGCTCCCATTATATGCTATAAAATACTGCACACTTAGAACAAGTAACAAACCTTTCAATTACCCATTCCAAGGCATTCTGACTTTATGCAGTGGCTCAGTAACTCCAAAGCAGCAATGAAAGGGTCTGGGAAAGCTACACAGAAAGCCTTTTATGGCTGGTACTACAGCAAGAGACAAAGCAGCTGCTCCCAAAATCCTTTCTTCCCTTACCTCTAAGTAGTCTATACGTCCCAAGGCTGCTAAAAACAAGACCATTCCTGGCTTGAGAATGAAGGTCCGTGGCACAATGGCATGTGATGGCAAAACCAGCTTTACTTCCTTCTCTGTCAGGAGATTTAAAACCTGCAAAATAAATTATTCATTCCAAATGTTTCAATGGGATCAATGAAATTAGTATTAGCATTACATTGATAGAGGAAAAAGACCAAGTAAAGTGGTGTCAAGAACATCTGATACAACAGTTCAATTCTGGTCCACAAAGTGAGAAACAGGAAGAATCTCCCCTGCCAAAATTTGCCACACAGACAATCTGCTTGTCCTCCACTCAGATTGAACATTGACTGTAGGAACAAAAGTCGATCTGAAACTTGGCATGGAGCTCTCCAAAGAAGAGCACAAGGATAGTCAGAATCAGAAACAGCAGCAAGTATTTCTGGATGCAGGAAGTATTTTCCACATGTATTCAACTCCAGAAGAAGGGAGGAAAATATACAATCTCAAGTTACCAAACCAGGTCTCTAAGCTGATGCCAGTCTCTATACTGGCTGTTAGAGACCTAAGTGCTATAGTAAAGAAGGTTATGGTCTGGCAAACACATCACTAGGAAACCAGGAGTTTTCTAGTGTTCATGAAAGGACCTTCTGCACTTGAGCTGTAAAGTCTCAGCTAAGTTTTTGTACTTCATTCTCTTCAAAACCTTCCTGCCTCCCTGTACGTGTTAATTTTCCCCAAAAGGTCACCTGCACCTCTGCATGCGTATCAAAATGGTCAAAAATCAAAACATACCTGTTTTGGACTTGTACTTTGTCACCACTGGCTTCAGTAAGGCATTGCTCTACTGAAACACTGACAAAGGCCTAACGAATTGGAGCCAGTAGCAGCAACATTGTAGATCCTGCTTGTTTCAGGAGAACACGTTCTCTAAGATTTGGTTCAGTCATACAACCCTGGTTATCCTCCTAAGCGCCACCTTTTCCAGTAAGCTGCAAGAGCTAAAGAAGTGCCAGCTTTACTGGGTGAAGCACTCTTGCTTTACTCCCCTTCATGCAGAGGTTGTAGAAGCTCGGTGATGCAGTCCTACAAATCCTTTGCAAAGCTGACAGTATTACACAATTCAGAAATGCAACTGCATTACCACATGAATTCTTTGCAAGTAAATAAAATCCTTATCTTAATACAATTCCCAAACTAAGAGAACCCTAAAGCTAGGACTACAACAGAAATACTCCCCCACAGTCACAGCTAAGGCAGAACAGTTCTCCCAAACCCTGTCACCCTGAAACACAGCACCCAGAGTACCTACACAGTCTTCCTTTACAATTCCTGGAGTGTCAAAACACCACCGAGCATCCTTCACTTCATTGTGTGTGAACTCCTCCCTTTCCTCATGCTTCTTAGAGAGATCTCTGGGATCTTCATCCATGCTGTAGGAGAGCATGTCAGGGTCAAAGTCAATCTCAGAGCTCAACTTCTGCTGTTGAAATGTTCTTCCAACTCTTCCTGGATTAAAATGAAAGGTTTCCTGGTAATCAACTTATTAACTTGCCTTTCTTTCAATCAAACATCTGCCCCTTTCCCAGCTTAACAGAGATACACATCAGTAATATAACAGTGATAAACTCACTATGTGGCTAGAAAATTGTTCAAAAGCCAAAATGGTAAGAAATCCCCTCTATAGTTCTTGCTTAGCACTCCTCAGACCCCAAAATCTCAGCATGGACCAGATCACAGACACTCCATTACTTCCAATTTATGGTAAAGCAGACTGCCCAGTTTTTTCAGTGCCTCAGACTAACAAACACTGAATTACCCGAAAAACAGAGCTATCTTGCAGCAACCTCCTCTTTTGAATACATACTAAAATGATGTACAACCCCGGTTGCCTGCAGCCCAAACATGATTATTTAAAATTAACTTATTTTCTTTATTTGGGAATAAGAGATGGCCCATACTGTGATATTCTTGCAAACTACTAAGCTATTAGAATGTGCCAGCCTAGTTCAGACAGGAGATGCATTGCACAGGGGAACCCTCTGCTACTACAGCAGCTCACAAGTATTCAAAAGAAGTACTAATGATGCTGCTTATGGAGGAGACAGAGGTCTTGCCCCCATTAATCTAGGAGTAAACAACGGTCAAAATAAATTTACTTTTGTGTAATGCAGTATTTTCATTAGGGGCAGGGAAGTAACAGCTTTACTCAGGCAATACCCACCCACTAAGTAACCTTGCTTTTTAAGTTGATTAAGGTGCTTTTTTTCTTCACTGCTTAGCTGATCTTCTGTTTTTGTTGCATCTTCTTTTAGCCTCTCCTGCCTTCGGAATATCCTGTCACATGTAGGGTTAATAATTGGAAATTTCAACAGGTTCAGTGTTGTTCCTGGAAAAACAAACAGAAGGTACATTTGGGTCTCTGACTACCTGATACATCTCAGCTCTGAAGAACAAGATTACCAAAAATCTGCTTCTCTAACTTTTTGGTGAAACCCAGTAGCACAAAGTCAGAGGTAGAATGACAGCTGCTGCCATAAAGTACTAGCCTCCCAGGTTGGGGCAGCAGAAACAAGCCATCCAAGGGTATCCAAAACAAGCCACTTGACACCTGCTCTCACCTGTAGTTTGAACAGAACAGTCTCAAAGCCAAGAGGTGTCAAGACTGACTTAATACACCCCAGGTAAGTCTCACCTCCTGACAGCTTGCTTTGGCCTACAAGTGTTCACCACTCCACCTCTCTCCAGACTGGAAGGCACCTCTAAGGGATAGGGGCAGAGCAAGGCATGCAGATCATGTGTGATCCTAACTGGCAGGGGTGCACACAGGGGTGCACAATCTGGTTTACCAGGCCACTTATCACTACAGGATGCACAGCACGCTCACCACATGCATCCCACCCTTGCTGCCTGGAAGAATCACAGAATCAAATAGTGTGAAAAAGGCCTCTGGGATCATTGAGTGCAACCTATGACTGAAAATCACCATGTCGACTAGACCATGGCACTGAGTGCCACATCCAGTCTTTCCTTGAACCCTCCAGGGACAGTGACTCCATCTCTCTAGACAGTTCATTCCAATATCTAATCACCCCTTCTGTGAAAAAAAAATCCTCCTATTGTGCAACCTAAACCTTCCCTGGTGCAGCTTAACATTATGTCCTCTTCTGTTGCCAAGACAAGAGACCGACTTATGTGGCTACAACCTGCTTTCAGGTATTCATAGACAACGGTAAGGTCTCCCCTGTGTCTCCTTTAGCAGCCCTAGCTCCTGCAGCCACTCTTCATGGGGGACAATTTGAAGCATGTCATAGCTCATGTGCCCACCACAGAGCTGTTCAGAGTGGCAGGTACCCTTTTGGTGACAGGTTCTCCTGCTGTAGGGGTGGCCAAGAGCAGCCCAGAGGCCCACAGCTCGCTGTTTTCTGCGCACCCCCCATTATCCGTGCTACAACGAACCAAGCGGCGCCCTGACCTGGCCACGGGGATACGGTGGCCCTGTCGATGATGTCGGGGGCGCGGGACTTGCAGTAGTCGGAGCGCAGCAGGGTGTTGAAGAGAGTAGACTTGCCGGAGTTGGTGGCACCCAGCAGGTAGACATCGCCGGCGCATTTCCAGGAGCGCTGCAGCCGGCTGACCAGCCCCTCCATTCCGAAGCCCGTCTTGGCGCTCACCAAGCGGATGTCCACCAGCGCGGCTCCCCGCAGCCCGGCCTGGGCGCAGGCCGCCGCCACCCGCTGCCGCAGCCGCCCCAGGTGCCCGCGGCAGTCCGCGGGCAGCAGGTCCACCTTGTTGCCCACCACCAGCACGCCCGCGGCGGGCACGTCGGGGCCCAGCAGCGCCGGCAGCTGCGGCAGCACCGGGTCGGGCAGCTCCATCACGTCCAGCACGTAGAGCAGCAGCGGCCCGCGGCCGTGGGGCGGCGGGCGGCGCAGGGCCGCGCTCACCACGCGGCGGTGCTCGTCGGGCGGCAGCCGCAGCCGCAGGGCGCTCCCGTGGTGCGCCAGCGCCCAGCACCGCTGGCACACGGCGCCGCGCAGCCCCGCGGGGCCCTCGGACAGGAGGCTGCGGTACTTCTCGGCCGGCACAAAGCCCGGCGCGTCGCCGTCGCTGCACTGCATCTCGGCCCCGCAGCCCGAGCAGCACACGCCGCTCGGCGGCACCGCCGGGTCGGACAGGCTCGGTACTGCCGCCCCTGCGCCCCGCGCCCGCCGCCGCGGCTTCGGCTTCAGCTCCCGCTCCCGGCGCAGCGCCGCCGCCGCCGCCCTCTCAGCTGGGTCCGGCTCGTACTCGAGGAAGACGAAGCGCTCCTGCTCCTCCCCGTCGCCCGCTGCCGCCGCCCCGCCCCGCCGCAGCAGGGCGCGGGGCTGGGCCAGGCGGGCCAGGAGCGCTGGGACCCGGCGGAGCATGGCGATACCGGGGGGATCCCACCGGCGCGCCGCGCGTGCGCCTGGCGTCACGAAACGCGCCGGCGCCCCGCTGGAGGCGCGCGCGTGACGCCACATAGTGCGCGGGCGCCTCGCGGGAGACGTCCGCGTGACGTCACAGGGCGCGCAGCCGCCGTCCCGCTGCCGCCCGCCCGCCCGGCCGCGCCGCGCTCCCGCTCCCGCTCTCCCCTCGCTCGGCCGCCGCCGCGGCTCCTCCTGCCGCCACCATGTACGACGCGGACGAAGGTGAGGGGTTCTCCCTGCCTTTCGCCTTGCCCTTTCCTCCCGTCCGTCCTGGCAAGGGGGCCGCGGATGGCGCTGAGCGGAACCGGGAGGTGGGGGGGGATGCGCCGGGCGCGGTGGGATCTCCCGCGGGAGCCGGAGGGTCCCTGAGCAGGCGAGCAGGGACACCGCGGTGGTGCCAGCCTGGCTCACATGTTGTGCTTCCCCGCAGATATGCAATATGACGAAGACGATGATGAAATTACCCCCGACCTGTGGCAAGAAGCCTGCTGGATCGTTATTAGGTGAGCTGCTGAGACTCGGTGTCCTTAAGCCTTCAATTACACGTGCTCTCGGTTTTGCAGATGACATCCAGCTTGCTCCTGGAAGCACGTTCTGGGAGCTGCAGGCTTGGCTATGCTAAGCTGTGTGTTGCAGCACGTTCAGAGCAGGAGGGCTTTTGGCAGAAACAAAGGCTTGTCGTCAGGGATTGAAAAGCTCTGGTGACCCCCAGCACACACTTTTTTAGTGAAGAAAGAGGTGGTTTTGGTTCCATATCAAGCCCATTAATGTCACAGCTGATGCTTGCATTAGATCATCAGTGCTTGATTATTTCCACCATTTTGGTGTTGTTGTTTTTTTCTAGTAAAACATGGATGTCCAGGATGTGCAGCTTTTTGTGAGTGTTAAGGAGTGGGATGCTGTGTGGAACTGAGTAGAAAGTGTTTCTTTTGCTAGTTAAATCCTTTGTAAGATGTATGTACATGAGTGGTATCTTGGAGTAGCAGTTGCAAGCCTATGGGTAGCTCTGTGGGGCTGGTCCCATAGACAGTCTGCTTGGAGACCAGAAGTGAGAAACTTGGGAGGCTGTTCTGGGGTACAGGCTGGTCTTTCCCATCATCCTTTTTCTTGGGCAACAGCAAACTGTGCAACAGCAGTATGATAGCCAAGGGTGTGCTACCCTTCCTGGAGGAGCCTAAACTTGTTGGTGGGGGATAGTTCTTCCCAGTTTTGTCTGAGATGTTGGCAATGATGGGACAGAAGCAGAGGTAATGTGGGTGCCCTGGCTCACTTCAGTAATGTGAGATAGAGGAACTTGGTGGCATGGGTGAAAGCAGCAGACATGGTTCATTTATCCCACCAAAAGTCAGGGTGTGGAGCTTTGAATTTGGGCTCTGATTTGTACCATTGGGTTGAGCTGGTTTGAAGTTAGGTGACCTAAAAGCTAAAGGCAATCTGGAGGAGGCACAGCTGGAAATCCCTGAGTGTTTGGAACAGAGAAGACACAAGATAAAACTTCTGAGAGCAATGACTTGGACTTGCGGCATGCTTCCAGTTTACTGCAACTTGGAACATTAGTTAAAGCAAAGTAATTTACAGACTTTATTGAAAACTTGAGCTGAAGCCGCTTTCAGTGAGGTTTGTCGTCATGATTCTCTTCCAATTTAAGGGAAATTTAAGGCGCTGACTTGTGCATGCAGTCATGGCTTAGCCAAGAGGTGGCAGCAAGTCTGTCACTCAGAAGTGTCTGTGTCTTCAGGCAGTGAGAGAATGGTTAGACATTTGTGAGGAGCATCTGTGTTTGAAACTCGTGCCTTGGGATAAGTGGATGTGTTTGATTCTGTACTGTATTTTATGGCTTTTGCCGGTTTTGTAATAAATATATCTTAAGTTTGTTGATGTGTGAAGTACATGAATTAACTTAAGATTTTTTATTAACCTGCTCTTTTTTTTTTTAGCTCCTATTTTGATGAAAAGGGTTTGGTCAGGCAACAGCTGGATTCCTTTGATGAGTTTATTCAGATGTCTGTGCAGAGAATTGTTGAAGATGCTCCACCAATTGATTTACAAGCTGAAGCCCAGCATGCCTCAGGAGAAGTGGAAGAGCCAGTAAGTGGAGAACCCTGGCCTAGATAATGTGTTTTTACAATGCAAAATCATTTTAAATCAGATTTATTCAATCCCTGTACCGCTGTTTTTGTTGAGAAGTGACCAAGAACAAGTGGCTGCTGCAGCTCATATTGTCAGTTCCTGTGCAAAACTGCATGGACAGAGATTTAGTAGAGCAGGTCAGGTAGCAAAGAACAAGTCATATTTTGGTGAGATTTAGATTTTTCAGTAGCTTTACCATGGCAAGAAAGGTTTATGGCTGAAAACTTTTCTGTTGGCTTTGACTTAAGTTAGGCTCAAGTTAGGTCCAGGTTTTCTAAAGGGTGCTATTGTTCATCTTCTTCTGTTGGCACCGTGTTCCAAAGAGGACAAATTGCCTGGGATCTGCACCCTGTGATGGCTCTTCTACAATGAGTATGCACCTTCTGCAGTGACTGTGGTGCTTTCACTTGTGTCCCTTGTGTAGTCTGATCCCTGTTCCATAAGTGCAAATGGTGATGAGCCATTGCCTTCCTGTCAGTCACTACCTAGATGCTTCCCTCTAGAGATTGAAAGGATATTTAGGACACCCAAGCATTGAATTTATTACTCTTTTTTCCTGTTCCTTTGCAGTTTTTTTGCAAGCAAACAACTATTCTGCAGAGAGCAACTGAGATGTCGTTTGGTTTCTCTGTTAGACAAACTGTCCATAAGCATCTATCCCACTAATTCTTCTTAATGTTTCCTCTGTTATTCTGTGTATATTATGGCAGAATTCTCTAGCTGGGCAGTTATGTAGTTACTGTTTGCACTGTGCCTGGTCATGGTTCAGGTCACAAGTGTGGTTTGTGCTGGGCTTCCTTTTGCCCAAAATCTACTATTTTACTTTCTCAAATCACAGAGGTTAGTGTCTTATTTATTAAATGCAAGTTTTTAAGAATAGGTTTAGGGATGAGAGAAAAAAAATTTACTTTTTCCTTCAGAGTCATTTGCAGGCAATCTTTCACCACATTTGAAGATACTGATTTAAGGAAAACTGGGTGTATTGGGAAAAACTTGATTTTTTTTTTCTTTCTCCCTCTACTTCTCAGTCTCAAATTTTGAAAGCAGTTTAGAGAGTATGAGAGGGTTTAGCAATCATGCTCAGAGATAAGAATGATGGTAAATATGTTCTCCCTAAGATTGCTTTCATGAGAACTTGGGAAACAGTACTATGTGTGGCTGTTGCTGCAAATCCAGGACAAGGTGTTTCTTCACATAAGGACTGAGAAAGACGGGTTTTTTGACCTACAAAATTTTTGCCAACAAAGGTCTGCCACCTCCTGTGGTAGGAAACTTTTGTGCACTTTAAAAATCAGATTGTTTTCCAAAAACTCAAGTCTTATTTGTTTACTTGTCCTATAGAATCATCCTAGGAACCAGTGTTACCCAGCTTGCTGTGTTTCCACTCATTGGTAGTGGTTGTTCTTCTGCAGCAACAGTTCTGGTTGCTAGTAAGAGAGATGTTTCTTCCATTACAATTAAATATATTCTTGTTTTCCAGCCCCGGTATCTGTTGAAATTTGAACAAATCTATCTCTCCAAACCTACACATTGGGAAAGAGATGGAGCACCCTCACCTATGATGCCAAATGAAGCTAGACTGAGAAACCTTACGTAAGAGCCAGCTCTGTGGTGGATAAACACAAGGAAGAACTGCCTCTGCTTTATTAATTGATAGTCTTTTTCAACATAGTAGTGCCTTGAAAATGTAATATTGCTGCTTTATTTAAAATTTCATGTCTGCTTGCTAAATGCAGACAATGATTGATGATTTGGTAATAATGCTTAATACACCAGTGAGTGCCTGAATGACTGCCTTCATTACTCAGGGTTGTACGGAAAGATAATAACTGACAGATAACACAGTGGTGTTTTTATTCTGTAGGTATTCTGCCCCCTTGTATGTGGATATAACTAAAACAGTTATTAAAGAAGGAGAGGACCAGTTGCAGACCCAGCATCAGAAAACCTTCATAGGAAAAATTCCTATCATGCTGCGTTCCACCTACTGTTTGCTGAATGGTTTGACTGACCGTGATCTTTGTGAGCTGAATGAATGCCCACTTGATCCTGGTGGCTACTTCATCATTAATGGATCAGAAAAGGTAAGGGACTATACCTTGCACAGCCATCTTGACAGATACTGGAAGTTCTGTTACTTGTTTCCAGAAATGTAAACGCACTTATTCCAGCGTATCAGTTACTGTGAGAGCTCCTGATCATGCAGAAAGATGGGCTTTTAATCTGTTAGGGCTTTTGCAAGCTACCTTTTCTTCTTTGAAGTACATTTCCCATCTTCAGGTCTTCCCTTCTTCAGTTTTGTGAACTGCTTTTCATTTTGTGAACTGTTTGCCACTAAGCCCTACAGATATTTGTATTTCCTTTCCCAGAATTGCAGAGCAGCATGCCCTCTGATATGAGGCACTTCTTCATGCAGAGTGTCCTCCAGCTTGTTCACAGCCATATGGATGCATTTTGGTTTAATAATAGGTTCTTGCCTCCATTGCTGTGGAAGTAGCTTCAGCAAATCATATCCACACCCTGTTAGTGCTTCACCAGGGAAACTGCCATTATTTTCTAACTGATAAACCGGGCAAACACAGCAAAATAATTAGAATTTTATAGTCTTCCTGGGGGAAACAGAAAAATCTGGCTTTGATTGTTGAGCTGGTGTTTAAATTTAAATGCCTGTGTAGTGTGTTGAGCTTGGAAGAATAGCTAGGGAAATGCTTTCTTTATCAGTGTTGTGCCTAAAGCTAACAGAAATGTCTTGGCACAGCTGGCAGGTGTGGTAAATAATCACAGACAACAGTGTTCCCTGAGTCTCATCTTGGCTATTCCATCTTAACCTAACTGTCGATTTTGTTTAAATCTCTATTTTTAAAATATAGAGTATAATCCAGCCGAGTTTGGCAAATTGCCTTCATGCTGTGCAGTGCTCTAAAAGTTAAGGCACCTGAAGCAATAGTAGAATTGCTGTGAGAGTTAGTTTCAGCATGCTGTTCTGTCAGTTATTTACCGGTGCTCTTGCTTCCAACACAGGTTCTGATTGCTCAGGAGAAGATGGCTACAAACACAGTGTATGTGTTTGCAAAGAAAGATTCAAAATATGCCTACACGGGAGAGTGTAGGTCTTGTCTGGAAAATTCCTCTCGACCAACAAGTACTATATGGGTCAGCATGCTGGCCAGAGGTGGACAGGTATGCCTTGGCAGTAATAACCTTTGAGATTGTTTTAGGAGTTTTGCTACTGCCCTGTCTCTTCATGTCGTTTGGTTTTGAGATATTGGGAAGAAATTTCTTCTGATGCTAAATTGTAAAGATAAAAGTAAATGAAAATTTGTTTGTCAAACATTATGCCTGTCTCTATGATAAATAATTTCAGGATTGAAATGAAGGCTCTGTTTGTGGCAGATTTTAGGGTAAGGCTAGAAACAATTTTAAAATTACTGTACATGAGTTTTAAAAACTTCAAACAAGCTGTATCCTGTTTTTTCACAAAGAACAAATAGAGGAGCAGGAACCCTCTCTTTGCTGATGGCCGAGCTATGTTGAGATGTATTTTGCAGACCACTTATTAATTCATATTTTAACATCTGATTGTGCCATCTGTGAGGGGAAATAAGTGCTACTTGTAACTTCTAAAGCAAAAGGTGTCAGTACTCATTTAGTATTGCACTGATGTTTTGAAAAGAGCAACTTAAATAGAAGCTTTATAGTATTCTCACTCATGATGTCTGGGGCACTCCTGAGTTCCTCTGCATCCCACAGTGTTTCCTTCTGGAGAAGAGAAGCAGCTGCTTGAATTATTCATTCCACAATGGGTTAGAAAAGCTGAGTTTAAGCCTGGCAAAAGGAACACTGAAGGGGGATAGGATTGCTCTTGGCACAAAGGGAAAGAAATTAAGCATATGGGTGAATGAGTAGTATTTACATTCCTTTGTATCAGCAAAACCTTGTAAGTGTTTGCAGACTTCTAAAGCTCAAAATGTTTTTAAAATAAGAAGTCATTGCTGGAGTAAGGTTTCAGAGTAGCTCCTTAGTTGGCCTGCTGAGAAGTCGTGTTTTCTTGTGGTGCTTGAATAAATACACTTTTGTTGTATCATCCAAATCCAGAGAGAGACTGTTATGGAAAGGCAGGATGATTTTAGAGACTTCTTTTGAAAGGCAGGATGATTTAAGGCTAACCTGGGCTTCTTCCCATCTCTTCAGGGTGCAAAGAAGAGTGCCATTGGTCAGCGCATTGTAGCAACTCTGCCGTATATCAAACAAGAGGTGCCCATCATCATTGTCTTCCGTGCACTCGGCTTTGTGTCCGACAGGGACATTCTAGAGCACATCATATATGATTTTGAAGACCCAGAAATGATGGAAATGGTAATATATGCTATTTTTTTTCCTGTCTTCATGTTTGGTAGTGTGTAGGTTCAGCTAGTCATCAGTTGGAGTGTTGGTTTTTTTCCAGTTGTAATTTATTTATTATGGTTGTGGATTCTGTATTAGAAATGTCAAAAGTTCTCTACTTGAACCTATTCTAATAAGTACATTAAGTGAACAGTTCAGTGGAAATTTCTTAAGAGTTAATATGTATTTGGGCATATAGGGTCTTCTGCTGTTGTTGACTTTAACTCCTGATTATATCTGAAACACCATCAGGCCTAGAATGTACTTGAATGAGAACTATTTTCTAAAGATTAAACTATTTTTTGTGTTTTCCTGCATGCTTCATTATTGTTTTCTGGTGACAAAAAGACCTGGATCAGTAATTAGCAGATCCTAATAGGAACCATCAGCAAACTACTGTGTACTTTCATTCAGCTCCAACAGGCACTGGTTGCTACAGGATTTTCCTGGTTTTGTGCCTTAGGTCAAACCTTCTCTGGATGAAGCATTTGTCATTCAGGAGCAAAATGTTGCCCTAAACTTCATTGGCTCAAGAGGTGCCAAGCCAGGTGTCACCAAAGAAAAGAGAATCAAGTACGCCAAAGAAGTCTTGCAGAAAGAAATGCTCCCACATGTTGGTGTCAGTGACTTCTGTGAAACCAAAAAGGCCTATTTTCTAGGGTATGTCAGACCTCTCACAGCTGCAAATGGACCCTAAATACGTATTTTACTCACATATATGTCTATTATTGGAAGAGTACACTGAATGGAAGTCTGTTTTAACCTCAGTCTCCTGGATACTCAGTGACAAACCTTGGGGCACTGGTATATTTTTGAGAGTGAGAAAATTCAAATTTTGATAAAATACTGAAAGTATAAACTATCTTATTTGCTTAGGTATATGGTTCATAGATTGTTGCTGGCAGCACTGGGAAGAAGAGAGCTGGATGACAGAGATCATTATGGCAACAAGAGACTGGATCTTGCTGGGCCACTCTTGGCTTTCCTGTTCAGAGGGTAACTATCACATACACATTTTCTTTGGACATAATTAAGGGTAGAGGCATTGCCAACTCTGTGCTTCTAAATCAGACTAATTCTGTTGTGTCAGAGAGCCAGTCTTGGGCAACACAGCCTCTATCTGATTATGACGTTTTCATGGAGCAGTTAAGTCTCCTGTAACAGTAGGTGAAGCATATTTTGTGCATGTTTACAAACAGGTTCATTTGCTTTATTACCCTCTGCCCCCCCACTAATTACAAATTGATTCTTTTCAGGAAGCCAGTGACATTTTTTCCAAACAGTCCTGAGTAGGCTGAATTTCACAGCACTGTTTAATCATATTTCTTGGTGTCTTTCTTCTACAGAATGTTCAAGAATTTGCTGAAGGAAGTGAGAATATATGCACAGAAGTTCATTGACAGAGGGAAAGATTTCAACTTGGAGTTGGCAATTAAAACAAGAATTATTTCGGATGGTTTGAAATACTCATTGGCAACTGGAAACTGGGGTGACCAGAAGAAAGCTCATCAGGCCAGAGCAGGAGTATCTCAGGTACAATAAGGACTTTGTCAGGTTTATAGTTTCTATGGTAAAACTGTTATCATGGAGGAGTTTCACATTGTTTAGCAGCCATGCACATCGTATGTTAAATAGAAATATTCTTATAAGGACACTTCCTTAGGTGACACAGGTGGAGATCCAAATAGTTGGGTCAGGTTTAGGGCCTTTTTGTCATGGTTTGTTTGTTTTGGCTATTGCATTCACTGATAAACAGTTGGTGTAACTCTTGTAAGGATTTTTTTGTTAGATCATATACTTCTGTGTAAATTCCTAGTCCAGAGAATATTTCAGGAGGATGGATTTCTTTCCTTTAGTTACTTCCAGTGCTTCACAGGCAGTTAAAAAAACTTGAGTGACACCTTGTAATATAAAAGTTATGTGTTCCACGGCAAATGATGAGGAGCACTGACTTCATTAGCCTAGTGTAGTGTTTAGTTAAGCCTTTCTTTCCCATAAGGATGAAAACAGCAAAAAGTTTTCAGTTTTTAAATGCCAACACAGTTTATTGCTGTTTGCTTTTTAAATAAACTCACATTTCAGGCTGTAAAGATAGATTTTCTTAAATTTTAGAGGAGCTTTGAGAAGAGTGAAAAGAATGTGAGTGCTGATTTGCTCCTAATAAGTAAATGGTCCTAGTTTTCCAAAGTTTGAAAAAAATTACTGGCATTGTACTGGCAAACCCTCCTAGGGATAGTGCAGCTTAGAAAGTATCCCTTGTTCAGTTCATTTGATCAGAGTAAGCTACACAACAAAAACCAGACCTCTGCTTGGAGAGAAGCATGTTCATCATGCTGGGCCTTGCTGTGGTATAAGCATGCTCTGGAAACTTCTGCCATTATAACACTAGTTAGGAGCTTGAGATTCTAAGGGTAGTGTAGGATTAGCAGAGGTGAACTAAAAAGTGTAGCTAACAAATATCAGAGTTATTTTAGTTCTTTGTAAGCACATAATTTCTAGAGAGCATTGATCCTTTGTGCTTGTGTGTAATGATGCCTGTCAGCAACGCACTTAAGAAGCTTTGACTGACTGAACCCCTTCCTATGTGCAGGTGTTGAACCGCCTGACTTTTGCATCCACCCTTTCCCACCTGAGACGCCTGAATTCTCCGATTGGGAGAGATGGAAAACTGGCCAAGCCCCGGCAGCTGCACAACACCCTGTGGGGAATGGTTTGCCCTGCTGAGACCCCTGAGGTAATGAAAGCAGAATTTGTGTACTAACTGCCTTTCCCTCATGGTCATTTTGTAGCCATGACACTTGTGTGATGTTCCCTTGCACTTTTAATAATGCTGACACAAATATTTAGCTTCATGGCAATCTGAGTGGTTAAAAGCATGTTTTGTCTCTGGTTCCTTGCAGAGTTAAGTTTAAATTGTTGGATTGTCTTGGGGGAACCTCTTGATTTGAAAATGCAGGTTAACTTTGTGTTTCTATTAGGGTCATGCAGTAGGACTTGTGAAGAACTTAGCCTTGATGGCTTACATTTCTGTGGGGTCTCAGCCATCCCCGATTCTGGAATTCTTGGAGGAGTGGAGTATGGAAAACCTAGAAGAAATCTCTCCAGCAGCAATAGCTGAGTATGTGCAAATGAAACTCTTTAAACAGACTTAAGCTTTTTATCCTGCACAACACTTCAAGGGTTTGGGGTTCTTCGGTGGGATGGGATTTTTTTAATTACTATTTGTTTGTGTTTCCCATTTCTAGTGCTACCAAGATCTTTGTTAATGGCTGCTGGGTAGGGATACACAAAGATCCAGAGCAGCTCATGAATACCCTAAGGAAGCTTCGTCGTCAGATGGACATCATTGTGTCAGAGGTATAAATTTTTTACATCTAGAATTTGGGTGTCCTTTTAGACAAGAGAGGATAATGCCTTGATATTACTTTGCAAGCTCCAAGTCACATTATTTGCAAGTCTCTTTCTGAATATATTTCACATTGGGTTTGTTTCGCATTTTGTTAGGGAGGCTTTTGTATTTAGTGCATTTGATTTATTATCATTATTGTTATTATTATTAGCTTGGTGTTTTGTATGGTTTGTTGTTTGGTTGTGGGGTTGGTTTTCTTAGGGGAGGTTGGTTGTTTTTAAAGATGACCCAGTTGAAAGACAAAACAGTTGAAAATAATCTTCTGAAATGCTTCTTTTTGTAGGAGTGTTACTGTTTGTTCTGTGTTTCTGATAGTGTCTAGAAGGTCTTTGCTTTAGAGAATTTAGTTATCCTATTTTGTGTTCTGTGGTTCTGATTCCAAGCTGAGACTTTGTAGTCACGGGGTGCTGCTCTCTTGCCCAGGTCTCCATGATTAGAGATATTCGTGAGCGAGAAATCCGCATCTACACCGATGCAGGCAGAATTTGTCGGCCCCTTTTAATTGTGGAGAAACAGAAGTTGCTGCTGAAGAAAAGGCACATTGACCAACTGAAGGAACGAGAGTATAACAACTACAGGTGAGTTAGTTCCTGAAATTCAACTGAAGGTATCATTTTCCATCTTGGAAGCTACATGTTCCCTCAGGTTGGAGAGAGGAATGTTTACAGGTTTGTGCAGCACAAAGATGCTTTCTCTGCCTGGTAGTTTAATAATTTTTTTTAATCACACTGAGGCAGTGGTAGTAATAATAAGCCAGGAAAGTCCTTGTTGTTGTCACTGCTGAAGAGACCCATTTTAGGTGTTAAGTGAGTTATTGGTTGTTCAGTTGGCAGGATCTCGTGGCCAGTGGTGTAGTAGAGTACATTGACACCCTGGAAGAAGAGACTGTGATGCTGGCAATGACTCCAGATGACTTGCAAGAGAAAGGTGTGGCATATTGTTCAACATACACACACTGTGAGATTCACCCATCCATGATCCTGGGAGTGTGTGCATCTATTATCCCTTTCCCTGATCACAACCAGGTCAGTGCACTTCTGCTGACATCCTGCTTTTAAAGCTGATAGGACACCCCCAGGTGTGTGTCTGTGTGTAAAGAGCTTTATGTACATAATTATTGGTCTTCCTTTGTCTGTCTAGTCTCCCAGGAACACATACCAGTCTGCTATGGGTAAACAGGCTATGGGAGTCTACATTACCAACTTCCATGTCCGTATGGACACGCTGGCACATGTGTTATATTATCCCCAGAAGCCCCTGGTAACAACACGCTCCATGGAGTACTTGAGGTTCAGAGAGTTACCAGCAGGTGCGTGGTCAGTTCATGGTCATTGAACAAAGATACCCCTGTTTTGTTTAAAACACATCACAAATAGTGTGTGTAGAGTACCTGAACATTTAGCAAATGTATGCAATTTAAGAAATGACTATAAGTTAAGTGTTAGCTTGTAGCTGGACACCTAGCATGCAAAAAATATGTTGGTAGTGTTTCAGCTGAAACTACCCATAAAGTCTGCTAAAATCTAACTGAAAAAAATGCATTTTCTGAATTGGTGTTTGATAGATTTTTCACAAGGGGTCACTCTTGACTCTCTTTTCTAACCAGAGCTGCATTTGCTGATACTACATTTTTTTGTGTGGGGGATGTAGAGATTTTATCTGAGAAAGGGTAGAACAGCTTCACTGTAGAGAGTACAGCCTACTTTGAGTTAAAACAGTGTCTGTCTGGGCATGTGTGCATTTTTCCAAAATACTTTCCCTGCATATTGTAGGTATCAACTCGATCGTAGCCATTGCATCATACACAGGCTATAACCAGGAAGACTCTGTCATCATGAACCGTTCTGCTGTTGACAGAGGCTTTTTCAGGTAAGATCTGAATCTTTCCAACTTGAGAAGTTTTTGTTTGTTTTTTTTTTTAATGGGGTTTGAGGGAGCAGCACAATGAAAACAGTGAATGTGTATCTTAGCAAAACACAGGAATGGTTCATCCTTTGTGTAACCTGACTGTTCACTTTGCTTTCCCAACTCTTCCATTTTGGTCTTTACTCTGTTTTGGGTCCTTTGTATCACAGTTTAATGAAAAAATCCCTGGTGTATTTTCATATAACCCTTGCCAGTTACATGAACAATGTTGCAGCATTTTAACATAGTCTTGTCTTTATTGGTGAGACCGTTGCTACCAGTTAGGATTGGAATGTTCCTCTCCTTAGAAGGAACTGCTGTTGGCACTGCTGGTGACTGATGGGACTTTGTGCATTATAGTATCTGAAAGCACTTTCATGTGCTGGCAACTGAGGCAGCAGACAAAAACCCTTAAAGCCCCAGAAAGACCCTTATATAAATTGAAAGTTTTTCATTGCAGCTCAGTGTGGCACTGCAAGGTAGCAGTAGAAGCCTAAAAAAGTTTGCAAAATGGCAGGGATAAGGGGGAAAATAATACAGGAATGATATGCTGAAGATGTCAATAGTCATTAGGAATAATAACTACTTCTGAGATGTCAGGCAGATCCAAAAGTCTTTGCAGTTCATCAAAAATTAGGATGTTACCGTAGGTACTTTGGCAATACCTGAAAAGCGACCATGATTATGCCATCTGAAACGTTTTTGTTTGGTGGGGTGTTCTATTGGGTTTTTTTCCTCTCCTCGGTGAAGGTCAGATTAACAGGAAATCAGAGGAAAGGTTGTGTGGCATGTGCTCGTTATTTGGATTTGGTTGTCATTAGTAACAGTAGCCATAATATGCGCAAATGAGATGTACAGATGAGGGAAGATGATGCTGGTTTTGCTGGAGAAAACTTTGTAACTTTGTTTCAGATCTGTGTTCTATCGCTCATACAAAGAGCAGGAGTCTAAGAAAGGGTATGACCAAGAGGAAGTTTTTGAAAAGCCCACACGTGAAACTTGCCAAGGTAAGACAAAGGAATGTATGAAGACTGAGTTTTTAAATTGAGGTTTTTGTGGGCAAGGTAGTTAATGTTAAACTGATTCAGTCTTCATTTTGGGACATATTAATACAGACATTTCTGTATTTCATAGCAATTAATATATCAGTTGAGATATTTCCATTAGATATTTTAGCTGTTGTCTGAAGTTGCAAGCAGACTTGTTGAATTACTGCAGAACATCAAGTCAGTATGTCGAAAACTTTGGGTGTCAACTTTAATTTTTCCTTTTTCCCCCCAAGGTATGAGACACGCAATCTATGACAAACTTGATGATGATGGTTTGATAGCCCCTGGAGTCCGTGTGTCTGGGGATGATGTCATCATTGGCAAAACAGTCACACTGCCAGAAAATGAAGATGAGCTGGAAAGCACGAACAGACGCTTCACCAAGAGAGACTGCAGCACCTTCCTGCGTACCAGTGAGACTGGGATTGTAGATCAGGTCATGGTAACCCTGAACCAGGAAGGATACAAGTTCTGCAAGATTAGGGTGAGCACTGACATTCATGCTGTCTGCTTTAATAATCTTTGCTCTGTATTTAAGTTATCAACTGAATGTTTTCCTTTGGCTTACAGGTGCGTTCTGTAAGAATTCCACAAATTGGAGATAAATTTGCTAGCAGACATGGTCAGAAAGGAACCTGTGGTATCCAGTACAGGCAAGAGGTAGTCATTTATATTTTTTTTTCTTCTGGAGATTTTCCCTGTGATGATCTTAGCATTGGAACTGTCTTAAGTGAATTTTCTTTGGAATGTGTTGACATAAATATAGATAAAATATTTTTTTGAAGAGGCTACAGCTGCTTCTTACATACTTAAATGCCTTTGCAATGCTTTAAAAGATGTAATTTGAATCCAGGCACCCACTTTTCCTAAACATGATGTTCTGGGAAGAAATGACTGTGTGTTCCCCTGCTCTAGGATATGCCCTTTACGTGTGAAGGCATCACACCTGATATCATTATCAACCCCCATGCCATCCCTTCCCGTATGACCATTGGTCACTTGATTGAGTGTCTTCAGGGCAAGGTAAGAACAGTCTTTTATACTGCATGTCTGAGAAATATGAATTTAAATTTGGTGGAGGTTGTTGTTTGGTTTGAGCTTTTTTTTTTTTTGGTAAAGATAAATACTATCTAGTAGGTGTTAATTCACTTAAAAATTATTGTTCTGCAGTTACTTGATAGCAAAAGGAGCTTTCTTAGGGAAGATCTACAGTCCTATAAATTTTATCCAGCAGGTCAGGCCCTACCTACAGTGTGCTGTCTTATGTGTTGCTTTTGTTTCAGACACTTTCCCCTGACCTAGAAAAGGCAGTAGCAAAATTGTTTATAGTGTGTATTTTTAAAAATATGTGGCAGATAAACAAAGTGAGATGGGGTACTACCATTGGCATGAAATGTCAAATTCCAGTATTAAGAGTTAAAACTGTTTGAAACAGCTAAATATGGTCTAAACAGTCCTTCAGAAACCTGACAAACTTTCCCAAATCTCTTCCTGTAGGTGTCTGCGAACAAGGGAGAAATTGGTGATGCTACACCTTTTAATGATGCTGTCAATGTGCAAAAGATTTCCAATCTTTTATCAGATTATGGCTATCATCTAAGAGGAAATGAGGTATATTCAAAAGATGAATTCACTGTAATTTTTTTAATATGCATTTGATGAGTGGTAAGGTTTATGACTACATTGACTTCTTCAGGTCCTCTACAATGGCTTCACTGGTCGAAAAATCACATCCCAGATCTTCATTGGTCCTACCTATTACCAGCGTTTGAAGCACATGGTGGATGACAAAATCCATTCTCGTGCACGAGGGCCAATCCAGATCCTTAACAGACAGCCCATGGAAGGCAGATCTCGGTAAGGATCCATTTGTTTCTGTATGGTATTTTGTTTTTCTGTTGAGGTTTTAGCCCTGAACAATTAGTGGCTTCAGCTTTGCAGCTAGAACTTAATTAGCTCACCCCAAATAGCCACCTATTTTTTCATGTGTTTGGCTTAAGATTGTGTATTGGGTGCAGGTGCCAAAGTTTTGGTAGCAGGAGCTGCTGCTGGGGTGGCCTCTGAGAATGGAGCAGGGCTTGCCCTGTGCTGGACACCACCACTTACAGCTGGCCTTGGCAGCCCCTTTGCTGGCCAGAGCTGAGCCCAGCTGTGGTGCTGTTGGCACCTCTGTGGGAATGTATTTAAGAAAGGGTAAAAAATGTTGCACAGCAGCTGTGAGAGAGGAGTGAGGAAATGCAACAGGAACTGTCCTGCAGCCTGTGGAAATCCCATGCTGGAGCAGGCTCCTGGCAGGAGGTATGATCTGTGGAAGACCCCTGCTGCTGCAATCTGTTCCTGAAGGATTGTACCCCGTGGGAAGGGCCCATGCTGAAACAGTTTATGAAGGACTATCCCATGGAAGGGACCATATGCTGGAGCAGGAAAAAACTGAGGAGAAAGGAGCAGCTGAGAGGAACTGTGGTGCACTGACTGCAAGCCCCATTCCCCCTGTCATCACAGGGAGGGGAGGAAGGACTTGGGAATGAAGGAGTGAAGTAAGCCTGGGAAGAAGGTTGGGGAGGTGAACTTTTTAGTTTTTTCTTTATTTCACATCATCCTATTCCATTTTTAATGGGTGATATCATTTTCCCCATGTGGAGTCTGTTTTGCCTGTGCTTGTAATTGATGAGCAATCTCCCTGTTTTTTCATGAGCTTTTTCATCTGACTTTCTCCCCATGTCCTGTCAACATGGTGGGGATCAGAGTGCTGCTTGGTGGGCATCTGGCAAACAGCCAAGATCTAACCCACCACAGATAAGCAGAGGATGACTTAATTGTGCATTTCATTTTGCTGTGTGGTGGTGCTGTGGCTGTCAGACACCTGCTGTAGAAATGCTCATCAGCAGTTTCAAATTACTGTTTTCACAGTTTTATTCTGAGGTGTTAGAGGAAAATTAATGCACAGCTTTCCTCTTGCCTTGCAGTACAGATACTTGTTCCACCAACAAGAACTGATTATTTTGCCAATGAACTCAAAAGTTGTCTTTTCCTTTTTAGTGATGGCGGCCTTCGCTTTGGAGAAATGGAACGAGATTGCCAGATTGCTCATGGAGCAGCTCAGTTCTTGAGAGAAAGGTTGTTTGAAGCTTCAGACCCATACCAAGTCCATGTGTGTAACCTCTGTGGAATCATGGCAATTGCAAACACGAGGACTCACACCTACGAATGCCGCGGATGCCGTAACAAAACTCAGGTACGTGTGGTTTTCATCAGCCATTGTTTCTCCTTGTGGGCAAGAGGAAATGCAACTTGAGTGAAGCAGGATAGGGAAGTAAATATTTAAAGAAGCACCAGAACAATTGCTATTTTAGTTTCACAACTGTTTTAAGTGTTTGTAGCATTGCAGTCAATTTGGATGCTTCCTTGTTAATTTTGTAGTGTTGGCTTGTCACTGGGCAGGAAATGCTGTTCAAGTATTGTACAGTGTGGAGTTTTCAGAGACTTTAAATGCTCAAGAGCTTATTTTTAGAAGTAAGACTCAGAATCACAGGAATTTAGAGGCATCGCCCTTGTGACTGTCCCATGAAGATATTTATGCTTGCAGAGCTGGGTCCCCACGGGAAGTCTTTTGTCTTGCATGGATGGTGGATTTTTTTAATTTAATAAAAGCTCTGCAGTGCATGCTTGGTTACAGAAGTATGTCAAGGGAGAGCGGTGGCAGAGATAAGAATAGTTGCCTTGAACAGGCTTGGTTTTGTGCCAGGGACTGACTGCTGCAACTCTTAACACAGCACTGGGGTTACAAAGTGATGTGTGCTGGAAACCTTACCTGCATTTGTGCACCTCAGGCACACTCTGCTAAGCACACGTTCTGTGTTAAGTGGCTCTTGTTTAGGATCAGATCCCTTGGCTGCACTTTTACATTAAAAATATGTTTTGGAGAGCTGCTATGTAGCCCTTACAGACAATCTCAGCTTCCTTCTTGTTTTAATAGTGTCTGTGAGCAATTCTTGTTAAATGCTTTCATGCATAACTCCAGATACGCTTTTAAGCCAAAAACTCAACAAGTTACTTGTGTAGAGGATGGTGGAAGTTGATGCTTTATGAGTGTTTATCACAAGACTTTTATAATCTCTTTCCAGATATCTTTGGTTAGAATGCCCTATGCCTGCAAACTCCTCTTCCAAGAACTGATGTCTATGAGTATTGCACCTCGTATGATGAGTGTTTAGCCTTGAAAAGGGCTTTTTTTTTTAATTATGAGACTGGAGTGCTCAGGTTTTGTTTCATTTTGTGTATGTTGCATTCAAAATACAGTTTTACTCATCTGCCGTGTGCTGTTCAAAAGTATGTTTATTTCCTGTAAATAGAATTAAAATTTGTAATCAAACTTGTGATTCTATTTGTGTATCTGTGAAAGAAGTGTGCAAGCAAATTGGGACTCACAGAAAAAGGGCGTTAAGAGGGACTGATTAGTCAGCTAGAAAAAGCTAGAGCTTGCAGCTTTCCAAAATACTAATTTAAAACTGTGCATAAGTGAAAGTCCTCACATCACAGCTCTGCACCATCATCTGTGGAAAAACAAAAACATGTTACACTCTGACCTGTTCCAAGGGGGAATATCACAACTTTGGCAGTAGCTTTGGGATCTCTTGGCTGAGGGTGAGACCTGACCCCTCCTTCCTTCCTGCCTTCTTTCCTTCCCTCCCTGCTGCAGGGGAGTGATAATAGACACATTTTTCTGTGCTGAGATCACCTAGACATGGCACAGACTATCACAGTGTAGCTATGATGTCTGACAGTTTGTTCCATTAACCTTACCAATTTCTTTTAAGCTGGCAGTCTACATTTACTTATCACTTAGCTCCAGCTGCCTTAGAGCTTTCCTACAGCTGAAAAGAACCAGCTGTAACACGTGCTGGGTGTGTGTAAGAAACAAACTGAGGCACTATGCACAGTACTGCAACCCCGCAGTAGTTACTGTGAGAGAGGGAGTGAACATTTTCTGTTCTGGGTACAAGTGTGCTGTTTGTGGCACAACTCAGTAAAACTCAATTTCATTCACATCCATAAATAAGATGTTTGAAAAGGGATTAGAAACTACCTAAAAACCATAAGCAAAATTCCTGTGAATGATATTTGGATTCATTGTAAGCTCTCATTTCAATGCCAGGTGCTGCTAATGCTCTTCTAAGGGAAGTATTTCAGCTCTTCACAGACATAAGGGTACAAAAAGTCAAGACTATATAATTTGGATAAAGCCATCTGGGATTAAAACTGAGGATTATGTCCAAAGGGGGATTTGGGCAGCACAGTATTCTCTAGCTGGATGCTTTGTTCGCCGTGCCTCTTTCTCTAGCAGGGTTACAGTTACTGTTCTGGCTATCCAGATTTATTCCTAAGTTTACCGTGTGGCTGTGGTACATCCTCTGCAGCTGGAATGAGGGTGAGTGGTTTGCCATCAGCTTTGCTCACAGCCTAGCAAAGAGGACATGCTGTGGCAAATCTCTGAGGTTTGATATCCCAGCATACAGAGAACATGGCAGAAACTGGAATGTCTGTTGTGCCAATACTGCTCCCAAGAGAGAGGAACAGGTTTGAAAGCATCCAGACAACACTGAAAGGATGATACAAATGCAGGTTTGGAAACCCACTGAAAGTTGCTCTATAAAAAACCCAGAAGGTGTTTCTTCATTTTAATTTGGTATTTCCAGTACTTTACAGCATGTGGGGGGTTAGTTAACAATCCCTTGAGAACTCAAGAAGCTGATTTGCTGGAATGTTTTGTCAAATGCAAAATCTGCATGTTAAACTTGTATTTCTAGTGCAGGGCAGGGGGAGGGTTTGTTGGTTTTTTTGGGGTTTTTTTTTTTTTTGGAAAGCATTAAACAGAGGTGGCCCTTTTGTGTCAAGTAACAATAAACTGTTAGGGGAGAGAGCTGCTGAGTGTTCAGCCACACTTACCAACCTTTGGTCAGGGCTATTTCATGCAGAGTTTCCACAACGTGGATTTTCGCAGAAGCTGTTGCCTCTCCTTTGGCATTAGATGCATGGCACTCATATTCCCCAGCATCCTCTTTGCTCAGAGGAGATATCTAAGGGAAGAAACACACCCATCTCCCAATGAGCATCCTGTGCACTGGTAGAGGTGATGCTGTTTTCAGGTATCTTACATAACTTCTTTGTGCCAAACCCTGTACTCCCCTGTATCCCCCCCTCTGCTTCTGCAGGTGGTATGCACATTTCTGCTGCATGCTAGACAGAGGAAGGGTGCATGCCACAGGTAGGACTGGAGCCAGCAGCCACCCTTATCCTTCGTCCCTAACTCACACAGGTTGTTTTCCTCTAAATGCCCTGTCTGTTGCCATGTCTCCTGTCCTGTTCTTTGTTCACGAGCAGCTTGCAAGCTTCACTCTGCTGTCTGTGCAGCTCTGTGCCTACACAGAGTACTTACCAGCACCCAGCCAGTCACTTCATGTTTCTCAGGGCCCCCACGGGTCTGGATAGCCAAGTTCTCCCGGTCCCCAGGCAGAAGCTCCATCCTCTGGACACCATACTGTCCTCGAATTATCTAAACAGAAGGGCAGGAATGGTTAAAAACTTTGGGGCTTGCTTATGCTGGAACTGTATGCTGAATCATACCTGCACACAGATCAACATTAGTTATTCCTTAATGTGCTTTACCCAGCAGCAGCATTTCCTAGTGTCAGCATTTCACCCTATCCTCCCTGCAGTGCAGCCCCACTACCCCAGTGTCTCAGCCCTGGGGCTCTGTTCCCCTTGCCCCAGCGGCAACACACAGAGTGGCAAGGTTTTCTGGTACGGATGGTGCTGGGCACTGGGATGTGCCAGCATGCCCTGTGCTGACCTGGCCTCACAGAACTCGTGTGCGTGTTCCCAAGGGTGTGCTCAGCCCTGGATGTTTCTGTGGCAGCAAACCAGGCAGCCCTTCTGGCAGGCACAGTATCAATGGGAAAGCAGCACTGCAGGCATTCCCCAGTGTGTGAGCCCAGAGCACAGCACAGGGTAAGTGGTGCTCAGCCCTCGTTACCACCAGGTCAAGCAGTCTGTCAGCCACGAGGAGGAGGCATGAAAAGCAGAGCAGCACTGACAGTGTAAACTCAGCATCTGCTCATAAACGAGCAGAACACGCTGCCTGAGTCAACAAGCCCTCACTGTGTGCTCACCTGACAGTCTGCTCTTGAACCCCTAGAATAAAGCTTACGAAATTTGTCTTACAGCAAATTTTGGGCCAATCTAGTTTTTTTCTCCATTGTATCCTTATGTAGTAATGTTTCAGCTAAATTTTAAGATCCTTCACAAGGATGCACAAACCTGTGGCACTTGAGGAGGCTGCAGGGGCCATGCAGTGGCTCTCACCCCTAGGGCCAAGATCCTTTCCACTCAACACTGGCCCCTGTCCTAAGCCAGATGTTACCAGTGTTGCCAAAATCAACATGCTGCTGGCTACTGGAGCTAAATGACTACTCCATGTGTTTCCTGTTCCCGACGTGGGTGATGTCTAGCCACCTCAGAGTCACTGCTGCCAGCAGGGTGAAGGTGAAAGCAGGTCAAGGGACATTCCCCACATGCTCTAAATACCATGCACTACCAAGAGAAACATGAGTCCTGTCCTGGCTCAGGATCAACAAGAGTTTATTTTCTAAATAATGTCTAAAAAATAAGCAAAACCAGATGTTTGGGGGTGGACAGAACTGCAGAGATGAGAGAACTCATCACAGAGGTGTACTTCTATAGGAGGATCTGCTGTGGCCTTTGTGCTTACCAGGCAGTTTCAGCCGCCTCAGGTTTGCTGTGCTGTAAGAGCTCCTAGCAGGGCCCTTACCTTGTTCCAGATGAGGACAGGGGTTGGGATGCCAATGACTTCACAGCTCAGGTAGATTTGTGCTCCTGTCACATTCCAGATGTCCTTAGGAGGAGTCACGATGGAGGGTCCTGCAAAAAGGGAGGAAAGTTATAAGTCCCAGGTGACTAACTTCAAGCCTGTCTCCATGCCTTTTAAGTGGGGCCAGTCACATCTGATGGTTTTTGAGGATGAGGTGAAGGTGATCTCTGCTAGGAGCAAAGTTCACTAGACTGATCCCACATCACAGCACTTCTCTCTCCAAAGTGACACACATCCAGCCTTGAGCTATCCAGACTGATGGGTGCTTGCCCCAGATGAAAACTCAAGTGTTGACCTATTCAGGTGATGAGTCCTCCTCCTTGAGGTTAGAGGTGTTTGTATTCTGTTATCTCAGGGATTAAGCAGAACTCTACCAACTGCTGCCTCTGCTTACCATGCAGTCACCAAGTCGGCTGGCATGGAGAAAAGGACCCCCAGGAGACAGTGCATCCACTATCATGCCACAGAGAGCTTGGCTAGCTTGGCAGCGTCCTTTCTCCCAGCATGATTTCAATCCCATTGCTGTGGACTAGCAGAATTCAATGTTATGCTGTTCCTGTTTTACCTGTGTGCAATGCTCAGCCAAAGAAGGCTGGCTGGATGGTGGCAGAGCTCTCCATGGGGAAGATCTGAGAAGGGAGTGGGTGAATGCAGAGCTCCATTTTTCTCCAGACAGCTCCAATTCCTGGTTAGATAGAGAGTTGCTTCTAAAGCACATCAAAGCCAGACTGTTTTGCAGATCTGGCTGAAGATGTTTACCCCTCAGGCTGGGAAATGTCGGAGATGTAACCCATATCCCAGGAAGGGAAGAAAGGCCTTTTCTGTTCAATCCCTCTTTAGCGAGGCGGTTTTGCAAAACGCAGCTATTAACTCCACGCAATATGAAGTGCAGACCAAAGGAGCACAGAGTGTTTATTTCCAGTTATTGAAAGCTTTAAGAACACAACAAACTGCTTTCCCCCTTCTGTTCTGAAGATGCAGGCAGCAACAGGAAACTAAGGCTCCCATTACACTCCATCAGGAGAAGGCATTTCCTATGCAGACAGGTACTCCAGAGCCAGCCTGACAGAAGCTCCTGGGTATACTGGCACAGAGAACACAGCTCATTCCCAGCCCCATAAAAGAGGGGCAGATCTGGGTCCTGATGCTCCTTATGGGGTCCTGAATCTGCACTGATTTCAGCCCTGCATGTGCACTTCACCCTGCAGCCCTGTTGCAGACAGTGGGCTGCATGTTTCAACTGCATCCCACTGCACCCACATCTTCCAGCAGAAAGCTCCTGTGTTTTCCCTCCTCAGGATCTGGGGCCAGATCCACACTGGTATCACCAGCCAAAGGGTATCAGCCATCCTTCTGTTTTAGCCAAAGAGATGCTGAGGTGGTTCCCTGCTCCTGAGCAGCTGGTGCAAACCCAGAGAACTGTTTGCTCTTCTCTTTTGAGAGAATTCTCTGTCCAGGAATGACTGTACACAGCCTGCTGGTGGGAAGCTGCTGAGAGACATGGGGTGGCTGCACTCAACAGTCTCTGTTACAGAACTATCCCTGTTCTGATTTTAACAGGAGGCAGCTGTGGAGAAGCAGAAAAGTTTCATGTGTAACCCTGGGCAATGATTGAAACCACACTTAATAGTCAGCACGGACTGGTTTCCTGGCTGACACCACAACCCAGGTGCTCTTCATCTGCACAGAGCTGAGGAAATTATTTAGGCAGTGTTTCAACACCCTGCTGAAGGTTTTCCCCCTGAGTAGTCCACAGTGGCCATTCCACAACATTGCCATTCCATGACATTGCCATTCCGAGGACGGGGCCACCTCAGGTCATGCACTCTGGTCCCCTCACCCAGTGCAGCATTTCCTGCACAGCCTAGCTGTTCTTTTTCTGGTGTCCCTTAAACAATAGGGGTAATGTAATAGGGTGCTTGGAAGCTCTGATGGGACACGATGTCCCCAGGCAGCTCAGCTGGAACCCTGCTCTGTGAGGACCCCCAGCTGATATGCACCCAGCAAAGCCTGCTGCTGCTGTTTTCTGCTCCAGCCCTCCCCATGTAAAGTGCCTTTCCTAGAGCAGAGCTTGGGGCCTGTCCCCAGCTGGCAGGGCTATGTCTGCCCCTGTATGACACCATCCTCTCTCTCACTGGGTTCTTCCATAAGGCAGGAAAAACACAACTGCTCCCCAATTACCACCATCTCTCACCAGAGAAAAGGAGAGATTCTGACTCTTACATTAAAAGCCAGGTGGATTTTAAGGCACTGTTATGCTCTTCCAGGATCTGGCTCAATTCTCCTCTGGTTGGGAACTGGCACCATTCAACACAGCACTAAATCCACTGCCTGAGGTGTCTCAGTCTTGGCTGCCGCCAAGTTTCCCCCTGTGCTGAGGGTTCAGGCACCCTCTTGCCCACAGGTGTTTGTTCACCCTGCCAGGCTGAACAGGTCACACCAGGATTTTTCAGCAGCAACTGCTGTCAGGGGAAAAGAGACAAGGAATTTCTACCCACCACCTGGGTGAGGAGAAATTGTTTATCTTCTTCGACAGGGGAATTGACTGCACAGCTTCACAGCAAAACCCTGTCTGGCTTGGCACAGCAGTCACAGCACAGTGAGAGCTTGGCTGTTACAAGCTAGTCCTAAGCTCGGGATGTACATCCTGATCCAACCAGGCAGAACATGACGTTCTGCATTTGGCTGCAAAATGAGCTGGAAGCATCCACAGGCCTCTGCCTGTATCTGACACAGCTCTGAGGCCAGGAGGGAATACACATCCTGAGAGATGCAACAAGTGTCATGGGAAAAGTCATCGTGCTCTCTCTGGACAATTGACTTAAATCCATACAGCCAAAACTCTAGAGCTGGGCTTCTTCCGCCACTAAAAATAAATGAGAAAGGCCAAGAAGTCAGCAGATTCAAAGTCATATCATGACTGGTTACAGCAGAGCTGAATCCTCACCACAGTGAGCTGACACCCAGGTGCATGACAGTCACCCTACTTACTGACTTTGCTGGTCCCCCTCATGCTCCCTCTCACAGTCCCCCAAAGTGGACAGAGATGGACAAGATGACATGGCAAGCTGACACAACAGGAGAGGCAGGGTACGGCTGAGCCTTACATGCACTTCAGAAGATGTGAGGACATTCCCTCCTCCAAGTGTCCCTCTTGCTTCAGGAGTTCTTGTGAAGGGAGCAAAGACAGGACTGGAAACAAGCCCACCTTGCACAGAGCAGATGTCTTGACTCCTGCCAGCAAGGAGCCTCCCCACAATCATCCTACAGCCTGCACCTCGGAGGCCTTGCTGCTCTATTGGCAGCATTGCCCACAGAGGGGATGGTTCCTCCCTCAGCTTCTTTCAGGCTGAGAACCTGAGGGTTGCACCTGCTGATAAAAATGGTCATCACCATCAGGGAGGCTGACTGCTCCCCCCTGTCCTGCAGAGCCCGTGCCAGGACACTGTGGATGTACAGATGCTCCCTGATTGTGCAGGAGCTCCTTGACCAAGATGACAGCCCAGGCTGTTGATTGAGATCAGATGCTCTCCACAGGCACTTCAGGCATTTCCTCTGTGCTCAGCCCATTGTTTGTAAAACAAATAACTCTCCCTGGCCCTGGAAGGGGCTTTTTACAAAGCCCCAGAGCTCATTCACCCTGTGAGAGAGCCTCAAAAGACAGGGACTACTTTTTCTGCAGCTTGCAGGGAGCTGGCAGCCTGTGTTGTGTCAAAAATAGCAGCTGGAAAGGAGTTCCCATTGTTGTATGTAGCTGCTTTGCTACCACAGCAATGTGCACAGCAGAGCTTATGACGTCCTCAATGAGGATATTATTTGGCATCTGTTCCTGACACCCCTCCTACACCAGGCACCCCGTCTCTGCTCAGCCACAGCTTGCAGAGACTTGGCATCTCCCAGCTCATCCACTTGTCCCTCACTGATACCTGGATGGTCAATCACAGCTCAGGGTTAGCTGGTCCTCACCAATCTTCCTTTGGTGTCCACACACACACTCAAATAAAAAACACACAAGCAAGCAGAGCAGTAACTTTTTTGCTAAAATCAAGAGACCTACAGATATGTCACTAAAGGCAAAAATCAGCGGGGCATTAAGTACTGGGGGCTATGCCCTGGTGCTTGGGTGTGCATGGAAGCCCAGACCATGAACACACAAAGCCATGCAGCACACACTGAAGCTCACGTGGGTGTCAGCTTGGCTCCCAGCAAGCCCTCCTGTGCACTGCACTGCTATGCCACAGCCCCAGGTCACGTTGGGCTGGGAACACTCCCTGAGAGCACAAACCCGAGCAAAAGCTAAACACTGTTCACTCTCACACGCTATTGCAAGTCTGAAAATAAACCCACTCCAGTCTCCTAAATTGCTGGTAAAGTACTTTCCCTTCAAAATTACTTTATATGGAAAAAGGGAAACCTTCCTTCAGCAACATCCAGTCATTTTAGCTGGCATGGCCTCAGCTGCTCCCTCCCAGGTCAGTGCCCTGTGAGAGGCAGCAACAGACGGGAAGTGCAAGCAGCTCCTGGCCGTCCCCACTCCCAAAGCTGCCTACTGCTTTCTGTTGGATTTACAAGCGTCCTCCTTTGCCTTCTTCCAAAGGCATTTCTCCTCCTCCTCTAATCTTTGAAGCGACTAAGGAGTTACAGAAGGAAGCTCCAAGACATCCACACAAAAGTGGATGCTGTATCTGTTTGGATGCTCCTCCTCAGATTTCAGCAGGCTCTGGAAAGGTCACAAACACGAACACAGCTTTGCCCCAAGCCCTGAAGACCTGAGACTGAGTCACCATGAGGAAGGGCCCTGGGCCACCATCATCACAGAGCAACTGCTGCTTTCCACATCACTGGGCTCTGCGTGGCACACACCACCGCCACTGGAAATCCCAGCCCTGCTGTTTTACCGTGGTTTGGGAACACTGCCTTCAGAGACCTTGTGCCTGACCTTCACATCACAGAATCATAGAACGGTGTGGGTTGCAAGGGACCTTAAAGATCATCTACTTCCATAAGCTAAAGCCTGGAAAGAATGTGAAAAGCTTGCAGTGGGAGACACAGAAACAAGGCATGGCAGCATTTATGCATGGAACAGCAAGCAGGGCTTTCAAAAATCCAACCTGATTAGACTTGTTACGTGGTAATCTCCTATTTAGTTCTAACCTCAGCCAACCTCAGCCCAACAAAGGATTAAACACATTTTTTTAAACACAGCATGCCTTTCCAGCAACAGAAAAAACAAACATGGGGTGGAATTTGCTGATCAGTAACCATTCCTTCCTAGTGAATTTGGGTGTGCTGTGTTGATTGAGAATGAAGACACAGGTGAAATACAGGATCCTTCTGGGCAGTGAAGGTTTTGCATAGTCCCCAGCATACTGTTGCTCTCTAGGGCTCTGACAAGTAATATATTAAACAACTTCTATAGTACATTTTAGCACAGTAACCATAAAAACTCAAGCTCCAATGAACCAAAACCTTTTCAAACACTGAAATACCTTTTAGGGAAGAATTTATGACCTATGCTACAACAGTGGAAGCCCCCAAAGTTACACATGAATTTTAAATTACTGGTATTTTTGAACAGTGAGAGCAATAAAGAGTAGTGTTCAGGAGTCAGTCATGAAACGTAACAGAGTCCAGGAAGGTTGGACACGTTTTGAAAAAGGAATTGTTAAATATTCAAGAGCAAACTGTCCCCAAGTGTAGAAAGACCAGGGAAAAAGACCAGCCTCATTAAACAGAGAATTTAGGCTGGAATTTAGAGGAAAAAAAAGAAGAATCTATCATCTCTAAAAGAGGTGTCAAGTAACATGGGAGGACAATAACCATGTTGTGATGTAGGGAGAAAATAAGAAGGGCCAAAGCCCAAATAGAATTTGATTTGGCTACAGTTAAAGACAACAAAAAAAGTTTCTATAAATACATTGGCAGCAAAAGGAAGGCCAAGGAGTGTCTCCATCATTTGTTGAATTCAGAGGGTAAGTGTAGTGACAGGGGATGAGAAAAAGGCAGAGGCACTTAATCCCTTCTTTGTCTTAAATATCAAAACCAGTTGTCCTTGGGATACCCAGCTCCCAGAGTTGGAAGGTGGTGATGGGGAGATGAGTGAAGCCCCCATAATCCCTGAGGAAATGATTAGTGGCCTGCTGTGCCAGGTAGACACTCACAAGTCTGTGGGCCCTGATGGGATCCACCCCAGAGTGCTCTGCCACAGACCCTCAGGATGCAGCACAAAAATGCCGCCAAGTTCCACCTATGAACACAATGTTTGCAGTGGAAAACAGCAGGTAGCAGGCCACTGCTGCAAGGCCCTCATTCCCACCTGATGAAGAAACTCAAACCAGATTCACAGAAGAATCAGAGAACTTGGTTCATTACCAACCACAGATGACTTAGCAAAAACTTTTCTAACTCTTTCCCCAACAAACACAAAACCATTCATAAAATGTGTACATTCTTCTAAGTTCCTTAAAACTCAAAAAAGGAAGAATGGGAGGAAAGAACTAAAGCAATCTGAGCCTCTTGTTAACAAATCTGGAAAAATTTCTTGCAAAATGTGCATGGCTATGAACTATATTTTGTGGTATCTAGAGTTGGGAGCCTTTGTACTTAAGGCAGCTGTATCAGGAGTTAATCTCAGTGATAACAGCAGTCTGCCAATTCCCACAAGTTTTTTCCCAAACCCCTGTTTTTGCTCTACTCTGGTAGTGGATTAAAAAAATAAAACAAACCACCCTCAAAACTAAGATATTTCCAGCAAAGCCTCAACAGTTGAATGGAATGAGCCAACAGATGTGATTCATGTTTCTTGTTTTGAAGTTGACCTGCGGAAACTTGGCACTTCTTTGTCTGCAGCACAGATGTACCTTTATGGAACAGTGGAGCATCAGCAAAGCAAAATTACTGATGGGGTAAACTGGCAGGAATTTGGGGGGCGATGTATTTGTCCCTGGGGCTGCCAGTCTCCACAAGAGCCTGGCAGTCATAATCCTGTGTCCATCAGCCTGTTCTTTTAAACCCTGTGGACAGTCAAGAAACCTCACACCCACCTTCTCCTGAGCCCCACAGCTGGTGTGTCACACCTTAGCAAAAAACCCTTCCAGGAGGGATGCTGTCTGGACTTCTGGGAAGCCAAAATTATACCTCTCTGGTGGAACAGCACAGCTCCAGTGACTGGGATCTCCTTGCTAGTGAGATCTAGACAAGTCTAATGGTGGTTACAGTCAGCTTTGAAAGAATCTCTCCTGGTTCTGCTGTTCATCTGTAGCCTGTGGGAGGGATCCTGTGAGCCCTCATCATCATAAGGAAAAGCCCTGCATGTTCCCACTGCTGGGAAAACACCTTCATGGAGCCACAAAGTTTTAAACCACATTCAGATGAATAGAAATGAAGCAGACTGCTTGGCAAGCTAGCAAATTTACCCTTCACACACACAAAGAGGCCCTGAGTTTCTACCCCCAGGAGGTCTTTGCAGGTACAAAGCAGCACCAGTTCCCCAGAGAGTGAAACACTGTCCTCTGAAGTCGGCTGAGAACTGCTCTGTGGTACATTGCATTTCGGCAAGAACAGGAGTTTGGCTTCCACCAAGAGAGAAGTGAGCACAACACAAAGACAAAGTCTTGAATGACAACAGCAAAATAACCTGGGAACCCCAAGCCTGTTGGAACAAGCGTTGGGGACTTCAAACCATATAATGAGGCAATTTTGGCAGTATTTCCAACAGTCACAACACATCTCTCAAAGTAGATATTCGCTGGTAGCTAACGATAAGAAAGACTCAGTGGTATTTGTCCTTTCCTGCACTGGTTATGCAACAAGTCAGTGCCTGGTATTTTTCAGCTTAGACATCATCATCAGAAATCCTGATAGCTTTTTTTTTTTTTTATGAGGGTTGGTGCTTTGAGTTGTTCTTCTGCCTGGCTTGATCTGAGCCGTGCAACCCTAATTCTTTATGCCAGCTTGTTTTGCATGGCAGTGGGTATCACAGGCCTCCTGCCCCGGGTCCTAGCTGGCTGCAAACAGCCTCAGTGTGTGCACTGCAAATTGAATTTCAGCCTACATTCCTGGCCACCAGCTCCTTAAGAGGCTCTTCTGAACATCTGTGCACAGCTGTGTGACAGCAGTGACAGAGGGCAGCTCCCCGGCTGTCAGAGCAGCCTCCCCTCCTGCCAAGGGGGCCACCAGAGGAGGCACCCCAGACTGCCTGTACCTGCCCCACCAGCAGGCTTCTCCTTTTTGTCTGGACCTGCCCTGCCTGCAAGACCTGGCAGCAGACCCAAGCTGCATTTTCATAGGCAGAGAGCAAACAGACAATCCGTTTAAAGGCAATGTTGGAAAGCAGATGGAAAACTTCACAGCATCTGCCTCCTGCATCCTCAGCACTGTGATTAGCTACAAAGAGGCTGCTGGGACACTCAGGTAGAGATGGGATGCGGGTAGTGGTGCCCCGAGAGAGAGCAGGGCAAACCCATGGCCAGCTGTGAGTGCAAGTATTAGGACAAAGCAGGAGCTCAGCAAGTAGGGTGCAGCATGGCATCACTGCCTGCTCCCCCAGAGCAAAAAGGCAGATTTTTCTGCTGGCACAGGACCAAGAACAGCCAGGCAGCTTCAAGGAGTTGGCAATCAAGCAGACATCCCCAACAGCTCTGCCCACATAAAAGCCACGTGAGAAAGGACCAGGTGGATCCCTCCATCTGCCAACTGAGGTAGAGCAAGGGTTATTTCCGTCTTTTCAAACTCTTCTCAACTCTGTCTTCCTTTGCCCTCCAGCAGGAAGTTTTGGCTGCAGCAGAAATACCTTTTTCTGCATGGCTTCACGATTTCTGTACAAATCACAGACATCACATCTGAGAGGTCTGGGAAACAATCAAGGACAAGGTCAAGGCAAATTCTGCAAGGCTGAGAATGTGCTCATTCCTTTTGCTATTTAATATCAAAGAAAGATCCAACAGGATGTGTAAAACAAGCCTTCCCTCTCCGGCTCCACTTGAGTAAAAAAAAAAGGCAACAAAAAAAAATCCCAAGACCAATCAAATGTAGTTAGGACCCACTGCTGGAACCATATGTTTCTGGATCTCTTCTCAGATACTCTCTTGAAAGGCTGCTCACTCCTGGACTGAAAGAAAGTGGTCCTTATAGCCCAGCGAGGGCAATGCAGACACATCAGAGCCCATCTGCCACAAACAGGAAGCCCAAGTGCCCTGTCACCCAAGGACTTCCTTCTGTGCAAAAACTGTCACACAAATGACTGACCCTGTGCTGGATCCCACTCTTAATAGTGTCTGCATCTGTTTGTGGTGGGAAATGGCAAAAGCCAGAACTTCCACTATTTGGCTACCACAGTATTCATGTCCTTCTAGAAATCTAGAAAAGTGTGGTCTCCTTTCTCAAAAGATACTGGAAAAAGGCTCTGTCCTGTGAGGCTGATAGGATGGATGTTCTCTCCTGTCAGTGTTTCAAAATCCATGTGGGGATTAATGCTCCCCCGCCCTTCCCACCCAATACTCCTAACTGCCAGGAGGCCCTAAGGGATACAAAAATACTTCCAGATGCTTAGCACGGTTGTGGGATGAATCCCTGCCTCTGCTGCAAGCCACAGAGCAGTGCATATCACCAGAAGGTCCACGGCACAAGGAAGGCTCATGCAGCCCAGGGAAATCTCTGAAGGGTCAGTTGTGAAATCACTGCTGAGCAGCCCACATCCATCCTGCTCCCTTCCCTGAGATGCTGGGTCAGAGCTCTCCCAGCAGCAGGAGCCAAAAGAAAACCAGCACCCCAGAGTGACAGAGGACATTTTGCCAGTGGCTCTGCACCACATGCTCCAGTGAAGTTCTCAAACAGGTAACAGCCCATAAAGGTGTCTTGCTGCAGATCTGCAACCCCTGAAGAGACCTTCTCCAAGGAAGCGATGCAGTCTGTGCATGGAATGGCTGTGTCACACTGAGACCCTTCTTCAGAGAAGCTGCTGCTGTAATGACCAGAGGACAGAAAAAGTCTTTGGGAACCTGTTGGAGGCTGGCAGGTCAGTGGCCTTCCACATGCCCTGCCCAGTGGCTCATGTCTGCATTGACCTCAGCAAACTCTATCTCCACAGTCTAGACCAAATCCCCACCAGGTCAAACCAGCATCCAGTCTGGGACAGACACCAGGAAGTGCAGCCAAGGGTTGGGACAGTATCTTACAAATATCAATACCTATTTTGCAACAAACCCCCCTATGACTTTGGGCAAGACAAGTGAGAACACAGCCTTCTCCTCAAGTACACACCTGAAGCATGACATCTTTCAAACCCATCTGCTCACTTGTCTGGGCTGGCAGAGCCAAGAAGCAGCACACATTTTAGGGCTCCTGAGGCTGGAAAGGAAAGGCTCCTTCCAAATACTAGACAGGGGTACTGACTGAGGCCATTCTCATCTCATTCCACATTACCCTGAAGGCTGAAATTCCTCCTCTCCAAGAGTTAATACTGTACCACCCTGTTACTGGCTAATATGTAAACCCAACGTTTAGAACAAGGTTTGTGAAAAGCCACACAGGGCATTTAATGGGCAACATCAAAGCGCATAACCCAATCCTCACCCAGTCTTTCATGCCTGCCTTGGGAGTTTCAGAAACATTTTTTTGCAAACATACTTGGCCTCAGTTATGAGAAGCAAGAGAAGGAGGAGGTGGAGGTTGTGACCTGCACATACTGTGTTTATGAGAACACTCCTCCATCAAAACAGCACTGGCGCTGCAATGTTGTCCTTGAGATGTTTAGTATATGGCTCACAGGCTATGTTCTATCCCTCCCTCCCATCAAAAATCACTCTCAGAGGCCAGAATTTCTAGTAGAGGCTCCACAGCAGAACAATTTCTTCCTTGAGTACCATCCCTGAGAAAAAGCTTGGGATGAATCAAGCTCCTGGTAGGAAAAGCTGGAAGTGCAAACCACTACGTGAAGCTCACAGGAAAGTCACTGCTCGTTTTCTTTTCGAGCCAAAACAACCCAGTCAATGTTGGCTCTGAATTTCTGTGGCTTTCACATCCATTCAATCATTTCCTTTCCTCTCTGCTTGCAACCTTCCTGGGCAGAACACTCCCCTGGATAGCTCACCCCTTTTGTCCCATCTCACAGCAGCCCAAATTGCAAGCCTCAGGCAAAATATGAAAAGTGGAGGTGTTTAGTTACAGCACCGCTGGAAGCCAACAGTGAGTGCCCAAGTTCCTCTGCGTTTCTGGGGCTGGTCCAAAGGGTTACTCCAAGTTTAGGCAGCGCCATCCGACTGGGACTCTCCAGTCCATTTAAGGTGGGTTTGAAATCATGTCCATTTTACAAAGAAGCACCCCGATGAGATAAAACGGCAGGAGGAGCACTCGGGAGGCGCAGCGCTTCGCCCGTGGAGCCGGGCAGGAGAGCAGACATGCCCCGTCCCGCAGCCCGCCCGCCCCGCTCCCCGCCCCGCACCTTGCTCGCAGGCTCCCTTGCTGCGCTGGCTGATGGCGGGCTCGCCGCGGCTCTGTGCGCGCAGGCTGGCGGCGCGGAGCTGGCAGCCGCTGCCGTAGGTGAGCCCGTCGCTGCCGCACACCGGGTAGCGGCTCTTGCAGAGGCACACGCCGGGCGGGCCGGCGGCGGGGAGCGCCGGGCCGCCCTTGGCCTTGCGGCGCTGGCGGCTCTTCACGCACTCGAGGCCGGGGGCGCAGCGTCCCCCCGCAGCGCCGCCGCCGCCGCACGCCT